>LZPO01034853.1:508641-548332 GCA_001675575.1 Neotoma lepida
TCAGAGGCCTGCCTTCTGATGTTCTTAGAGATTATTCATATCTAACCAGTTGTGATTTCGTCTTCAACCCTGTTTTTATGGCCTGTAGATAGCTGGCTGACCGTAAATCATCCTTTGGGCAGCCAGCATCTACCAGGCCATAGTGCTACAGGTCAGAGACATTGCCGAGAGTAGGAAGTTGTCATCAGTATGAATCACGTAAAGTCGGGGATGTGGCTGCTGAGACTGGACTCTTGACCACTTGGAAGTCATTTCCTAATCACTTAGGGTGCAGAGGAGCCTGGGTAGGCTGGGACATGAAATAGAGGAAGAAATCTGGACCCATTCTTCCCTCTGTTTGGATGAATCCATCCATAAGATAAACAAAAGTGTCTCCATATTATGTACACTATTATTTCTACCAGATAATCCCCTCTGGCTAAAGCCAATTAAGAGATTCTGAGAGCTGTGAACAGTAAAGATCAAGCAATCATATTTCTTGGAGTTGATACAAAATCCCTCCGGCTTTGAGTAGAACTGGCAAACTCCAGAATCCCCCTTTGCCAAGTCAATGTGATTTCCCCTCCCTACATCTTCCCAGAAGCTGCCCTGTTTTCTTCTCCCACCGGCTCTGCAGCGGAAGCCAGCCCATCACAGCTTTAATTGTTAAATTCCCGAAGCATGAATATATGTAAACATACAACAGGATATTCTTCACAGCTGTGCAGAGGGACCTGGGAGCCAGCCACACTGCCTCTTTGTCAAATCCAGCCCGTTCTATAAAACCTTTGGCTGCATTTGCAGTCACTGTAAAGTTACGCATTTTCTAAGGACTTTTTAAAGAACTTTCACGTGTTGAATCTATTTTAGGCTTTTCAAGGACTTATACTAGTGCATAATAGATTTAAAAATTATCTTTAGTCTGGCCTTTCCGACTTCAGCTTTAAAAAAATTTCTCTATGCCTATTGACATCTACCAAAACAAATTTACATTTACAGACAAACTTGTGAAATCTTTTAATTGTATTTACCTATTTGGTGTGTGTGCATGGGGGGGGGGGCAGAGAAAGTATAAAAAATACACATGCGTGTGGAAGCCAGATAACTAGGATTATGTTTTCTCCTTTCAGGTGGGTCCCAGGGATAGAACTCAAGTTTGTCAGGCTTGTTGGCAAGTGCCTTTAACCCATTGAGAGCCATCTCCTCCAGCCCTAAACTTGTGAAATTTGAGATTTATAATGGTCACTATGTTATGAGAACCATAAGCCAGGGTTTTAGTTAGTTGCTTTATTTGGCTTCTGACACCAATATTTATAGTAGATTCAGCAGAAAAAATTTGACATTACACTCAAATATTTTCTTTTATTATGCAAATTGAGGTGTATTATTAGTTTCCACAGCAGGAAATAGTAACACCACGTCCAACATTGCTGAGATTTAAGAAGTGAACACGAGGCCCTAGCTGCTGCTTAATTTCCGATTTCACAATCGAGCCTAGATTTAACTTTGCCTCTCAGCGACTTCCTGGTCCTTGAGTTTCTGCACCTCCGGAAACTAGTTTGGGTGATGTGATTTCTCTGTGGTTTTCTTTTCTCTGCTAGACTTCTTAGAGTAGTTCCAGAAAAGCCTTCTCAGACTCCCTTTTGACCATATTTGGGCCCTGCTAAAGCATCTGAGGATCCTTATGTAATTTCTCTGGGATTTGTTCTACTACCAGACCTCTCAGGCTTGTTCCCCGAAGCCTCCTTGNCCAAATTTGGATTCTGATAAGAGTCTACTGGCTCATGCTTCTGTAGCTTCTTGTGTTTCTGGGTAGTCTTGAAATGAGTGGAGGTTAGACCTAGTGAGCCAGTCTCATGAAGAGACTGTGGCCAGAGTGGAGGGGTTACACTGTAGCCTAATACAATCAATTCATAGCTTGATAAATACAAAGTCATATTAAGCACAGCTGTGACATCAAAGAGAAGAGAAATAGCTATTGCCTACAATAGGCAAGAGAACACAGGGATATTTCCAAAGCAATGCTCTCCCTCAATAGAGGAAGGGAGAGATTTCACTCAGGGACCCCACACATGTTCATATAGGGGTTGGCCCTTTTCCAAGATGCCCAGTTAAGGAATATGATAGAGAGCACCTTTAGTTCAAGGTCATGGAGCACATGTATACAGATATGTGATAAGGATATGCTCAGCTTGCACAATAGCCTTTTAGCCAAATATAAGGGAAGGGACATTGATACAGGAATTTGCCCCTGAAATGTCTCTCTTATGCGTTAGCAGTTCCTCTGAAGATAGGTTATAGAAAGAAAGCCATTCCTTTTTCTCAAATCCTCTGGCATTCTTTGTCTGAGAGCAGCCAGCTGCCATATTGGATCTGCCATATGGGAGAGATGACGTGTCAAAGACCTGGAGTGGCCTACAGCCAGGTGTCCAAGAGGAACTGAATCCTGACGGCAGCCCAGAGAGTAAGCTTGTAATTGGATCCTCCCTGACTGAACCTTCAACTGACTGCCACCCAGACAGCACCTTGACTGTACCCTGGGCTATGCCTAGCTTTCTGCATCCCTGAAACTGACATATGAATTTCTCATTTAGGGCGATTTTGTTAAGCAGCAATCGATAACTGACATCAGGTCAAAGACTGACAGTAAAACTAAAGGGTCCCCCACCTTTGGAGAGTTCACTGTCTGGCTACAAGCTTTTCAGATGCCAATTATCACTCTCAGTTAAGAGAGTTAACACTGTGGCCCTTGTTATTTCCTGATAAAGAGTTCCAACCAAAACAGTTTCCGACCTTCAGTTTTTAATCTTGTGTTATTTGCTTTTGTTTGCATAAATTTTACCTATCACCTATCTGTCTGTCTGTCTATGTCTTGCTGTCCAGCCAGGGCTAGCCTCAGTTTATCTTCCTGCTACAGCCTTCTGAGTGCTAGAAATATAGGTGCATGGCCTATAAAAGGTGCATCTAGCCTAATGTTTAGTATAAGCAATACGTGCAACGGTACACCCTTCAAAGGCCAGAAGTGGGAAATGAAATTATGTCTTTTTATCGTCCTTCTCACCCTGCCTGCCCAGCTCCTTTCCCCAAGGTTCACAGCCATCCCAAGTCTATGGGTTAAACTTCTAAAGGCAGTCTTTGCAGCTATAAATATGTCTATATGCTCCCCAAGGAAGAGAGAGTGGACCATGATGGTCACTTTTGCCCTTTTTTGGAGTCTGGCAGCCTCAGAGCAGACTGAAGTCTGGGGAGTTTCTCATATTGGATTCTGCTCTCAGATTACAACATAAGAAGATACGTGGAGGACACAGCTGGAAAACTTTCCACAGAAAAGCAGGCAACATAGCATCACAGGGCTGGAGTGGAGTCAGGGAAGCCAGCTGTTTCCCCACTGGTTTTGGCCCTACTTTTGAGCAACTTCTGTAAAAAGATCAGGAGTTCAAGGCCATCCTTAGATATGTAGAGAGTTTGAGGCCAACCTGATCTACATGAGAGACCCTACCTCAAAAAACAAAAGGCAGAGAGCCCTCTGTATTGATGAGAAATTGCTTACTTTTGTATTACAGGGGATGGTGTCCTAGGGCCTTGCTCATGCTAGGCAAGGATTCTAGCTCTGAACCACAACCCAAGCACCCCGTTGTATTGATTTTCCTGTGACTCTCTCCTGATCACCTGACTAAAGTGACTCTGGTTAGTGGAGAATAAGAAGATAAAGAGGGAATGAAGGGCTCACTGGTGTCCTGCTTCTGGTGTCAATCATGTTGGCATACCCTGGGCTGCCAAAACAGGAGTTGGCCTCTCTCTGACTGGCCCAGAGACCCATGCCACACCTTCTACTCTCTTCTGGCTTGCTTTACTTTCTACAAAGGGAAGATAATTAAGCCAGATTATTAAAATGACTCAAGAATGGCAGAGCTTCTCCATGTGGTGTATGAAAACTAATAAATGCCCCCAGGAGAAAGTAACAGAAGAATCAAGGTGGTATCTTTATGGGAATCGTTACCTTTATAATTGTAGGTGGTATGTCACACAGGTCACACTGGAGGAAAAGAGCACCTGGGTGGCCCTTGGTGATCACAAACTGCAGTTTTGTTTTCCAATGTTCAGTATCATCTCTTGGTTGAATTGAACCTTAGAGTATACTCACCTGGTTTAGTATAATGAAGTAAGCTCAACCAATCCCTTTTACTTATTGTTCAGAAAACTCTAGAAGAAAGCAGCCTGCGAATAATAATAACCGCTGGTTTTTAGTGACTCACTCTTCCTTTGATGGCATTCCAATGCCTGTCCACTCCTTTGATTCAGTTACAGCAACATAGGAGTGGACACGTCTGAAATGATTGCTTAATTGCTCCATGCCTGACAGACTCTTATTATAAAACCAGATAATAGTGTGTATTTGTTTCTATTTTGNGGACACTCATTTATAATCCTGTTAATATAGAGTAAGAATTTTTCTTTCCCTTTCCTTCCTCCCCCCTTCTTTCCTTCCTCCTCTTTCTACTCCCTCCCTTTCTTTCCTCCCCCCTGTACTCCTTTTCCTCCCCTTCACCTCCCTTTCTGAATATTTGAATATCTACCCTTTAGTCATTCCTAGGCATTCTGGATACAACAGCTAATGTTCAATTTCATGTGGACAGATAGCAGAAACACACTATAGAACGTGTAACTTGGTGGTAGAGCACCTGCCTAGGACACACAAGGCCCTGGGTTCAATCCCAATACCCTAGGAGGTAAATTACCCAAGTATTAATGATAGATGCTGTGGGGGAAATAATGTAAGAGATAGAAACAAGGCAAGGACTTGATTCTGATTGCTAAGGGAGGCCTGAAAAAGGTGACCTTTCAGCCAGTGGACAAATATTCTGATGTTGGCTGTGTTTGGGGTCTGTTCTTGGCCTGGGTATGCATCTGAAGGATAGACAGAAGCAAAGTCTTAACCTCCAAAAGTATGCACTCTGCAGGAGAGAGACAGAACATCAAGGCATTTTAAGTTTGTTAGAGGGTGGGAAGTGATGCTGTAGTAACGTGCTTGCTGTGTAAGCATGAGCGTTTGCGTTAGGTCCCCAGAAGCCATAGCATCACACCCCTATAATCCCAGTGCTATGGCAGCAGAGACAGGAATGTCCCTGAGACTTGCTGGCCAATCAGTCTAGCTGAGTCAGTGAGCCCTAGGCTCAATGAGAAACCTTGCCTCCAAAAATAAGTTGGAAAGCAATTAAGCCACTTGTTGACCTCTGGCCTCTATATCCACACATCCATTCCCCTAAAACATACATAGGGATGGGGGTGGGAGAGAATAACTTTTAAAAAAAAAAACAAAAAACAGATGAGTGTACAGAAGGGATAAGCAAGATATGGTTCCTTAAAAGTGTTGTTTATAGTAAGATTATGGGATTGGGAGGGGCTGAGCCCCCTGTGGTCACTGGGGAAAGTGGATTCAGGGACTGATGTTACACAGCCCCAAGAAACCAACAAGCCAGAGGCTTCTCAAACCAAGCAGGAAGTTTGTGGTGGGATCAGAGGGAGTGCGGGTGAAGGAGATGAGTGGGAAAGAGCAGGTAGACTTGAGGCTGTCCTTGAGAGAAATGAAACCATGGCAGGACTTTGGGCAGGGGCATATCCCATCCACATTACATCCTGGAAGAACCCTGTGCCTTCCGTGTTAAAGTTGGACTACACATGATGAAGGCAGAAGGAAGAGAATAAAAGGCTGCCTTGATGCCATATGAGATACCTGAGCTTTACCCAGGTTGGGAGCAAGACAGAGACAGACTTAAATTCTGGAACCATTGGAAGGCAGAGCTAGCGGGCAGGAGAAGGGTGGGAGGAAGTACAGGCAACTCTGAGTGTTTGTCTGGAGCGTGTGGAAGGATAGTGTTGCCTTCTACTGAATGGAGGAAGTAGTTTTAAAGTTAGCCTCCTTTGGTTATGTGGACACAGCAGGAACTACCCTCTTCTAACAAAATGTCGTGTGTACATAGAATAGGGACACCAAAGGTTCATTCACTGAGAGAGAGAATCTCAGAACTCACAATGCCCACCTGGAGAATGCTCCCTTAACTCTAGAAACAGGGATTTTTATGTCCTACTCCTGCCCCATGGAATGATCTGGGAAAGGTGTTGCCTTGTGGAGTGTCTGCCCGCCATGCCTTGCTGCCCTCTCGCCACATCCTACCTGCAGAGGGTAAGAGGAACTTTCTTCTATCTTGTTTTAGCCACAGATTAACACTGTCTCATCTGGAGTGGCTGGTCAGGGTGGTCATTTTCAAAATGCGTATCTGATTAGGATAGTGCCAGTTTGGATGGCCTCAGGCTCTTTGCACAAAGAATTCCTAGTCATCCTCAGGCCCTGCCTCTCTCACCTCTATGAAGGCTTCAGACATCCATGTGTGACTTGCTTGTCCCAGGGAATCTTCTAAGATTCTTTCCTCGTGCTTTGGGTCCTCATTTTCATGTTACTTCTCAATCACAGTGTAAATAAATATTTCCTTGGGATTAGAGAGATGGCTTGGTGGTTAAGAGTGTGTACTGCTCTCACAGAGGACCAGAGTCCGTTTTGGTTTCCTAGAACCTACATTGGAAGGTTCACAACTGCCTGTAACTCCAGTTCAGGGGCTATCCAACACCTTCCTCTGGACTCTGAGGGCACATGTACACATACATGCACACACACACACACACACACACACACACACACACGCACACACACACGCAAGCCCCCATGCACTCATTCATGCACGCATACATATACACACAACAAAAAATAAAACAAATATCCTTGAGCTAGGTACAGGTCTCCCCGCAGTGTTGAGGATTTAAGATCTATAAAGGCCAGAGCCATGTTACTCACTAGCAACTGATAGCCTATCTAATAGGCAGGAACCATTTACCCCAATCAGGGGAAGACTCTCATGGCCCCCAATTGCTTCAACACCCAAGTTACAAGTGCTTCTAGCCCTTAACATCTTCCTAGTCTTGGCTGGCCCACTTTCTAGCCCCCTCTTCCCACTCTCATCACCATTTTTACCCACCAATTAATAATTATACTTCAGCCACTCTGAGAGCAAGCCCATGTTGCCCACACTATACTCCTAGGGTGTCTCTGCCCGAACTCTCTTCTGCATTCTTTCTAGTCATGGTGTATATTGGCCGCTCTTCCCATATAGACTCCAGGTATGTGAGGATTAGGCTCACATTCCATTTGTCTTTATGTATTTAGCTAAAGAGACTTTGTAAATTTTTAAATGTGAATACTTTAAATGTATAATTTATCTTTTATATATTTATCTTTAGACTTTATATAATTTTCCTTTCATATATGTATCTTTATAAATAATTTATATACTACTTATAGCTTACCCTTTATAGATTTATCTTTATATAGTTATCTCTAGACACTTTCTATACTTACATATTATTTATAGACTGTATAGTCTTCATCCTTTCTATGTCTCTATAAACTTCACACGTGATGACTATTTGCTTCTCACATTGATTTGGGGGTAGTAGAGGAACACTGGTTCGTTTGTATCTGAGAAGCTTGTTTAATAGAGTTCTCTTGTCGAGCACTGATGTAAGGAGTTTGAGCTAGGCTTGGGAAGGCTTCGGTTTGGGGTTTGTTTTTGGTTTTTGCATCTCTTTAGGGGAGCTTAAGTACCCAGTAGGTAGGTTCAAATAAATCGGTGTCACACTGTGTGACTGCCAAATGTCCTGTGGTGCTGATGACTGGATTTTTGTTTGTTTGTCTTTTGAGATAGGGCTTCTCCCTGTAGCCCAGGCTGACTTCTAACTTGTGATCCTCCTGCCTCAGTTCCTCATATGCTGGGATAATAGGCATGTGCCACAGTGCTCAGCCGTCATGACCTTTGCAGTGAGAACTCACTCTAAGGTCAGGGTGCTTTGCCTCTGTGCTGGACTAGAACTCTCGTTTCTTCCCAGATGTTTCTCCTGAGGTCCTTTGCTTCAAGCTCTGATGCCTGCCATTGGGAATGTGGGTATTATTTGTTTTCTCCTTGTTCCAACCACACTGCTAAGCATGCCCATGAACTTACTGGAACTCATTTATCTTGTTTGTTAATATTCTTTTGTTGTTACTGTTTTGTTCATGAGACTCGGCTGTCCTGGAACTCACTCTATAGACCAGACTGNCCTCAAACTTACAGAGATCCACCTGCTTCTGCCTCCAGAGTGCTGGGACTAAAGGTGGGTGCCACTGATCCTGCTGTTTCTGTTACTATTCTTTTCTTTGAAAATTAAATGCATTCTGAGCAGTTTGGAAGATGGGGTAAGATTTGGATCTGAGGCTCTCCCGGGAGCACATCGCCTCCTTATATGGCCTGAATGTATCTCAGCCCTGAGGAAGCTCATCACTTATCAGCAAGGAAATGGCAATTGGCTTTTGAATTACACTTGTCTAAAAACAGCTCTTCTGCCTGTCTTTTGGAAGCTTGCCTAAGGGAAATTTGGTCAAGTCCTGTCATTTGAGAATTAAAAAGAGGACNAGCTAAAGGATTTGCAAGTCTAGGAGGCAGAAGGAGGGAACTGAGTGGTAATAATAAGCTGTACCATTCCTGTGTGCCAGCCAGACAGTGTGGAGCTTAATAAAACCCCTTGAATGAGGGAGGGAAGGCTGCCCTACCTTGTAAAGTAGGCGTCTCATCCCCACAGAAATAGCTTTATTCGTTTATTTTTGTCTCCACCAGAAACAGCCCTATTTTGCTGTGATCAAAGATTTCCGGTGTTAATTGTCTTGTCGGTTGTAGCCATCACTCAGCCCCTCCCTCCTTCTGATAAGAAGTTGAAATCCACATNTCTAGTAATGACAAGATGCTAAATTACTCATGCCTTGTTGTCCCTTTTGTGTTCTGCTTCCTGGTATATGACTTGTATACCGCTGTGATGGGGAAAACTGATTAAATGCTGATGTCCTGACAGGGCAGACTCAGGAAGAGATAGGCACTGAGGAGTGAGGAATCCAGAAGCAAGCAGGACACAGGCTGTGGGTTAGGGGACTGGCATGGTCAGGCCCTGCCCACTAGTCAGGGGGGCTTGACCAATGCAGATACTGGGTCTTCTTTCTTGTTGAGCTTTCCTTCCCCTTAACCTGCCTAGTCCAGAGACTTTTGAATTAGGAAGCTATTCTTGGCCTGCCTGAATACCTCCCAAAGCCACCTATCCTTCAGCATCAGGACCGGAGCACACAGCCTGTGGAAGACAGCCCATGCTACTTTCAGGGAATCTACCCACTGGATTCTTCAGGAAGGGTAAAGAGCAGGCTCTCTCTATTAGGACCCTCCCTTCCTTACCTTCCTGGGGGATGGTAAACCCATGTCTGAGTTGTTGTCTGTAGGAACTGTCACACCCACTTTTGCTTCGTGGGCTTTGGAACTGGTCAGAATGATAGCTGCTGTGGTAAGCCCAAGGTGAAACTTTCCTCTTGGGTGTGTGTTCCACATAGCTCATTTCCTCTTTGCATCAGTGTCCACTTATGTCCTTGGCACAGGGCTTGTTCCAAGCTTGGCACGCTACCGTTTCTTGCCCTTTATATTTAGAACTTGGGAGTAAGGATTAGCTAATGTAATGTCAATCCTGCATACTAACTCGGGCAAGTTAAACGCACAGTAGAGAAAGCTTTAAAAGCTTAGCTAACATATAGACAGTAAACATGGCCTTTTAGGATTTTAATCTGAGATATATTTTTCCTCTCTCAATTCATGTGGGCAGCTATTTTTAGGATTTGGGGATAGCTTTACAGAAAAAGTAAGATTCTAGGATTTTTCTTAGTAGCTTGAAAAAAATGCCTTTCCTTATAAGAGATGGATGAAGATATTTGTAGCTTAACAGAGAGAGAGAGAGAGAGAGAGAGAGTGAAATGAGGAATTGATAATTAGCTTTAGACTTTTTCTTGTAAACATAAGAATATGTGTTGTATTAAATGATAGCTCAAGACTGTTGCTTTCAGCTTTCATACACTAAAACCAAAATGCCGGAGGAGTCTTGGCTCCAACCTTGGAACCACTTCCTGAACCAGAACTATCCAGTAGGACTTACATGGTAAAGTGTCCTGTGTGTAGCCGCTAGCCACACATGGCTGCTAAGCCCTTGAAATGTGCCAAAGCAACTGAGAAACTGGCTTTCAACTGAGTCTCTNCTAATTATGTTAACATAGCCCCACGTGACTAGTGGCTACTGTGTTGGACAGTACCACAGGCCTTGCCTAAAACAGTGCACAACCCAAGCAGCAGGATAGTTGATGAAAACCCAGAACTTACATTTACATGATTCTAGAATCAAGCAAGCGTGTCACTACCACCTTCCTCAGCCCCTCAGGCCCTGGGCTTTCCCAAGGATGGCCTAGCTCTAGTCCTTCAGTGTTTTATTGGCATTAGAGGCTGACGGAGCCTGGCTGCCCTTTGTCCTTGGGTAAAGTCTAGTCTCCTTAAAGCCCTTCGTGACCTGCTTCACCTGTCTCTTACCTCATCATAACTTTCCCCATCATCCTCAAGCTCCCCTGACTTGGAAAGACTCAGCTCCCAGAACAAGGGCTATGTGGTCTCATTTCTAGACCTCTGCAAGCACTGTGCCTGATGTCCGAAATGCCTGTCTCTTCCTCCACCTGGCTCCCTGCTGCACGCTCATCTCAGTTCAGATCTCAGAACCCATGGCCCCTCTGCTGGGACTTCCTGAGCTCTTCTGGGACAGATGGATCTGGGCGGGAATACATCTCCAAATGAGTCCCCGTCATAGCTATGAGCTCTTGCTCATTTATTCACATAAGAACTTCTCTTATATTTTTCGTTGTGAGCCTAGCCTTTATCATCTGAGCCATCCCTCCAGCCCACAGGAACATCCCAAAGGGTGGTTTGGGGGCAGTAACATCTGCATTACACAAGGACTTGTCAGACGTGGCCATTCCTGGGCTCATCCCTGAACTTCTGAATCCAAACTACTAAGGGTCAGGGTCCAGAAATTTACATTTAAAAGTCTTCCAGTGGGTTCTGAGGTACGTAAATGTTTGAGAACCATTGACCCTGTCTGCCCCTAAGCCATGAAGGTAGGGAGTTATGAGTCCTGTCTGCAGCCCTATCCCTAGCCAGACACATGTAGCCTGGACTCGGGGAACAGATGCGTAGGAACACATGTAGGCAGAAAATCTGTTATTTTTTTAAGCAGCCTCTCTGATCTGGATATATTTTTTTTAAATACTGAAATCAATGTTAATCTTGTCTCCTTTCTCTAGAAATGGCAAAACAACTAACTTTAAAAGTGCTTATGTATTATGGAGCTAGTGTGGTGATATAGACCTACAACCCTGGCTGAACCTGGGAATAGTAAGTTCTAGGATAGCCTTGGATCCACAGTGAAACCGTGTCCTAAAAGCAAATGCCAGCCAGGTCCACATAGCAAGTTCCAGGCCAGCCAGGAACACATAGTGAGACTCTGTCTCAAAAACTAACTAAATAAAACTGTACAGACACCTGCAAACTAGTAACTAAAATCATCATGTGGTAATATATGCATAACATAAAAATCAATCATTTAAATTTTTTATTTAAAAAATTTTTTATTTTATATGTGTAGGGTGTTTTGCCTGCATGCATGTCCATGCACCACGTGTGTACAGTGCCCAAAGAGACCAGAAGTGTTGGATCCCCTGGAACAGATGGCTGTGGGATGCTATGCTGGTGCTGAGGAGCGAACCTGGGTCCTCCAGAAGAGGAGCCAGTGCTCGTCAGTGCGCAGCCATCTCTCTCTGGCCCTCACTTAAATAACTTCAAGTGTGTGGTTCAGTGGTATTGTGTGTTCTCACTGTTGCGCAACAGTCACCATCAAAGAACATTTTTGTTTTCTTGAATTTGAAACTCTGTGTCCCTGGAACAGCTTCTCTGTCCCTTCCTCAGTCCTCAACAGTGGTCATTCTACTTTCTATCTCTGAGCTTGACTGCTCTGGATCCTCATGGAGGTGGAATCTGCCATATCTGCCCTTTTGTGGCTGGCTTGTTTTGCTTACTGTAGTGTCTTCGGTTTACCTGTGTTATAGCTTACTTAGGAAATTCCTTTTTGAGACGGAGCAGTATCTCATTGCCTATACCCTACATTTTCCTATGGAGTCATCAGGTAGACATTTGGTGGTTTCTGTTGTTTGTTATCATGAACAATGATGCTCAGGACATGGGTGTACGCGTATCTGCTCTAATCACTGCTCTAGGTTTGAGGGTGAATGACTCCAAGCAGGGCTGAGAGATGATGTGACAAGTCTATGCTTATTTTTTCTCCAGAATTCTTGCCTGTTTTCCATACAAAATGGCCCTACTGTTTCATATTCCCATCAGCAATGAGAAAGGGCTCCAACTTTTCCATATCCTCACCAGTATGTATCTTCCATTTTTGGACAACTAGATGATACTTGGAAGAGAAAGCTTCATTCAAGGGCAATGTCAGAGGAAGGCCGAGGTCTCCAAATCCTCTTAAAAACATTTCTTTGCTTACCGAAAACCTATATAGTGAGTACGCAGTACACTGTCATACTGAAAGCCTAAATAGTGAGTATCTATTACAGAGTACACTGTCATATTGAAAGAACCAAAGCCAGTAGTATTTATTTTGTTGATTTCATTTGATTCTAACAAAATTGAAAATGTTTATAAAATGCATGTAAAAACGTGAATGTTCAAATGTTACCACTACTTCTGATATTACTTGTGGAAGTGCAGCTCCGTCTCGAGAGAGTCTTGGATAATGACCCCATTCTAGANTGCAGACCGTGGCAATAGCGAGGAAGCTGCAGACATGCACGGTTAGGAAGTTTCCTTTTTCTCAGGCAGTCTCATTTTATTAACCCGTGATTTTAATGGAATCTGAGGTGCTAATTATCTCTAGATAATGAGGTGTAATCTCTGTCGACATCTGGCTTCCATCTTTTAAACTAAACTGAAAGAAGAAAGTACTATCTGAGGCTACAAAGCCACAGAATCTGTGACTCATTGTGTCCTGGAAGAGCATTACATCATCAGGGAATACTTATGAGTTTGAGAGTTTAAATAACAGAGAAAGGGTATTTATATGTTCATAGGGAAAATTGGAATAGGGGAAAAAAGCATGTTTTCCTGTCTTTGATATTTGGCCATCTTACTGTTGGTCAATGTGGGCAGTTCTGGCTTATGGTAGTTTTAGGATTCAGTTGGCATAAGTAGCCTTCTCCTCACTTCTACTGCCTTTCTGGACAGCCCACCCCTCCGAGCACTGTGCTCTGTAGTGGGAAAATATACAGTCACTACGGATTTGTTAAACGGCAGGATATATAACATCACTGGCAAAACCCACTGTCAACCTCGGGCTTTAGTTAATAATCGACCCATCAGTTGTAGCAATTATAGTAACTCAGGCTGCCATTGATAGGGAACACTAAGGGAGGGGCCACAGGCTTACTGGAGGTGGTGGCTACTTTTATGTCAACTTGACAGAAGTTAGAGTTATCTGGAAGGAGGGAACCTCAACTGAGAAAATGCTCCCATAAAATCCATCTGAAGGACATTTTCTTAATTGGTGAGTGATGGGGAGGGCCTAGTCCATTGTGGGTGATGCCATCCCTGGGCTGGTGGTCCTGGGTTTTATAAGAAAGCAGGCTGAACAAGGCAGTAAGCAGCACTCCTCTATGGCCTCTGCAACAGCTCCTGGCTCCAGGTTCCTGCCCTGTTTGAGTTTCTGTCTTGATTTCCTTCAGTGATGAACAGTGATGCGGAAGTATAAGCCAAACAAACCCTTTCTTCCCCAACTTACTTTTGGTTATAGTGTTTCATCACAGCAATAGAAACCCTAATTAAGACATAGGGGAATCCTTTGTACTTCTTCCTTAAGATTTGTAAACTGAAACTACAAAACAAAAAACAAAAAAACCTGCCTATTGATTTTTAAAGGAAGTAAAAGAAAGAAAATAAGGGAGGGAGGGAAGGAAAGAGAAGAAAGGAAGAGAAGGAGGGAGGAAGGGAAGGGAGGATGGGGCCTTGTAGAATTTAAATTGGGTTCCAGAGGGGCCTCAGGCATCTTTTGGAGACACATAGAATCAGAACTGCCTTGCCCCAGGCCATGCTCAGGGAGGCCAGGGCTCCTCAGTCTACTGTGACCTTGTGTGGTCACTCTTTGGAACCACTGGTCAGGTCAAGAGCCNTCAGGGACTATGATAACCGGAGCACAGCTAGGAGTGTGGCCTGGTTCAGGAGGCATGCTAGATCACTGCTGTTCCTTCAGGGATACGCCACACCCTGTCTTCCCTACCTCTCCATACCCTCCTCTCCAGGTTCTCCCTGTGTGGACCTGGTGGCCTCAAATTCCGTGTCAGGTATGCCGCCATGCGCAGTTCCTAGTCCTTTGCCCTTTGAGAAATCCTCTTTGGCATATCGCCTGGCAGTGGAGGTGACATTCCTGTGACTTTTAGTAAACGTGTTCAGTAATGATGCTCCTAGGGTGTCATTTCAAAGTGGCCCTTTTAACTGTTCTCTCTAGAATTTGAATCCAAGCACAGACTTGGAGAATGTGGATTATTTCTGTTTCTGTGGTGTCTATGTTCTTTTCTAGAAACAGTTTTTGGACCTCCCAAGTTTGGATTTTCCCGTTTTGTTCACCTTGGTGAACAAAGAGGAGGGTGTCATGTAGCTGCATTTTCTTGTCACACACTGCAGCACATATGGGGGCAAAGTCCAGATGGGCATTCTTCTGGGCTGGCTTTTGTGGAAGGTCCCTGCTTCCCCTCAATGGAGACCAGTGTTCAGTTTAGGGAAGTCTAAAGGGAAGGGGAGGGTGGTGGTAGACTTCATGGGAGAGCTTTGCTAGGCAAGGACCTGGGATCAGGACTTTTCTTCTGCCTGTCCTTTGAAAATGTGTCAGTCAGTTTTCCATCACTCAGGTAACAAAACACTCGAGGGGAAAAAATATATTAAAGGAGGAACAATTTATTTCTGCTCACTTGCCTCCATTAATTTGGGCCTGAGACAAGACCACAGATCATAGTGAGGAGTGTACAGTGGGACAACACAGGCCATCTATGGCAACTGATGTCACGGTGGCAGGAGCAAGGAAGAGGGAAGGAAGGAGAAATGGAGGGAGAGAGAGGGAGAATGAGAGAGGGGGAGAGGGGGAGGGGGAGGAGAGAGAGAAAAGGGAGGAGGGAAGAGAGGAGAGGAGAAAGGAGTAAGCCACCACCACCTTCAAAAAGATGCCATCAAGTTACAAACGCATCAGAGTCCTCGTGAACCAGTCATTCCCCAAATGCCCACCAGCNGACAGCTGAGCCTTTACCATGTGCCTTTGGGGTGTTTCAGACCCAAACTTAACCAATAGTCATGGAGACAGAAGCCACTCTGGCCTCGCCTCTGTCTGCATTACTCCAGAGTGATGATGTTTATAAAAAAGACTTGGTTGATTATGGTATCATTATTCCTGAATTCAGCATTCAGCTTTCTTCCACTTATGTGGCTGGGGCTGATTAAAACCACTCTGGAATCACGTGTGGTGGTGGTACACACCTGTAATCCCTGCACTCGAGGAGTAGAGGCAGGAGGATGACAACTTTGAAGCTAGCATGGGCTACACAAGGAGACCCAGTCTCACTAAAAAATATATATCACTCGGTGGACTGGGTAGATAAATTTTAGCTGTTTATTTCCCTGGGAATTTCGTGTATGAGAGAAATTAAGAAAACCTAATATCNCAGCATCTGCCCCCTTCTTGTTGGTGTCAAAGGGTTTGGAATGTTTGCCCTTTCCTGGTGCCTTTGAACTTGGGTGCTGGTGACAAAGTGAGAGGACCTCCTGGCAGCTCTCCTCTGTGTGGGGAAGTGTGGGAGAAGGGGAGCAAATGGCCTTGAACTGTGGCTGGTCTCTNAAGGGCAGGGCTGGGAGCGAGTTACCAGCAGGGCGGGTAGACGATTCTGAGTCATCCAGATGGCTTTTCCCCTGCCTGGTTCCTTTTATGACCNCTTGATATGGGTTACCAATTATCTGTCAGGGAGTAAAGGTTCACCCACTGATCCTTTTACTATATTCCCTGCATGTGAATATTTACTTAGCTGTCGTTATNGCATATCATATCATAAAATGTTCACCACCTCTGATAGACATGTTTCCTGGGGAAGGGCCCTGGTTAGTAAATTCTTAGTAATATTGTATCAGTCTTGGCTAACTTGAGCCCTTGGTGGAAAGCTAGACTTGAATCATANGGAAGTGTAGGTAAGGACTTCTTTCTTGGAGAACAGAGAAGGGATGGAAGGTGGGATTTATAAGATTTCTTTTGAAAGTATTTCTAAACCGGCACGGTGGTGCATGCTTCTAATCTGAGCACTCAGGAGAGCAAGGCAGGGTGATTGAGTGTCCCAAGCTAAGCAGAGATGCAAAGCAAGATTGACATCTAAATGATGTCTACAGACNTAGACACTTTCTTCTTATAAACAGTTCTCCAAACAATGACATCTAGTGATTTCCAGAAGTTAACTGAGAACAGGAAAGTTTAGAGAGTGTGTATGATCTGTATTTGTTAAGGAGACACAAGAAAAAAATCTACATCTCTGCTGACCTTCATATAAAACACGGGAAGGATGGACAGGGCAGTCAGTCTCCACACAGAACGGGTGGGATCCAGAGATGGANTGAGAAGGAACCGCTTTTCTAGGTTTATCTCTTTGCACACGTTTGGTTTCATGGAGAGTGGTATTATTCCACATTTAAAAGTTGGCCTGAGTCAATGAGAATGGGAAGGGGAGACCCCAAAGCTAAAAACAAAAGGAAAGAAATGAACCTAGTTGTACAGTCAGTGGCACTGTTTGGGGGAAGTTGTGGGACCTGTGGAGACATAGGTCCTAGCTGGCTGCTGGAGGCTGCTAGGGACTGGCCTTGGTGTTGGAACCTGGTCCTGCTTGGACCCAGGTTCTGCCTGATCCACCAAGATGTGACACGCTATACTTGAGGTCCTACTGCCAAGCATCTATAGTCACTCCAGCCACCATGTATTCCTAGCCATGATGGACTGTATTCNCTAAACCATGGGCCTGAATAAGCCTTTCCCCCTTCAGTCTGTTTCTGTTGGGTGTTCTAGTTAGGTTTCTATTGCTGTGATAAATACCATGACCTAAAGCAATTTGGGAAGGAAGCAGAGAGTTTATTTCCTTTTACAGCCTACAGTCCATCANGAAGAGAAATCATGGTGGTTAACTCCAGCAGGAGCCTGGAGGCAGGACCTGAAGCAGAGGCTACATAGGAATGCTGCCTACTGGCTCTTCCTCATGGCTTGCCCAACCTGCTTTCTTATACAACCCAGAGGTAGGACCACCCACAGTGAGCTGGCCTCTGCCATATCAATCATCAGTCACGATAATGTCCCCCATAGGCTTCCAACAGGCCAGTCTGTTGAGACATTTTCTCTCAGTTGAGATTTCCTCTTCCCAGATGACCGTAGCTTATATGAGTTAACACAAAAACTAACCAGGATGAGTGTTTAGCCACAGCGATGAGAAAAATAGCTAATCCAAGTGACAAGGGAGAATTACAAAGAAATACCAACTGTTTTAGTATGTTATATAGTAATATTGGTAAAGCAATTTGAAAAAAAATTAGATCCATTTTAGCACTGAACAAATGAGGATGGTTTAGGGGAGCCAAGGTTCTCATTGAATAAGACACAAGGTATGGGAGGGGTAAGAGGACGTTGTAGAGATCAGTTGGAATTTAGGTACAGTTGTCAACTCACTTTTGTAAAAATGTATGTACAAAAGCATTCTAAATATTATATGTGCATACACAGCACATCTGTATATCTGCATATAGTACATAACTCTGCTCATCACAGGGTGAGGAAGGAATGCTCTGTGTGCTGGCTGGTTTTATGTGTCACCTTGACACAACCTAGAATCATCAGAGAGGAAAGAGCCTCAGTTGAGGAAATGCCTCCATGAGATCCAGATATAAGGCATTTTATCAATTAGTGATCCATGGGGGAGGGCCTAGGCTGTGGTAGGTGATGCCATCCCTGGGCTGTTGGTCCTGGGTTCTATAAGAAAGCAGACTGAACAAGCCATGGGAAGCAAGTCAGTAAGCAGCACTCCTCTATGGCCTCTGCATCAGCTCCTGCCTCCAGGTTCCTACCCTGTTTGGGTTCCTGTCCTGACTTCCTTCAGTGACGAACAGAAATGTGGCAGTGTAAGCCAGATAAAGATAAACCCTTTCCTCCCCAACTTTTTGGTCATGGTGTTTCATTGCAGCAACAGAAACCCTAACTAGACAGACAGCCACTAGCAGTAGGCACATCTCTCACTGAAATCTTGTCTTCTATTGTCATTTTCCTTTCTAAAGAACCAAGCACACGTAGAGAAAGAACAGAAACAGGGCTGGGGGTATAACTTGAGGCTGGAATATCTTGTTAGTGTCCTGACTTATAGAAATTCTCAAAGAATGATGACAACCTGTCACAGGGTGCCCCTTAAAGGAACTCCTACTGTCCAAACCTGGTTTGGTTGGAACATTGGTGGGCCATCAGGGATTCTAAATCATAAGAAAAAGCGGGAATGTGTACATTCATAGCGATGAACAATAGCTGGATAAATACATGGGAGGAGGGGAGATTGTGCTTCCAGTGTGTGGTCCAAGCTGCTGAATGGGGAACAGTGTTTGGGTTGGCAAGTCATCCTTTGTAGCCTTGGTAATAAAGATTGGCTCAGGAGAGAACCACCAATGGATGCCACATGTAATAGACAATTCTGGAGGCAGAGAGATGGCTGAGTTGTTAAGAGCAGGTACTGCTCTTGGAGAGGACCAGAGTTCAGCACCCCTGTCAGGTGACTCACAACCACCTGTGATTCCAGCTCCAGGGGTCCCAATGCCCCCTGGTGCCCCCTTCTGGTTTCTATGGGCTCCTGCACATGTTGGCACATATACATNCATACACATAAATAAAAATGATTTAAAAAATTAANGGAGAATATGGGGCCAGAAGGATGGTTCAGTGGGTAAAGGTGCTTACCACCAAGCCTGATGACCTGAGCCTGATCCCTGGAACCCACATGGTGGAAGGAGAGAACTGAGTTCTGCAAACTTTCCTCTGGCCTCCATGTGCACACATATATAAAAATAAGTAAATATAAAATAAGTAAATATAATTTAAAAAATTAAAAATAAAATGAAGAAAAGGCTTGGGTGTGGCTCAGTGGTGGTATATTTGTTGTCTAGTCTAATGAATACCCTGGATTTGACAATGAAGAAGAAAAGAAAGAGGATGAAGCTACTATATTCAAGTGAATGTAAAATAGTAAAAAAAAATTAAAGATGAAACAGTGTGGCCAATTGAGGAAATACCTGATTATAGGATGGATCTTGTACTAAAAGAAAATAACAATACAAGTGGCATTATTGGGTACAGGACAAAGTAGAGATCTTATTAATGTTATCATTCATGTTGAATTGGCTAAAGTTGGTAATTATACCATGCTTATGTAAAAGAACGGAAGAGACTACCTAGAAGTATTTAGGCATAGGCGGGTGTGACTTAACTTACCTATGTTACTTAACCCTCGGGTGGTCCAGGGGAGAAATGTGCAAATGCATGTGCTGGGCAGATCACACAGGACAGGGCAGCCAGAATGGGGCGTGTGTGTGTGTGTGTGTGTGTGTGTGTGTGTGTGTGTAATATGTATGTGTATATGCATACATTACACATGCATACAAGTATAAAACAAACAGGAAAATATTAACAGCAGGTGAATCTAGGAGAATGATACTTTTTTTTCCCCCTCAGAACTTCTAATGTGGAAATGGTCTGGTTACATAGTTGTTCCTGTTCTCTTACCTTTGTGAGAACTTGTGGCTAGTTGTGGTTATTACCCACATGCTAACTCGACATACCCTGTGTTGGCTACAGTGATCTAGAAGGCACCTTCTCTCTAGCAGATAGACTTTGAAATTTACCTGTGTGTGTGTGTGTGTGTGTGTGTGTGTGTGTGTGTGTGTGTGTGTGTGTGTGTGTGTTCTCTCACTAGTAGAGGACAAGTAAGCCACAAAGTGTGGGCACCAATACCACCAATTTGGGGATGAAGCAGAGCTCAACTGCAATTCTAACTGCTACCTACAGGTATGGCATCAAGACATTGTTTTTAACTCCCTAGAAGCCTGCTACTTTGTCTTTCAATTGGGAGTAGTAATGGCGCTTGTCTGGGCTTCCTAAATTTAGATCCCTGACAGGACTGAGGAAAATTCAGGCTGGCTGGCTGCAGAAGCTCATGATCTCTCCAGTACAGCCCTGCCTTAGCTTCCAGGGAAGGCTGCCATTAGTGAGTGATGCTGAAGTTCCCAATTTAAGAACATTTTGACATCTGGATTCTTGTTTTCAAACTGAGCAGATTGTGGTTTAGGACTGACGGTATTAGGATGGCTACATTTCTATGGATTTCATATAATTTCTGAAATATGACTAATGCATCCATGTATGTGTATATTTCAAAACAATTAACATTACTTAATGTTTCCAATATTATTTATCTTTATAAAGTTTCTAAAATTACATTGATTGATTTTGCATGTTTTTGTGTGCAGTTTGTATGTGTGGAAATCAGAGGACAATATGAGGGAGTTGATTGCCTCCTTTCATAATGTGGGTCCTGGAAATTGAATAAGGTCATCAGGCTTGGCAGCAATTACTTTTACACACCAAGCCATCTTGCTCCACCCCTTATTTTATATTTACAAATATCGTATTTTATGTGCATGGGTGTTTTGCTTGCATGCGTGTCTGTACACATTTGTGTAGACCCAAAAGAGGGCATTAGATATCCTGGAAATGGAGTTACAGATGGTTGTGAGCTACCATGTAGATGCTGGGAATCAAACCCAGGTCCTCTGGAAGAACAGCCAGTGTTCTTAACCTCTGCGCCATCTCTCCANCCTCAGTGCCCTACTCCCATGCCAAGTTACTTTTGTCATATTTATACAGACCTGCCCCATTCTCTTCAACAGGATTTTTAAATGAAGTTAGAGCTTAGATAAGAAACACTTTGGTGAGATTTACAGTATGCAGCTGCAGGTTTTGTTCACCTGCCGTGTGGGTGCATGCTTGAGTGCAAGGCCTCTGTGTGAGGCAGAGACAGCATCTAGGCACCTGTGAGTCCCATGTAGCTCTCTGTCCCCGGAAGTGCTTCCTGTTCCATCATAGCCAGAGATGGATAAGATTCAAACAGCGCTGCTGAGACTCCAGAGATCCTGGGAAAATGCAGGATTCACTACGGTCTGGAAGTGGTTAGATGATACTTACCTCTGCCAGCCTTCTAAGGAGCTAGGAGTTAAACTTCCCTTTGGGAGCTGGCCTGTGTAAACAGGTGAGGTGAACACCTGACCAGGGAGGGTCCCCGGCTTGAGAGCAGCAGATATGAATTAATCAATCATTAAACATGCAGATAATCAAAAATGAGCTCGATTAAGTCATGGATGTGAAGTTGCCAAATCATGGGATATGGTATCAGAGACTTTTTTTCCCTCAGCAAGATAAAAAACTGGACAGTCCAGTTTCTTTATAAAAGACTTTACTCCCCAAATGTGAGCATGATTATATAATATATGAATTTTAATCTGTAAATGGGATGCTGACCAAAGAGAGTTCTGTAAGGCAGTCCCAATAGGAATGTGCTGCATGACTATATAAACACATTCAGCACTGGGTTCTCCTATTTACAATTACACTTTGTTGATAAACAACCAAGGACTATTTTTGTCTGGCCGGTGTCGTGTGTCTCACACTGGCAAGGTCCATACAGTATATCATGGCAGAGGTGTCACATGTAAAGCCAGTTTCTAGTGCAGAAAAATAATACTTTGTCTTTCTAAAAATGAGCTTATTATGCGAAGATACTCTTAAGATGCATTGCTGGTGTTACACGTTAATTCTGGAGTCTAGGTTTTCTGACACGTTGTGTAGATCTAAAGAAGGTAGTAATGGATCTGCTGAAGGCAGCTTTGTTCTGAGCAGTTGCTCGCCTGAAATATTTAATGTCTCTCTCACTACTAGGGTGACACTTTCTTGCAGCCAGAGCACGCAGGTTACCAGTAAGGCATTCCCTTGGCTATTAATGATTCAACAGGCGAAGGGCCATTTGAGCCCAGTGTGGGCTGGAGTAACTTAGCCATTCTGAAGTGTCANTTGGCAAGGGGTTTGTTTCTCCTCAAGTCCACTCCTCCTGTGTGAGAACAGCAAGAGCNAATATTCAAAGAATAGCCTCTCTTTGAATCGAGCTCTATCTCATGAGCTTCACGTGCATCAATCATTCCAGCTCAGTTCATCCTTCCAACATCAAGAGGCAGGTGTATTGTGCTGGATCTGATGGGCACATGTAATTCTAGTGCTCAGGAAGCAGAGGCAGAGGCATCCAGGAGTACAGGCCAGCCTGGGCTAATGAGTGACCCTGTCAAAGAGGAGAACATTATGATTTGCTCATTTTGGAGCTGGAAATGGAAGATAGCAATACTAGTTCTCCTGGGACCACACAGCTTTCTGGAGCCCGTGTTCCTTTGCTTGGGAACTATCACGCTGACCCTGGGGAATGAAAGAGCTTGGACTTGTTTCCAGATTCAGACTCATAACACAGGCCACAGTGTGACCTTGAGAAATCCACAGAGCCCTTTCTCAGCCTCAGTCTGGTCCAGTGATCATTTACATGTCACGTTTGNGGGTGGAGTTCCACGTGATAAAAAGCGGGAGCAGTATGTGAGCTGGAGCGAATCGTCAACAGAAAATGAACCGCATACAACATCAAGGCCATGCAGAAAGTTCCAGCTGGCTCAAAGAGCGAATGTGCTTCCTGGGAACCACATGGCTCGAGTAACCCTGGTTTGCAAACACTGCTGCTTCCTGTGATGTTTACACTTTGTGAAATGTTCGGATGTGGCTTACTTTAAAAAAAGAAAAGTTCTTTAGTTCTTTATGAGCAGCTCTATTATTTAATATCTTATTTCTCATGGTAAGTCTGTGGCTACACAAAGCATGTGGCACTTNCTAAGCTTGTGTCATGAAAAATACACATGTGCCGTGTATGGTGATCTAACGTTGATAGGTTCACGTATGCTGAGAATGGTGTGTTTCAGTGATTAAATGCAGGAAGACTTCAGACATNAAGAAAATTAAAAATAGCAGTATCTGCCCTCCCTTATCCATTGCCATGGGCAACTCTGTTGATCTATATTGTGCCTCTGCCCTTCCCCCAAAGCAAACTGAGTCAGTGCCTCTTTCTGTTTAATCTGGTTTTGAAATTCGGTGTGTTTCACTTTTTCAATCCTTGATGTAACTATGAAAGGTCACTTGCTAAGCAGACTTTGAGGAAAGCAAAAACCCAACTTCAGTAATTGGGTNACTAGCTGCAACTTTGCCCTCAATGATGCAAGAGTGACTCTGTTTGGTCTGTTTTAACTAGGGTCTTCTGAGTGCTTTACTCTTTTGTAGCCTGGAGATTGATTTGTATAGGACATGTATAGGGAGACATAGATGGCCGTGATTTTCAGAAAGCTCACACAGTGGGCTCATAGTATGATGACAGGGTTTGGATTGAGATCAAGATCTGGTTGTTTGGTTTTCTCTGTATATCAAGAGCTCCAAGAGCAGGATACACCACTGAATTCTAAACCCAAAAGTTTTTTACTGATGTCTTTGGCTCAAGGAAGTAGAGAAATTGCAGAGAATCAAATNTCAATCAAACCATTGCTTTTCAGTAACATCAACTAAATCAGGGTTTTGATGGGAGAGAAGTGTAATATAAAGGCTACTATTTGATTTTCTGATCCTGTTTTTGCTTGAAAACTNCCAAATATTCTAAGCTTACAGTAAATAGTTCACANTAAACTAAGGTCTACTGGAAGAGAAAATGTTATGAATTCTCTGGTATCATGTCTTACTTCTCCTTTGATTATATTCATCACTTGATTCCTCACACAGTAGGTATCTGAGTCTCAGGTTCTATGTATTTTGTTAATTTTCCATGGGGTAAAGANTGAGTTTCCTAAGGATCCCTCAGAGCAAGCACTACGTCTCATAAATGAGCATCTGGAGGCTTATTAAGGACATTTTGCCCTAAGTCCTACAGGTGATTAAATAGATGAGCAGAGATTTTTAGCTCCTGCCTAGCTCTTCACATGTCTCCAGATAAAGAATCTGCCCGTGTGTAGATGCTCCCCCACTTGGGAAGAATAGTGAGATCGACATGGCTCTTAGTCTCAGGCTGTGACAGCCACAGAACAAGAAAGCAAAGAATTTTCCCACCTAACCTTATCCTATCCAGCTATTGGCCAGCCAGCTTCTTTTTTAAACCAATCACAGTGTAATTTACACAGTATACAGAAGGATTATTCCAGAGCATTTCCCCCTTCTTGTCTAAATAAAAAGGAAGGTTTTAACTTCAGCATAGTAAAATTGGGCAGGGCGAGAGGAGTTGCCAGAGAGACATGGAGAGTAAACAGGAAGTGCAAGATGAAAGAGAGGTAATGTCACGTGGCAGAATGTAGATTAATAGAAATGGGTTAATTTAAATTGTAACAGCTAGTTAGTAATAAGCCTGAGCTACTGGCTGATCATTTATAAAAGAAAGAAAAAGAAAGCAAAGAATTAACCAGGCAGAGAGCTGTTGGCATGCAAATGACAAGTCATTACATGGGAATCTGAGGATCCAGAAAATGAATTGAAGAGCTTTGTTGACCTTTGAGAGTGCCAGTGGGTGGTCAGAGGGTAACAGAAACCAGGAAGGCAAGGTATAGCCTGCGTAGGCAGGGCTGATCAGATATTGTCTCTCCAAGTTTTTATGCAAATGTGAAACTATTAGTTTCCATACCAAAGAGAACGAGGGTGTGGTGGGTCTATGCAGCTCACTGTGCACATATGCACATGTATCTCTGTATCATGTGGGGATTTAAATATTCTGAAGGCTACCGACAAGGTTAAGAGTTACTTAGACTAGCACAAGAATCATTCAGAATGGTTTAAATTTTTCTGTCTAGCTCAAATAACAATTATTCTGAAATCAGAATNAAAGAGTCTCGGGAAATGGCTATTATTGGTTAAGTGGGAGTCTGAAACTTGGGTATTTTCTAAAAGCTACAGATAGCCCATTTCTGTTGTGCTTTAACTTTCTGTATATAGCCAAGGCTGGCCTTGAATTCTTGATCCACCTGCATTCACTTCTGGAGTGCTGGAGCTGTAGGTGTGCACTACACAATCAACTCTTTTCTTTCTATTCTTATACTAATTCCATTTTCTTCCTTGCTTTCAAAATAGAACTCTATGCAATCAAAGGGATTAATATAGAGAAATATCAAGCTCAGACTAATTGGAGTTCCTCCTTATTAAGCATATATTCCTGGTACTGACTTTTTAAAAATATTTTTTAAAAAGATTTATTTATTTCATGTGTATGAATGTTTTGCTCATGTGCATGTCTGTGTACCAAATGCAGGCCTGATTTTCCTGGAGGTCAGCAGAGGACCTTAGAGGACCTTAGATTCTCTGGAAATGGAATTATAGACAGTTGTGAACTGCCACGTGGGTGCTAGGAATCATACCCATGTCCTTTGCAAGAACAAATGCTCTCAATCCCTGAGCCCATCTGTCCAGCTCCCTGGCCCTGATTTTTTTTTTTAATGGGTGACTGGGGGTTTACATGTCAGAGTGAAGGTGGGTGGATAGTTCTTGTGTTGGCAGAAGACCACAGACCTTCAGGCAATCCTGCCAGAGCCTGACTCCTCCCACATCTACAGATAATGATAACGAACCATGTTTCCTAAATTAAAGAAAGGCTGAATTTTCTGACTCAGTTTAGAATTCTATTGCATGCCTTCACTAGAATCAGATTCATTGCCGGGGGGGAGGGGGGCAACATTTTAAGTCAGTTTCACATTTTACAATATTATAAAGACTTATGTAATAGCATTAGTAATAGTAGGATCAGTGTTCTGAATCATTTTAGGATAACAAGAGAGTTAAAGAAATAACCTTTCAGCTAGGCGGTGGTAGCCTTTAATTCCAGCACTCAGGAAGCAGAGGCAGGTGAATCTGAGTTTGAGGCCAGCCTGGGCTACAGAGCAAGTTCCAGGACAGTCAGGGTTATACAGAGAAACTCTATCTGGAACCTGCCCTCTGCTCCCCAGTGACTCTTCTTTGTTGTTTTAGTTACATTCAAGAAAGTCATATTCATTTTTAACCCAGCTGAGTGCTAGGTCTGTCTGTGGAGACAGGGGAGTATGAAAGAATAAAAACAAAACTCAAACATATTATAAATGATTTACAGTTTNCTTCAGAGTTTAAAAAACTATATATTCTCTCTATACCTTTGAGTGTAGGTTGGGCATTGCTACATCAAAGCCAAGCCTTCATCACCCCATATAATTGCCTCCCCAAAGAAGCACACAGAAATTTAAAAGGGAAGTAGATACTGATTGACAGGAAGAACTACCACAGTAGAAGAAAATTCTAGAATAAACTTACATCATTTTTTTTTTTTTTTAGTTGGAAAATCGATTCAGTTGTCACGTCTTTGAGATCTCCAAATATTTGGAAGCCATTTTAACAAATATTGGCTAGTTTTATGGGTACACATTTTCTCTGAAAATGCAAATCAGAATTTGTGCCTGTACAAACCCTGCATTTGTCATCTGGATTTGAGTAACCAGTCATTATTTGCACTAAATGTTACTTTTTCTGCTATTTCCTAAAAATAGCACTTCTAAGGGGGGAAAACATGTTTCGGCATCAGTTCGTTAAAAGAGAGAAAAGAAAGCATCATTGTTTAGATCTCGTTGTAGCATTAGACGAGCTGGCAGCATTTCCATCTGTGTACACAGCCATGAGGGAAAGTGGACTCCCAATCCATGGACCCAGAGTGACAAACCTGTAGCTGTAACATCCTCTGCTAGTTGGAATTGAGGCATTTTTAAAGCTTCTTGAAATTGGAAGTGACACACTGGAGTTGTGTGTGTTTTTGAGGGCCTCTGAGAAGTAGGCAACTGAGTGGCTTCAGCAATGAAAATGTACTATCTCAGTTCTCAAGGTTGGGACATTGGTACCCTGGATGATTCCATTGGCTTGTGCTACATCATTCCAATCTTCACAAGTTTACTTTGTGTCTGTCTGTCTGTCTGTCCAGTTCTGCCATCCTGGATCACATCCCAGCTTAATGACCTCATCTTACCTCATTACATTTGTTACAACACTGTTTCTTTTTCNTATTTCTTTGTCTGTTTTAGTTTTTGTAGCAGGGTCTTGTGTGCTCAGGCTATGGACTCTGGTGTTCACTTTAGCAATTTTCTCATTTGAANAACCTTCCACATTGTTGAACCCAAACTGTAACTGAGCCTAGTGGAGAGAATTCTCCAGGCAAACATGCATGTGCCTATGAAACACCTGACACCCCCCTTATATTCTCCNCTCTTCCTCAGTTCTGAACAGGTAAACCCTTGAGGGGAGAAATGGGGACNTGTCAGAGTCACTGACACAGATACAACTGTGTGTCTCTGGGTCACNTGTCTTCCAAGCTATAAACTGGATTAATTATATTTTATTTAGCTTACTCGAAAGTGGTATCATTAGGTACAACTAAGGCAACAAATGTAGTGGTTAAAATCATAGGCTCTGACAAGGAACTGCATACCANGATCAACTATATGTCCTTGAGCAAAGACTTGGCCCTCTCGTAATGTTAGTTTCTTATCTGTAAAACGGGGACACTAATTTTGATCCTTTCTAAACAAAAGATAATTCATGTCAAGCACAGTGTGGAGCCTGATGCATAGACTATGCAGTCAACCTGTGAAAACGCTCAACACACATCACAGGAGAATATCGAGAGCTTGGGAAGCCTTCTCTCGGAAGCACTACCAAATCCCTTCAGTCTATCAGGTACACAGGAGACACTTAGAAACATTTCTGTTAGTTGCTCAAAACCTAAGAGCCCGATTAGAATGGGTAGGAGACTCTGTAGCTCTTTCAAATCAAAGTATTTCTAAGAGATACGCAAAGAGCCAGCTCTGTGTTTGCAGTGGAATCAGGTGCAGAAGCTAAGGTGTGGATTCTGCTGCTGTAGATGCAACTGTAATCTAAGCCAAGTCAGGGGCAGCAGATGAGATGGCAATGCCTATCAGATGTGGCCCTCATCCCTTAGACTTCTGGGATCTAGAATTTACGAAGGTGCTAACTTTTGAACAAAGAGATGAATGAGGTTCACAGACAGGGCTCCATGGGCGCCCTCAGAGAGGCCTTAAGGACGTACACGATTGTGCTTGTCGTGTTGATGATCAATGGTCACTTAAATTCTTTGTGTATCTGTATTTTCAGTTTTAAGCCACAGTTCAGATGTGAGTCACTAAAAGTTGGGAGGGATCACTAAGGAAAGAACGGTAACTCTGTGTACATGAGAGAGAAAGAAGANGGGCAATGAACAACCCTCAGGCCTCATCTACCTTGTAAAAATAATTCTATTACATTTATTTATTTANATGTGTGTGTGAGAGTGTGTGTGTGTGTGTATGTGTGAGTGTGTGTGTGTGTGTGTGTGTGTGTGTGTGTAGAGGGCACACAAGTACCATTATGTGTGTGTGNAGATTAGAGGACAGTTTGTAGATGTCTTTCTCTCTACCATGCAGGTCCTGGGAATGGAACTCAGACTATCAGAGCTAGTACCTTGACCCACTGAGCCATCCATCATTCCCCACTCCCAATTTTTGCAACAAGGNTCTTATTTGCTCTTGTTATTTACCAGATCAACTAGGCTTGCTGGCTAATGAGCACCCCCTCCCCCCAGCTCTGGGGATCTGCTGCCTCTGTCCCACCAGTGCTGTCAACTTTTAAAGTCATCTTTGTCACAGGACCTGTATGGCACTCAAGGTCGGTTGTTCTCAGTGAACACAGCACAGTCACTGAGTGGAGGTCAATGGTTTAGGGTCCTCATTGGACCAGAGAGGTCTCAGGAAGGAAGAGCTGGTACAGATTGGATTTCTATAGGTTATGATCCTTGGAGGGAGACTCTGATGCTCAGTAACGCACCAGGAAAGTGCAGTACAGAGCACCAAGTCTCTTTTCTCCTCCCTGACCTGCAAGCCAGCCNTGATCTGAGCACAGAGGCCATCTCTGGATGCTGCTGTTAGCCTCTTCTACTACTGTTTCTGCTTCAGTAGTTGTTTGCAAAGAGGATGATGCTAAGAGAGTTTGGGTGAGCATATCATCCTAATACTCTGGGAGGACTTTCTTCTTGCCTGGAAAAGCACTGTCTTAGTTAGGGTTTCTATTGCTGTGAAGAGACACCATGACCATGGCCACTCTTATAAAGGAAACACATTTAATTGGGGTGGCTCGCTTACAGTTTCAGAGATTTAGTCCATTATCATCATGGTGGGACATGGTGGCATGCAGGCAGACATGGTGCTGGAGAAGAAGCTAAGAGTCCTACACCTTGACCCACATGCAACAGGAAGTGGTCTCAGTGTCATGCTGAGTGAAGCTTGAGCCAAGAAGACCTCAAAGCCCACCCTCTCACAGTGACACACTTCCTCCAACAAGGCCACATCTACTCCAACAAAGCCACACCTCCTAAGAGTGCCACTCCTTATGAATTTATAAGGGCCTATTATATTCAAACTGCCACAAGCACTATGGTAGACTATGAGGGTTTGGGGGACAAATAGACCTGGTTGAAATCTCACTATGTGACCCTGGAGAAGTCACCTAGTTTCTCACCACACATGTATTATTCAAACAGATACAGTCATACAGCACAACTTTGGGCTTTACCTCCCGCCCCCCTCTGAATTTAATACTAGAAAGCATTTCCTGTATTCAACTGCTATAATTTTTAATGACTATATTGAAATAATGTGTGTCTAAATACTTGTCCTTTCCCAAAGAGCTGTTGGTAATTAATGTTTTCAGAGAGAGAGGGAGAGGTTCTCTTCAATGGTGTAGCCCACTGGTCAGTTTGCAATGCCCCTATGAATAACCTATCACCTATGCCCATGTAAGCAACTCTAGTTAAACTGACTCAAACATAAAAAGATGTGAAAACAGAAGAGAGGCTGACTGGGAGGAGGAAGGGGGCAAGAGAGGGTAATGGGAGGCCAATATGACCAAAATATATACATACATGAAAAATGTCATAGTGAACTCGTTATTATGTATAATTAATATATGCTAATAAAAAAGAAAAATGCTGGGAGCAGGAGTTGAGTGTGTACTGCTATTGGAGAAGACCTGAGTTTTGTTCCCAGCACCCATGTTAGGCAGCTCACAAATGCCTATAACTCCATCTCCAGAGGGATCCAGTGTCTCTAGTATCCTTGGGCATCTGAACTCAACCTATGCAACTATCAAATGGCTTCTTTTCCTGCCTTTCCATCAACAATAAAAATCTTACAAGAGTTGAGTTCTTTTGTTGAACTCTTAGAAGCATCTCTGAATGACATTCTTGGCTCAAATATATCTTTAGGGTTCTTGGTAAGAGTGTTGTATTGTTTTATATAAGGGAGGTGCAGATTTCATTGTGAGTAGCCCAGTATGAGAGAGAGAGACAGAGAGAGAGAGTTTTCATCTTTACCTGAGCCAGTGCTAGGCACCATTGTTAAATATTCAGCATAAGACGGTGTTCTTTGTGTTCATTAGCTTGCCTTCCTGTCATTACTAGTGAGAAAAATCTTTTCCTTGTCTGTTTGTTACTCCTGTTTACGTACCACGTCTGCCCTTTTATTGAAACAAGCTGTTCCTGTTGAACCTGGATGGGGAGTGTAAACTCTCTCTGTGCAGATGGAAAGTGTTACAGCTTATGCTNTGGAAATCCACGCCAATGATTACATCTTTCTATTGTAACTCATAGCTCANTGACTTCCAACATCACAGTTTAGCGAACTCCACGGCTCCATTTCCCCCTGGAGGTCTTTCTTCCCTGTAGCTGCCAATTAGACCCTCCCTTGGACTTTCTATTATTGAAACAGGAATATAGTTTTAGAACCTAATTTCAGTGGCAATAGTAATGCATTTAAAAAAATATGAAACCATTGTGCCTAGTCAGAAGGACGAAGTAAAAATGCAAAAATAACAATGCTTTTCTCCTGATAGCTTTTATCATTTATTATAAAAGTACATCCTGGATTGAGGCTGAGTCTCCAAAATAAACATCTGGGAGAGTTTTAACACCATTGCCTTCTGGGAAGCAGGTCTAGTCTTTTGTATACTTTTCCTCCTTAGTTTTCCAGACAAAGGAATGGAGGCCCCACCCTGTCTTGATTTTAAACACATTTTTTTCTAGCTGCCACCACCCTAGTTTGGGCCTTGTTCCCTTTTGCTAGAGAGTGAGCTTCCCACACTGAATGTTTGGCTGATCTCTGCTGCGCAGCTAATTAGTAATAATTATTAACTGTTGCAGATGAAAAATCTGGGGCCAGGAGCTGTTCAGTGGCCTGTGGCTTGAACACTTGCCCTGCCCGCCTGCATCGCCCACCCCGAACCCTAGCAGATGGGTGACGGGAGGAGGATCGCATTGCTCCCCTTGTCAGACACCCCTGGTGCTGCAGGCAGTCCCTGAACTGAGGCAGCATCAAGACCACATGGAAGGTGATTCCAGCCCAACCTCTGAACCTCCTCGGGCTCTCAACCAAGGCAGATACCTGGCCTTTCCACTGTATTTTCCTGCCTCTGCCTTTCTGTTCTAATTCATCCTCATTCCTAAAAACCTCCCTGCCTTACTCCTTCCCACCCAAGTTCCTCAGCACTTCTGTGACTCACGTATTGTCCAGCTCAAACACTGAGGAGGTAGCTGTCAGCAGACAGCATGTAAAAGGGAAAGTGTTTTAACTCCTAGAGCTCGCTGACATAGGACATGCCTGCCTGCAGGTTGGGAAGTTTGATGCATTTTTGTTATGTCATTCATTTCTTTTGCCTAGGCCTTTCTTTTGTCTCATGATGCTCTATGTAGGGCTATAGTTTGGCTCTTGAATTTCTCTCAAAGGCTGGTATGTGGAAGGCTTGGTCCTAGCCTGTGGCAGTATTGGGAACTGGTTGAACCTTTAGGAGGTGGAACCCTGTAGAAGGAAGGTNGGCCCTTGAGAACATGTCCTAAAAGAGACATTGGGACTACATTCTCTTCCTGTCTGTCTCTTTCACTTCCCAGCTGCCATGATGTAAATGAACCTCCTCTACCCCCTTATTGTCACCACAATGTTCTGCTCACCATGGGCCCAAAAGAAACAAGCTAATCACTGTGGACTGAAGCAAACCTTTCTTCTTTCTCAGTTAATTATCTCAGGCGTTTTGTCATAGTAACAGAAAGCTGACTAACTGTTGAGGCTTGGAGTCCTCAAGTGGTAGAGAAGCTCCAGTACTTCCTAGACAGAGCTTGAATTGTGGTGACTCCTCCCTGCTCACTGTGTCACCTTGTACTGCACAGCTCAGGTCTGTGGGGAGAGGACTGAAGTNCAGATGGCCTTACCACTAGGGGTTCAGTAACCTTTGGCAAGTTACTTGGCACTGCACTTATCTCATTGGTAGAATAACAGTGCNAATGCCTAGCAACGTGCCTCAGAATATTTCCACCACAACTACAGGAGTCAATGTGTGTGGGATGACACTCTGGGAACTGTCAGAGGCTGCCCAAGAAGGAATCATCAGTATAAGGGTATGGAGGGGAACCAATGACAGAGCTGGACAAAGACTCCTCCCACTACACCCGGGGGTGGGGGTGGGGGGGAAGACAACCTGTCTTCTCTGAAAGGCCTGAGTGTGCAGGGTTTCCACACCCGTTTTTCCATGCCTGTGACTCAGGGTGAGAGTAGGAAATTGAANCAGATCAGGAGTGGGCTTCTGAGCAATGAGATGGAGCTCCAGCACAGAGAAGCCTTTCTATCATGAGTGAGGATCGTGGCTGAATTGTCTCCACGGTGGTGATGTCATGGTCCCTTTGTTTTATGTTAACTGTTTTGGCTTCTAGGTTCTTGGGCTTTGAGTTGGAAAGAAAAATGCAATCCTGTGTGTGCTAGTAACTGTTGTCAGATTGTTTCCCTAAGAGCATAAAGTTTAATTTCAATCTCTGTCTTAGATCATTTTATTAGCATTGCCTCATGTGATTCCTTGTCTAATTAGATCTGTCAGCATGCTTGTCAGAGTCTGCTTTCAAGAATGTTAGGCATATTCCAAACAGGGAATAATATGTGTCGGGGCTCACCAGGATAAAAAGAAGTTTCTACTTCCCTTTTGATGAAGGCTTGCGATGCTGTTTAATTAATTAATTTTCTTTGGTTTTTCAAGACAGGGTTTCTCTGTGTAGCACTAACTATCCTGGAACTCTCTCTGTAGACCAGGCTAGCCTCAAACTTAGAGATCTGCCAGCCTCTGGGGTTCTGGGATTAAAGTCATGCACCATCATGCCTGGCTGATGGCAACTTGCCACAGCCTAGAATCAACATGAGAAGAGAGGTTCATTTGAATTGTCTAGATCAAGTTAGTCTGTGAACTTGTCTATGGGGATTGTCTTGATTGTTAATTGATGTGGGTAATGCCTTTCTGTATGAAGGTGGCCTTGAGCTATATAAGACAGGAGAACACTAAAAATCAAGTAGGCAAAGACCCAGACATTTCTTCTCTCTGCTCTGCATGTGATGTGGTGCTTTAAGTTCCTGCCTTGACTTCCCTGAAATAGTGGATTGTGACCTAGAACTGTGAGCCAAATGAATCCCTTCTTCTGCTGAAGCTGCATTTGGTCAGAGTATTTTATCACTGTGACAGGCATGAGACTAACCCAAGACTCTTCTTGAGAATGACTTGGGAATAATGTTGACCAATTAGNCACTCTAATGGGGAGCAATGACTGTCAAGATTAATAGCCTGTGTTTTCATGGCTACATGACACTTTACTCCCAAATGTAGCCACTTAAGCTAACATAGGTCAACCATCTCCCAGGTTATGGACAGGTGTCTGGTAGAGCTTAGCTGAATCCTCTGCTTCAGGATGTCTCACAAGACCGCAATGAGGTGCCATCTTGACCTAGGGTCTCACTCAAAGGCAAGACTATGAAAGGGTGTGATTTCAAGTTCACGTGGCTATTGGCTAACTTCATTTCTTTGAGGATTCCGTACTTGCTGGCTGTTGTTGATGTCCACTTCATTTCTTGCTCCTGAGCTTCTACACAGGGTAGCTGCTCCACCAAAGCCAGGAAGGGGATGGAGTTGCTTGGCAAGAAGGATGGCACTGGTTTGTTAACCCAATAATAACAATGGCTTCTCCATTACCTGTCGCTATGTTCTGTTGTTTGGAGGCAAGGCACTATGTCCNTCTCCCAGTCAGAGAGAAGGGATTATATAGGTGTGGGCACCAGGAGGTGGGGTCATTGGAGACCATCTTATACTCTGCATTTTGAGATAAAATCCATCCTCTTTAGAATGGAACACATGACAAAGAACATGTGGCACAGGACACAAAAATACAAAGTGTGTACTTCTATATCATGATGAATGTTATGTTAAACAGTCAGCATCATTATCCTTGGTAACCAAGTGAAGCCAACCCTGGGCTACACAGTGAGTTTCAGGCCAGCTAGNGCTGTAGAGTAGGACTGTCACAACTCTTCCCCATGTTTTAAAACAAGAAAAAAGGAGGCCTTCTCTTTTTGAAAGCTTTGTGTATTAATCTATGAGAAACACAACTGGGAGTAAGCAAAAAATAAATATCCTGAGNCTTCCTGTCTGAGCTTGGGTCTCCCTGGACGCAAACCAAGTTCTACAACAACGATGTAATCGAGTGGGGCCATGGGCTTTCCCTGCATCTAGGTTCCCATCACTATTATGAATGCACACAGCCCATCTTGCCTAGTCCTGGTAAAACTTGACCTTGGTTTGTGCCTAATTTNCCCCTATTTAAATCTAGATGCCCATGACAGCATCAGAAATCCCTGTTTTTATTANGTCAACTCCAGGGTTTGTNGTNGTGAAGGCACAATACTAATCTCTCCTGCCTAGGTTCCCTTTTCTGCCCTTCAGCCCCTCCTCCCCCGTAAAGAGTAGTGATTTTATTCATTAATTCACGCCATAGGTGTTGAGTAGTCAAGTGCTTGAGTGCTGTGCTGTTAGAGGGGTGGCTGTAGAAATTCTGTTTTTATCCCTCCTGTCTTCTGGGCTTTGTGACCTCAACAGCTGGATAATTCAGAGAGACACGTGGAAAGTCTGGATAACAAGTCCTGGTATCAGTGTAGCATCTCAGTCCCCTCCCCCCATCCCTACCTCTCTTTTTGTTTTCTGCTGGTGTCTTAGTTACTTTTCTATTGCTGGGATGAGACACCATGACAACTTATAGAAGAAAGTGTTTCATTTGGGCTTACAGTTTTAGAGGGTTAGAGTCCTCAATGGTGGAACAAAGGCATGGTGGCAGGAACAGCTAAGAGAAGGAGAAAGACACAGGGAATGGCATCTACCCCCAGTGATGTGCCTCCAGTGACATACCTCCTCCAACAAGGTCACACCTCTTAATTCTTCCCAAACAGTTGTACCAACTGGGGACCAAATATTAAAACATATGAGCCTATGGGGGCCATTCTCATTCAAACCACCACAGCAGGACTGCAGGCAAGCACAGAGCCTAGTAACCAGCAAGGGACATTCCAAGTAAGAGGAAGAAGGCTGTCCTTGAGGAAGGCAAGTTCATCTTGGGGGTACTTACTGCATGAGGAAGATAAGGGAGACAGAGCCCCCCAAAAAAGTCCTGAGCATTAAGGGTACACAGAAGTCAACTTTCTATTACAATGATGAAATGCTTTGAGTCNGGCTAACTTATAAGGTAGACAGGTTTGCTCAGTACACAGTTCTCAAGGCTAAAAGTCAAAATGGCAAGGTGCAGGTTCTGGTGGAGGCTCCCCAGTGGTCATATGAGTTCATGGTGGATCACAATGTTGATGACTCATATGATGTCAATGTTCATATCTCAAATAGGAAGCCAGAGAGAGGCTGGGTGGCCCCAACTCAGGCTTTCCCAACAATCCTCTTCAGAGAGCTAACCTTAGTCCTATATGAGGGCCCAGGGCTCCTGCTAGACCCAGACTCTTAATGGTCACAGGCTGTTCCACACATGGGTCCTTGGGGAAAGGAAAACCCTATCTAAACCACAGCATCTGGTAGGCTTGCACCACCATACATACGAAGGTCCTTTTCTCAGGAAGCCGCATGGTGCTAAGAGACTGTGCCTTCTGTGGTAGATTTGGTTTTGTCTTGGAAGTCTTTGTCCTTCAAGAAAAGCAGGGAATGGAATTTAGCATTCACACTCCCTGGGGCTTTGTAAGCATTAGTTGCCTATATTAACTCTTACAGCATTTGAAAGACAACATTGTCCCCTCCCCTTTTCTATGGGAGATGTGACCTTCCAAAATGTTGTTATGCACTGAGTTACAAACTAGTGAATACTGGAGCTGAAGTCTGAATCCAGGCCCATGCTCCTTCCTTTCCTCCCTGCCCCTCTCTCTTCTTCCTTCCCTTTTCTTCCTTCCTTTCTTGAAAAGGCCCTCTCAGTTCAGCCCAGGCTAGCCTCAAACTTGTGTTCCTTCTCCCTTAGCCTCCCAAGGGCTGGGATTACAGCCATGTACCACTGAGCCAAGCCCCCATTCTGGCATGGGATGGGGTGTGGTGGGGAGGTGGGAGGGCTATGGCATAACCCTGAAGATCAGTANTTGGCCCGGGAATATTTTCACTGTGGTGTGGTCCGTAGCACCTGTCTCCATTCCCTGACACTCAGCTGTTTCCAGATGACCTATTGGAGATCCAGGACATCTCAAATTGAGCCTTGCCTTTTGAAAGTGGACACACCACATACTAACTCTCATGCCAACTGGGTAGCCTTCATTCTGTGGTAACCAGTACATCAGGATTTAAATGCTCTACCACTGTTGTAACCATTCAGTCCCTTGAGATGGTGACTTTTTGCCACATCCCTGCCTGTCCTGCTGGTATCTGGAATGAGAATTCCAAGGAACAGGATGATGATGATTTAGGTACATTTGATCTTAATTAAGTCAGTTTGTATTACTAGTCAGGAAGATTAATTTTTTTTCAATGTGCAGTAACATTAATTTTATAAANTCATAGTATTTATTACAATGCTGAAATCAAACAACCTTCCCTTTTAAGATGCATCTAGTATGCATTTTAAGCAGTGATNTATTGATGTAGCAATATGAAGCCTACCCAAAAGACTGTAAACAATTTAATGGCTCCTTACAGCTAAGCTGAGGGCAGTTTCTAAGGATAGGTGGCCAGAAAATCCCTTGAATGCCACAGCTTATTGATGAGTTAAAAAACAAAGTATAAATTATTTGTCTATTTGCTGTTTCCATTTTTCCTGTGTGTGTGTGTGTGTGTGTGTGTGTGTGTGTGTGTGTGTGTGTATTTGAGGCAGGGTCCCATAAGCACAGGCTGGCCCTCACTGCTGTAGCTGAAGCCGCCCCTGAATTATTGATCCCCTTGCTGTCTCCTCCTCAGGGCTTGGATTAGAGTCATGTGCTATCACACCCATTTATGTGGTCTGGCTTGTTAGGCAAGCACTCTATCTATACATCTTTAGCCTTTTTGTTTGCTTTTCAAACTAAGTTTCACATAGTGCAGATTAGCCTCAAGNACTATAGCAGCCCAAACTGGCCTTGAACTCTTTCTATGTGTACATGTCCACGTGTGTGTTNGCCAGGACTTGACTTCATTTGCTTTCCATCTTATTTTGCGGGATAGGGCCTCTCAGTGAACCTGGAACTAATTAATTTGGCTAGATTGGCTTAACCAGTGAGCCCCAGGTATCTGCTTGTGTCTGCCTCTCCAGCACTAGGACTCTAGGAGCTCACTGCTGTACCAGACTGGATTTTAACATGTGTACTGGGGATCTGCATAAGTCCTTGGACTTGCTTGGCAAGTCCTTTATCAACTACGCCAGCTCCTTAGCCTGGAACTCTTGAGCCTCTGTCTCTACCTCACAAATGCTGAGATGACAGGTGTGTGCCACCACATCAAGATTAGTACATGATTGTAATATACAGATTAAAGGGAGAATGCCATCTTGAGAGCTAACCAGATGGCTGATTGGTTAAGAGTGCTTGTCATCAAAGCTGACAAGCTGAGTTCTATTCCTAGAAGCCACATAATAGAAAGAGAGAATTGACTCCTGAAGTTGTCCCCTGGCCTCTCTATGTGTGCCCAAGTGTATGCACATGCGCGCGCGTGCGCGCACACACACACACACACACACACACACAAATGTTTGTTAATAAATTACCATCTTACCATCTTATTTGGTCGTGAGTGTGTAGGAAGATTCACAACCACAGCATCCTCACTTCAAGGGGAGATGCTAGTGTGCCATCCTGTTGGCAGTCTGCTGTACATCTTTTCTGGTTACACACCTGTGAAATGGTGAGGGAAATAATACCCCCCCCAAATCAAAATGGCAACTCTTGTTATTAAGGGACATTTTCCTACCACTTCACCTGGTAGTTTAATTCACAGTTCCAACGTGCATGCTATTTACCCAGTTCNCTGTGAATTTTATTTGGCTTTGGACATTCAGTGTTGATCAGTTGTTTTATTGATCTTACTTGCTTTTGTTACAGTTTCAGGATCAGCAGGCTTTTTCTATAAAGGGCCAGAGAGTAAATACTTTAGGATTTGAGTCCTCATGGTCTCCATAGTGAATACTGTAGTTTACACTTCTCCTGTGGTACTAAAGCAGCCATACACAATAATATCTGGGCAAAGATGTTCCAATAGGACCTGAAGAAAACAGGCAATGGGTCAACCCAAGCCCCTGGGCTATCATTTACCAACTGCTGTCTAGACTACTAGCCCTATAAGAACAGAGCCAAAACTGCATCCTCTGTGGCACCCAGAGAACCTGGCCTGGGATATTGTGATGGCGTGAAAGGTTTGTCCTTAATGCAGTGTCTTCAGAACCTTACTAGACAGCCTGCTGTGTTTACCATGCATGCTAAGGTCTTGAAAGAACCAGCCTCTGAAAGAGCTCCATCTTGCTGGACTTGGGAACTTGACTATTTTGTTGATTTGTTTTCCTCTTTACTGAGCTTCANGCTTTGAGCCCTCATCTAGTATTGTTGGAATCTGATACCAGGCAGTAGGTATAAACTGAGGGGTGATAGCAAAGGATGTTGATAGCAGGTACCTCTCAAAGCACTCTTTGTCTCCAGATCTTTGAATGCCAGATACGTGGCTCTGGGTTCCTGTAGAGACTGTGGTCTAGTCAGGTTCCTGTGTACTCATAACTGTGAAAATGCCAGGCAGGAAACAGATGATAATAGTAGCAGCAGAGGTGGACAGGTGCCCACCTGTTCTGTGTCATCAGCAGATGGGGACTCTGATGTTATAGTCTAAAGNGTGAGAACTGCTCATGCTTAGACCAAGGGGAGAGCATTTCAGCAGCAGGAAGAACACGATCAAAGGCACTGAGGCAGGGAAGGAGTGTTTGGTTAAGAAACTGAGCATCTCTGTGATGTGGATATTGTTATTCCATCTTACANAGAAGGAGACTGAAGTTTAGCTGCTGAGTGTCAGTCAGGACCAAGCTCTCCTTCAGGGAGTATACAAAATACTAAAAAGTAGGAAACCACCATCTAGAAACGTTTTTAGGTGGTAAGATATAACAAATGTTTCCACTTGAACCATTGCCATGTACAAGTTGATTAGTAATGGATAC
>LZPO01034853.1:610494-622618 GCA_001675575.1 Neotoma lepida
TGTGTGCATATGTGTAGGGGGCACGCATGTGGGGGGTGGGTGGGTATGGGCAGCAGCAGGCATGTGGAGGCCAGAGACACTTGCAGGAGTCAGTTCTATCCTTTTACCATGTGTATCCTGGAGACTGAACTCAGGTCATCAGGCCTGGCAGCAATCACCCTTAACTCACTGATCCATCTTGCTGGCCCAAGTTGTTTTAAATTTTTTATTAATATTATTATATGCTAAGTGTACACATAAGTGAGTGTGTGTGTATGTGTGTGCATGTGCAAGTGTGCGCACAAGCATGCTCACTAGTGTGTGTAACTTAAGGAGCATCCATTTGGGATAGAAATAGAGGAAACTANGATCTACTTAGAAGTTGTCCAAATGGTATCTGTGTCTGTTTCTATCTGTAAAAGTTGTTCTGCTATATCAAGAACAGTGTCACAGAAATATGAAAATCCATATTCTCTCATATGCAGATTCTAGCTTCTAATGTTGATATGCATGCATGTAACGGGCATGCATGTAGGTTAGGTTATGATNTTAGAAAGGAGGTCAGAAGAAGGGCTGGGAGCAGGTATTGAGGGAAGTGGAGGGGAAAACGGGACAAATGAGATATGTAGATAGAAAGGAGGCTCGGAGAGAGGGCAGAAGGCTCCAGGGGGAGCAGTTAGAGGACTAGGAAAGTAGAGGGGCCGGAGGAGAAGCAACAGAAACACATTTTGTTTGAAAACACCAAAACAAAACCTAATGCTGTGTATGCTAATTAAAAAATAATCTAAACAGAATAATATACATTGGGCCAGCAAAATGGCTCAGCATAGAAGGGTGCTTACTGCCAAGCCTGATGACCTGAATTCAGTCAGTCTCCAGAACCTATAGTGAAATGGGAACCAATTCCTGAAAGTCCTCTGATCCTTACACATGTGCGCATACTCTTACATATGCATTTGCACACACGCACACATACACACACACATGCACTCACATACAAACACTTAGGGGGATGATAATAACTTGTTCAAAGAACAATATACGGGAAGGGTAGAGTAGAATTGAGGTATTAAAAGTAATGCGACCATTGGCTAATATGTTTCCTGCACTCCCATGGAAATGGAGAAAATGCCACCATCCTTTTGCCCCTAGCAAAAATTCTTTTCTTTCTCAGGTGCCCTTTCCCTGTCTTGTGCCTGAAGGTGTCTCACATGAACCGAATGAGTNCTGCCTCTTCTTGGCCTTAGACCCCGAGAATACACATAAATTGTGAGAGATGAAATAAAGGCAGGAAGCCTTAGGAAGGAATGGGTTCTGAGGAATTATGAAGCTGTGTTTACTAGTGAGGCNTTAGACCACATTTGGGATTTCATGAAAATTTAGATGCCAGCAACCTACCTGGAACCACACCCCTAAAGAAAACTTACTCCCCACTTCCCATCAGCCATCAACCAAGTGGCAATAGCTCCTTGGGTAGGGGNGAGACCTCATCAGCCCCTCCCCNACCCATACTGGAATTACTGACTGCCTTCATCTTGTAGAGGTCTTATGAAGATAACCACAGCTGCTGTGAGTCCATGAATGTAACAGCCATGTCATACCTTGAAGGCAGCATTTCACAGAACTCCTGCCCGTCCTCCAGCTCTTACATTCTTCCTGCCTCATCTTTCCACAGTGTTTCCTGAGCGTGTCAATGTAGAGGTCCTGTTTAGAGCTGAACATTCAATGGTACTTATTCTCAGCACTTTGGCCAGTTAGAAGTCTCTGCACCAACAGCTGCCCACTGCAAAAACAAAAACAAAAATGTCTCTGACCAAGGTTGAGAGTGGCACCAATCTACGGGAATGAACATAATTACTTAGAAGGCAATTTGACAACACCATCTTTTAGCAAAACAACAGTACTAGGTTGTGTTTTAGTTTTGAGGGGGAAACAGTGTTGCCTTAGAGTTCATTTGTCCTCAGTTACCCTGTGAGCTGTGACAATGTCCGTTTTCACACACTGCTCCATGGAAAAGTTAAAGGACTGCAGACCAGGGCCTAAGACAGAGTGCCTCTTCCGCAGGTCTTGGCAGCCTACTGGGAANCTCAACATTTCTCTCTGTTGCCTGTTCAGAGAGGAAAGAGGCCATGGTGTGGTAGGAAAACAGTTTGGCATCCACACCCGGTTGTAAGCACTATTTATGTGTTTTTAAAAGGGTTGTAAATCACTAAATGGGATCACTTATTCTTCCTCCCCTCCCCTCCCTTCCTCTCCTCTCCTCCCCTCCGCTCCCCTCCCCTCTGTTAGAGCTGCAAAGTATAATTGAAAATATAGGCCTGGACAATTTCCTATAGTTATATTTTAAATTTTTCATACTTTGGGCTCAAAATTGGGGCTGGATTTTTGGAGCTTCCTTCTGTTTGGAAACTGGAATGTGAAGTCACTTCTTGAGGTCGGAGTGATTGCTGTGTTCTCCAACACATTTTCTCTAAAAGACCTCACTGTCGTTGTTTATGTTAATTTTTAAGACCTGGACAAAATTCCAGATTCTCTAACTTAAAAATGTATTTAATGACTATTAGATGGGTTAACAAAGTTCTGGAAATCTTTTCCTCCTAAGTGTGTGCATTCGTGCGTGTGTGCATGCATGCCTGTGTGTGCCTGTGTGTGTGTGTGTGTGTGTGTGTGTGTTGTGTCTGTGTTGTGTCTGTGTCTGTGTCTGTGTCTGTATCTTAAAGCCACAGTGGGCCTTTGAAAATGGAAGAAAATATCAGTTAAAATTATTTTGATTAGGAATGTTAGAAGACAAAGCTGGCTTAAGAAAAAAATTCATTTAAAAAAAATATAAAGGGGTTGAGAATGTAGGTCAATTTATAGAGTCCTTGCCTATTGTGCACAAAGCCCTGGGTGACATTCACAGCACCACCTAAACCAGANATGGTAGAGCAGAACTCCACCAGGAGGTGGAGGCGGGTGGATTGGGAGTTCAAAGCCATCCTTAGCTACATAGTNAGCTAGAGATAAGCATATGAGCTACATGATACAAAATCTCAAAATAAAATCAATTAGAACAAACAACAAACAAGCAAACAAAAGCATGTAAAGATGTCTCACTGTGGCTAAGAAGCCAGACTTAAGAAAGACATTGGAATCAGGACCTAAAATTACATGAAGAACCTAATGCCTGTCGATCTGTCTGCCTGCCTGCCTGTCTTTCTTACTCTCTAAGAGACCTTCAGAAAAAAATAAATCCATTCCACACTAAGATAATCTACATGATAAAATTCTAGACACTAGCACACCTTGGTGCTAATTCCAGATCCCAAAAAAAGAGATGGATTGGTCCAAACATAAGTTTTCTATTAGCTAGCATTCAGTACAGAAAACAGAACTTGTTAATGCAGGGCTATAGGTACCTTCAAAAGCTTTTAATGGACTGGAGAAGTTTTCTGGACTGAATCTCTAGCCTCTGGACCACTCACTAAAGGAGTTTCTACCTTCTAGATCCCNCTGAAGAGCTTCTCAATTGAGATGCCTTTGTAGTTGCCTGTCAATATCTGGGCAGCTGAAAGTGGATATGAACTCTGCTATAGAAATATCAAAAAGGGGAGGGAAATCTAGACTCCAGGAAATCTAGACCTCAGTTTCCTAGCCATGCGTGGTTCTAAACAGTGGGCCCCAATGAGACCAACTACAGTAGTCTGGGAAAGTATGCCAGGTTTCTCTTCTGATTTCTCTACTTACAACAAAGGGAGAATGGAGGTTGACAGGGCTAGTTTTGCAGTATCTACCGTAAATGACATGCAGCTGACTCATCTGTAGCCCATAAGGGTGCCTGGGGCTCACCCTGTAGGTGGAAGAGATGGCTGATGTATTGAGCAGATAATCCAAATGGAATTCACCACCCACCTGAGATCCCATCACAAGTATTTATGGAGTCCCGTCTGTGCTTGGTCTTATCCCTCTGACACATATGGGGGCAGGGTGCTCAAGAGCTTTTGTTTTTGTTTTGCTGTGGAAAGTCTTGAGTCGCTCAAGGCTTGGACTTAAAAGCAGTGTCTGACCTACCACTTCTTTTTCCTTTGCCCCATAGCTGCCCATATTGGTGTTGGAATAAGTGGACAAGAAGGAATGCAAGCTGTCATGTCCAGTGACTATTCTTTTGCTCAGTTCAGATACCTACAGAGGTTGCTGCTGGTCCATGGCCGGTGGTCTTACATAAGGATGTGCAAGTTCCTCCGATACTTCTTTTACAAGAACTTTGCGTTTACTTTAGTTCATTTCTGGTACTCCTTCTTCAATGGCTACTCGGCACAGGTAATAGAACGTTATTCCTTTAAAACGATTTGTTCGGTAGAACTTTTCCATAAATAAAATGCTAGTTATTTTAAGCATTTTACTTATTGATTGGTTGTATGTGCATCTCTCTCTGGGTGTGTGTAGGTGCACATTGCCACAGTGCATATGTAGAGGTCAGAAAAACAACTTTGTAGGGTCAGTTCTTTTCTTCCATTTTTACCTGGGCGCGAGGGATCGAACTCAGGTCACCAGGCTTTTGTGGCAGGACCTTTGCCTGCTGAGCCTCCTTGCCAGCCCTCCTCAATTAGTTTTAATATCCTTTTTTTAATTATTAAAAAGTTTTAAATATTCCAACTGAGTTTCAGAATTCTAATTCACTAACAAAGGAGTACAAAACTGATGACCATGGCCAGAGAGATGTCTCAAGGTTAAGAGGACATACTGTTCTTGCAGAGGACCAGAATTTGGTTTCCGGTAACCGTGTCCAGTGGCTCACACTACCTGTAACTCCCATCCCAGAGGACTCAAAGCCCTCTTCTGGCATTTGTGGGCACTTACACTCATGTGCACGTAACCATACAAAGATGCACACACATAACACATAATTTAAAAGTATAAAATCTTGTTTTTAATGAACATTGACTTTTCTAGCATTATCCATCAGGATGGAGTCTTTTAGCAAAACCTTCTTGTAGTGTTCCCATGCACACATTTAAGGAGAGGAGTGGAGGGGATTGTTGCCATGGAAAGGTCTGTGGTGCTATGCACTGCATAGACAAACTCGTATTTTATGTAGGGGTAGCTGAGGGGTGCTTTCTCTTCTGGATGGGGTCCCCACTTGGCAAGGGACAATCCTGCATGGAGAAAGCAGACCTGCAGTCTGTCTTTGTGAATGACATAGAACCTCTATCCTCCCTTTGCAGACGGCGTATGAGGACTGGTTTATTACCCTATACAATGTGCTGTACTCCAGTTTGCCTGTACTCCTCATGGGGCTGCTTGACCAGGTAGGAACCATGGGCTGAGGTGCTCTGGATGGACCCATCCACTGCCAGGGAGATTCCAGCAAACACATCAATGCATTCTTCTGGCTTTACTCATCTTGAGTAAACCCTAGTACACCTGTCAAGCAACAATAACTGCTTTATGTTCTGTTAAGAAAACAATTTCTGTAACTCGTTGTTAGCAAGAGTGCTTATACATTCTNTCCAGACATCTGGCTATTCAGATACCTGAGAATCCAGTTTGTTTGTTTTTTTATCAATAACTTATTGATTTAAAAAGTAAATTTTAACACTTTCCAAAGTTGATGTATTTAATTCCTAAATCACATTTTATCTGACAAGCAATTCTTAAGAAATGGATAACTAATAATAAATAAAAGGGAGTAATTAAGGGTTAATTTAACAATTTCTATGTGAATATTCTTCCTCTATATGTGTAATAATACAAATACATTATCTCAGGAGGTTAAAAACTACTCTCCACATATTTTTTGACAACTAATTGATTGCCTTTGCTAGTGATAAAGCTCTCATAATGACTCTCTGTAAACATCAAATACTGGTGAAGCTAAAGCTGTGTGGTTGACCTCTGCACACAGAAATACTGATCTGGATTCCTGCTTGCCTTCCTAAAACACAAGGGCAAGTGGCAGCTGTTTGTGAGATACAAGATACAAATTGTGACACACCAACATCTTTGACCTCATAGACAACACATCATCCTAATTTTGTTTTCTCTTTAAGGATGTGAGTGACAAACTAAGCCTCCGATTCCCTGGGCTGTACATAGTGGGACAGAGGGACTTGCTATTCAACTATAAGAAATTCTTTGTCAGTTTGCTGCATGGAGTCTTAACATCCATGGTCCTCTTCTTCATACCCCTTGGCGCTTACCTACAAACGGTGGGACAGGATGGAGAGGCACCTTCAGACTACCAGTCCTTTGCCGTCACCGTGGCCTCAGCTCTNGTAATAACGGTCAATTTCCAGGTATGTGGCTTTCCTTGACCACATCCTATATCTGTTGTTACTGTATGTCTGTACCTAGCCTCTGTCACTTTAAAAAATAAGAATGTTCTTTCTGTCACTTGTCTTAGCATAGTTCCTCTTTCTTGCTTGAGCCAAGGATGGTTTGGTTTTGGGTTGTTTACTGTTCAAACCAAATCAGACCCAAATTGCCAAGTTCTGTTTGCAGAATTCTTAGAGCCTTTCTTTTCCTGCCACATTCCCCAAATGAGTGTTCTGTTTTTCTCTGGTTTCCCGACAGATTGGCTTGGATACTTCTTACTGGACTTTTGTGAATGCTTTTTCNATTTTTGGAAGCATTGCACTGTACTTTGGCATCATGTTTGATTTCCATAGTGCGGGGATACATGTTCTCTTTCCATCCTCGTTTCAGTTCACAGGTTGGTATTTCTCAGATTCCAAAAGTAAGTGTAGATCAATGTCACCAGGTTACANTCTGACGTAATTACTGGGTAAGTACAAAAATACATNAAGNATAAAANTTTTGCTAGTAAAAATTAATGTTCTAATAGGAGTTGAATGGAAGTGGCTGTTTGAAAGGGTCTAGGCAAGTTAAAGTCATATTAAGACGTAACTGTGCATCTGTTAAATTAGATAGCTTGAAGATTAAAAGGCTTGGGCTATCGAGATGAATTGGCAGGTTAATAATGGTGCCTGTGGCAATCTGTGGGGCTCACATGATGGAAGGAGAGAATGAACTCCCGAAACAAGTGGTCCTCTGACCCCCACCTGCAAACTGTGTTCACATTGACACTTATACACATGCTCACACACTCACACATACACTCATACTCACATAGTCACACATATTCATACATACACACACATGCTCACACACTCACACATACACTCATACTCACACACACTCATACATACACACACACATGCTCACACACTCACACATACACTCATATACTCACATAATCATACACACATGCACATGCTTACACACACATACATGCACACACACTCATATATACACTCACACTCACACACACAAAATAAACATAAAAAATCAATTAAGCTTTTTTAAAGATGAAAAAGCAGGGCTGGAGAGATGGCTCGGTGGTTAAGAGTGCATACTGCTCTTGCAGAGAACCCAAGATCAGTTCCTAGCACCCCACATTGGGTGACTCCTAATTGCTGTAACTCCAGTTCTAAAGGATCCATGTCCTCTTCTGGCCTCTTCAGGCAGCATACACACACACACACACACACACACACACACAATTATACAATTTTAAAACATAATTTTATGCCCAGCAATAGGTAGCCAACACTAAATGAACTCAATGACATTTTTGGAGGTTCTTTGCATCACAATGCTTTGTCTGGGCATTTTTTCTTAACCTTACAGATCCTTTTTGTATTTATTATGGTTTCTAGTTTTGTGTTCCCATGAAATTTCTGTACATATAAACATGTGTTTCTTGTGCTTTTNCTGTGGCTCTTTTTTTTCTTGTTTTTTTCTTGTTTGTTTTCACCTATTCTGGTTTGCTTGTTTTTATTTTATTATATTTTTAGATGCTTGTTTATATTCTAATGAGAGAGAGAAAAGAAATGGTGTGGATTTGAGTGGGTGGGGCGGTGCAGAGGATCTGGGGGGAGTTGGGAGAGGGGAACCTTAATCAGAATATATTGTATGGAAAAAATTAAAATGAAATTCAAATGATATCCAATAAAAATAATAAAACATAATTTTTTTAAAAAAAATAATAAATTAAACCAAAGATTAAATTGCTAGAAATGGTGGCATGTGCATTTAATCCATCTCATGAGGTCAGAGGAAAAGTGCTCCAAGTTCAAGGCTNGCCTGGTCTATATAGTGAGGTTCAGGCCAGTGGGCTGCATAGCAAGACTCTGTCTTCAAAAAAGGAGATGAAAAGAGGAGGAGGCAGCAGCTAAATAAAGCCTTTCCTCCACCCCATAATACCTAATATTGATAGTTAGGAAAATTCACATATGTATTGCTGAAAGAACTGTAATATAGTTTAATCTTTCCAAAATACTATCTGAAAATGCACAATGAATTATAAAGCTCTTCAGGCATTTTGACCAGGAACTTCTACTTTAAGACTCCTTGTACAAAAACTGCGTTACTATGACAGTTTTAATTATTTTTTAAATAGGGGGGGCTAGAAATACGTCAAAGAGAATATTAAATCAACTAATCAAATGACAAAATGGTAATACCATGGAAACCTAGAACTCAAAAGTTGGGTCCACCTTTTGAATATGTATGTGAAACAACAGTTCAATGAATGATAAACAAAAGCTAGGGACCAATGATTATACCTATATAAAACATACAGCTTAAGCTCCAGAGGTTGGGGCTGGAGAAATGGCTCAGCAGATAAGAGCACTGGCTGCTCTTCNACAGGACCTGGGTTTGACNCCCAGAAACCACAGGNTGGCTCACAACCATCTATATATAATATATAATTCTAATTCCAGGGAGTCCGATGCCCTCTTCTGGCTTCCAAAGGCACCAGACATGCACATAGTACACAGACAGGCAAAACACCCTTATACATAAGATTTAAAAATAAATATACATTTTTTTAAAAAGAGCCAGAGGTCAGGGAGGAAAACCATGTCTTCTGGATCTAACAGGACTCCTGAACTCACTGTAGGGTTCAGGAGTTGGGTTACCTGCCCAAGATCAAGCCAGTCAGTATTTCAGCATGGAGTGGGAAGGAGTTCATGAGCTCGTCTCTGCTTTTCACAGGTGACAGCTGATGGCTTCTGAGGGAGAGAGAGTAATTTTTCTTTAATGGTGTCACCCCTGGTAGATCTGCCATGCTCTAGTAAATGCCCCACTCTTGAGTATATGGGTAGCACAAAGCAGACTTAGTGAGTTATTAAAAAAAAAAGAATAAGAAGTTGGAGGTATTGATCTGGAAAGAGATAGAGGAGTGGAGTTTGTATATAATCAAAATACATGGTATGAAATTCTCAAAGTATTAATGAAACAGCTATATTTGTCAAGCATGACAAATTGACAAATTATAGAATCTTGAATATTAAAGTAAACATTAGCTGGACTTTGTGAGATTCTCAAATAGTTTGGATTTATGATGAAAAAGAAGTTCCCCATAGCTTTCTTTCTAACTAGAAGATTGGGACTTTATAAAGTACAGTTGTTGGGTAAAAGTTTGTTGCTATGGTAACCCTTTTTATCTCTAGATGGGATTAGTTTCCATATNTTTTTTCTTTTTTTGGTTTTTCGAGACAGGGTTTCTCTGTGTAGCAGCCTTGGCTGTCCTGGAACTCACTCTGTAGATCAGGCTGGTCTTGAACTCACAGAGATCNGCCTGCCTCTGCTTCCTAAGTGCTGGGATTAAAGGCGTATGCCACTACCACCTGGCTAGTTTTCATGATTTTGTTTTGTTTTTTCTTACACTTTCAATGCTTACTTAGAATATTCCTATATGAAGTATTTTTAAGTCTAATTTATATTTAATAGTTTAAAACCAAAGACTGTGTATATATGCATAAGAAAGGAGACTGAGAGGGTAAAAACAGATGACAAGGGAAAGATGGAAGATGGACATGGGATATGAAAGCCCAAAAGATGCCCGGGGGAGGAGGAGCAGTAGTGGGGAGGTAAGGGGGAGGGAGGCTACTAAAACACACTTTGTTTCAAAAACACCATAATGATATCCAATACCTTGTGTGCTAACTTTAAAAAAATAAAAGAATTTACATTTTAAAAATTAATTTTATAAACTCATGTAAGTACAGAAAGCATTGTGATCAATTGGGCTCTAGGTATTTGCTGTTGGGGAAATGTATATGATCACCTGTTTATAAAATCAAATTGCTACTTCTGATGTAAAAGCCTAGACAGTAAATCACCAATTTCTGTGGCTAAAGCATGGCTCCAGTCACAGCATGGGTTTTGATCTTAGGGTTGCCATGACTAGTGGTGTTTTCTTGAACAAATTTACTAAGTTCATCAGTTTCCTGATGTGGCTCAGATGGTAGCTCCCACCTCTCAGAGTAGATTAAATGACATGACCTATGTAAAACACTGTGGGCTGCCAATATTTGGGATAAATGTGTGGAGTCTCCAGCCAAAACCAGAAGCTAGAAACTGCTTTATTTTAACATTTTTTTTGGAAGTCTCTACTGCTGGACGATCCCAGAGCCTGGTGCTTGNTCAGCACGTGCTCTGCTGCGAGCTGCATCCCAGCTCCAATTTTCCATGGTTTGTTGGTACAGCATTAACAAAAGCATCTTCCCCCATTTTGTTCTTGTTTATCTTCTTGTAGCATAACAACTGACCCTTTATTTGGCTTTGCCGGATCTTGGCTTTTAAAAAAAACTATGCATTCATGATTGGGTGTGGTGGGTCACACCTGCTGTCTTGGCCCTCTGAAGGCTCCAGGGGAAGACTCTGTCTTAAAAACAAAACAAAACAAAACAAAACAAAAAAACCCAAGAAACAGAAAACTGGCCATTTCTGGAGCAGTTTGTGGAGATAAATCTGGTTATAAAGTGTTACCCTAGATTGTCTGCTCAACTGTATGGAAGGCCAACTACGCCCTTAGGATAAGAGCGCCTCTGTGAGTCACCGTCATGCTCTTTCCAGGTACGGCTTCCAATGCCCTGAGACAGCCATATATTTGGTTGACCATCATCCTGACCGTGGCTGTGTGCTTGTTGCCTGTTGTCGCCATCCGTTTCTTGTCGATGACCATTTGGCCATCAGAAAGTGACAAGGTACGTAAAGATACAGACCTCCTCTCCTACTTGAGTGTCCCTTCCAGGAATCAAAGAGTTTCCCAATGCTACCTTTCCTGCAGGTTTCTCAGTTTGTGGAAAGTCTGATCAGAATTTCGTTGTTTTACTATCTCTCTTTAATTCCGTCTTAAAGGATAGTGAACCTTCAAGCATTTGTCCATACAGCATAGCATATTTTGTCTGTTCTGTTTTACAATTATCTTAACATTTTGCCACACAAAGGGGTTGTGCCCCGCTCCCCCATTATTTAAAGCAAAATATTCTTTCCTATAATACAATCAATGTCTCAAAAATAACATGTCATCTCCCTTTGCATAATGACTAGCAGACTTCAGGGCCGGTTGGTTGAGCTATTTAATGTTGCTTTTCCATCACTCCCCTGAGGGGGAATGTCTTCAGTATCAGTTTCATTTTGTGCTAGAAGATGGCCACAGCAGTTCCGGGCATCATATCTGATGAGTCGATAAACAGAGGGAAAGAGGNGACATCTATCCTTTCCTTCAGGATCCNGGGNACTTTTAGCACACACCTTTCTCAGGTCTCATTTGTCAGAATTAGGCTGCATGCTTTGTTGAACTAATATTCAGCAAGGGAAAAAGCTTCACGTCTTATGAAGGATGTTACTATAGGNGGNGGAATACCTATCTATATAAATCAGTGTCCTGTAGAAAGGCGAGACGTGGATGTTGGGTAAGCCCCATCTAGTGCCCATGAGAACACTGACAGTTGGCAGTGTTCAGTAAACAAGAGAGGAGATAGGGGCCCGTTGGTAAAGTGCTTACAGGCGGGCGAGCATGAGGACTTGAGTTTGGGTTGCAGCACACACATAAACAACTTCACCTTGGCACCCTGCACCTGTAATGCCGGAGCTGGAGAGGTGGAGACAGGGGGATTCCTGGGACTTACTGACCAGCCAGTGTAGCCGAATCTATGAGCTCCAGGATTGGTTCCTTGAGAAATCCTGCTTCAAAAATTAAGGTGGAAGTGATTGAGGAAGACACTAGACATCCATCTCTAGCCTCCATAGCCATGTGTATACACACACTCATACACACACACACACACTCATACACTCACACACACACACA
>LZPO01034853.1:644322-661765 GCA_001675575.1 Neotoma lepida
CATATGTGTGGACATGTGCGTGTGGAGGCCTGAGATTGAACTCAAATTATCCAGGATCCCTCTTCCACCATGTGTGTTTGAGGCAGGGTCTCTCACTCAAACCAGGGCTCCCCGATACAGCTGGTCTGGCTAACCAGCTTGCTCTGGAGACCCCCTGTGTCCTCTAAGGAGGCTGGAATTACGGGGAGAGGGGTACCACACCCACCTGGCATGGTATTTATGTGGGATCTGGGCTCTGAAATCCCCTCACACTTACATGGCAAGCGCGTTAACCACATGCTGTCTCCTCAGCCCAGCGTCTTAGTTTTGATTTTTGTAATTGACTTCATCCTGACCTGTTTTTCTGGACTGACTTACTGTCCCACAGTAGTGTGGATCTTGAGGATCATGTACGGTTAGAACGTGAAGTACACAGAGACTAGGCTTGTGCGGGGAGGGGTTGTCAAAGGAAGAGGGCATGGAGAGGTCTGAACTGGGATGACTGACCTTGGGGCTGCTTTTATGTGGGAGGATTATGAGAAACCAGGGCTGAATTTTTGTCTCTCATTTCTAGGAAAGAATTTGATGTTTCTAGTGTTGCGAGATGGTACAGGCTATCTTCAGTGCGTCTTGTCAGATGACTTGGTAAGTATTTTATCTTACATATGCCTCAAAGATTGTGTTTAATAGGGTCCATTATTGTAAGTTTTGAGAATTTTAGGATCTATACACATACTTTAAATTTTTACTGTGTTAACTGTGGATACCTGTGTCAAAACCATCATGTATCATAAATGTAAGGAGTTCTGATTACACCTTAGCAAAGCTAGATAGAAGGCATTTGTTATGAAAATTTTCTGAAATAAGAAAACAGAACTGTGTGGAGAGTCTGTGTCCTGGCCTGAGTGACCACCANTTTATGGTGGGTCCTGGCTTTTTCCCTCGACGTCATGTTCTTAACAGTGTCTCCTTGTCGTTCATTGTCCTTTCTGCTCCCAGTTTATGTGTGGAAGGAAAACCCAGAAATTATTCTGGACCGTCACACATTATGAGCTTGGTTAATTCCTGCCTGTGGTGTCACTTAATATGCTTCTGCCTGTGCTGTCTTAGAATGGAAGTTGGCTCTGGTAGTCTTTGATTTTTTTTTTTTCCTTCGAGTGACTACTTCACATGCAAAACTCTATTCTGGTTATGTCAAGAGGCACACGATGCTTACTTGTCTTTTTGTAATTAGTAGCTGTAGGTGTAAGCAGCCTCATCCCACTGTTGTCAAATTGCCCANCACTTTTTTCCTAATGACTTCAGNGTGTCCTGGTCATCATAGTGTAGAGGGGCTCTGTTTGTGTAAGTCAGAGATGAACTGCGTGGACATGTAATGGGACCAGTGTCTTTTATGCTTATGTATTCATGTAAAGGGGACTTAAATATGTTTTTATATAGCCATATGTTACTGAATGATAGCACCACACTCTAAGAAATACATTAGTAAGCTATCTCATTGGGCACATATCAGGATATACTTTGTTATGATATCAATAGGTAATATGAGCTACCTAATAGGTAATAGGTACCGCTCCATTACTAATAGAAACATATAAGTGCATGGGTACATTGATACTTCTGCCTCCTCCAAAAATAGCGCTTGTGCTCACTTGCTTGCTCTCTGTCTGTCTGTCTGTCTCACTCTTATTCTGTCTCTCTCTCTCTCATCTTAGAAATCAGTGGTGCACCCAGGGTGGTAGCACAGCCTGTAATCCCAGCACTTGCAAATAGAAGCAGGAATATTAATATCAGAATATCAGAAGTACCAGGCTTGTTGGGGCTATATGAGACCCTGTCTCAAAAAGAACAAAAACAAAATTAGTGGCAGTATTAATTCTGACTTTACAAATATTTGACCAAATAACTTGTGAATAATTCCCTTAACTCTATTAGAATATTTAATATCAGCATAAATAGCCTAATCTGAACTTGGACATTTTTGCAGTGCCAGTGTTACAATGGAGTAGTGTTGTCCACTGAGAGCAGTGTGGCAGTGTATGGAACATTAAACCTAACTCCCAAGGGCAAACAGGTGAGTTTTGAACTCATGAAGTTAAGTCGTGGGTATTTACTGGTTTGTTTCCCAATGTCTGTGTTGGTGCCTTTGGTGTTTGCTATATAAATACAAGTGTGAAGTACTCTAGTGTCCTTTTCCAGTAACATTTTTGTCTTGGTCTGTTTTTGTAGCTATTACAGAGTCTCAGGGACTGGGAAATTTATGAAAAAAAAGAAAATTTAATTGTAATTCTGGAGGTTGGGGAGTCTGTGATAGAGGGACTACTTTTGGTGACAGCTTTCTTGCTGTGACATCCCACTACTAACTGCATCAAGGCTAAAGAATTCATTCAGTAGATTGGGATGGGCTGAACTGGCTTGTGTATGTGACAAATCTGGTCTCGTGATCACTAGCAGCTTACTCACCTCTGAGGTACCTGATGGAACTCATTCATAGGGTCTCCTGACCTGAACACCTCCCTTGCTGCCGCAATAGCAAGTAGATGTCAGTGTGACATTGAGAGGGAGCAGAACTCACAATCAAATCAAAATAATGTAGTGACACACACCATTTTTAATTCCAGCACGCAGAAGCAGATAGATTTCTGTGAATTTGAATTCAGCATACTCTACATAGTGAATTCCAGGACAGCCAGAGCTACATAGTGAGACCTTGCCTCCAAAAGAAAAAGAACTTAGCTTTTCAACTTAATTCCTTACTAATCTTCCTGGTTAGTTGTGTGGCTACTTCGCTGTAGGTATAGGGAAGGGATAACTTCAGTGTGGTGGAAGTAAAAACTAAAATCTTGACCACTAGTTTAGAAAACACTAGTCTAAACTGAAACCTTTTGAACAGGAATTGATGGTTTCTTTTAAAAAGAAAGTAGAAAGAAAGAGGAGGAAAAAGTGAACATAGGGATATATTTGTGCTTTAGCCGAGGGCAGATAGCCTGTTCTGCTAACAGTTACCTGTCAGGAAGTACAGTTCTAATGACTATGGTCGTAATTGTGGCCTAGGNAAAAAAACCTACAAATGTAGCATATTAACCACAAGAGGGAGCAAATGCTCCTAGTCCCAGAGCTCATGGAAAAGCCTGCCCTGTAATAAAGAGTGCTGCTGAGTGAAGTTCACTGAGCTTTCCTTGAAGTGATGTGATTACAAGTGGAGTGGTTGTCATGGTGTTACTTGCTGTCCAGTGTTTGGCAACAAGAGAATTACATGTTCCATGAACTGAGGCTTTCAGGAAGAATTACTTTCTGTGGAGTCAATAGGGGAAATTTTGATTATCTTTTCCCAAATAGATAAATAGATAATCGGCTTTTAGTAAAACTTTTCCATTTAAATTTAAGACTTCAATTATTATTGCTTATCAATATTTGTATTATGTATATGTGTGTGTTATGTGCACATGAGTGCAGATGCCCTCAGAAACCAGAGGTGTCAGACCTTCTGCAGCTGGAGTTACGAGTGGTTGTGAGCCACTCTGTAGGTGCTAGGAACTGGACTCAGGTCCTCTGGAAGGGCAGTATGCACTCTTAGCCGCTGAACTAGCTCTTAAGCTCCACACTGAAGTTTTGAAATATGGAGAAGTATATTAACTAACTGTTTAGGCAAATACCAGGAAAATAAACTATGATGCTAATAGTTGTGATTACTCCAGGTCTTGGAATTAGAGTTGATTTAATTCTTAGTATGTGTCTTCTTATTTACAAAATGTGTGTGTTTGTGTGTGTGTGTGTGTGTGTGTGTGTTTACATGGAAAGAAATATTAAATGTAAAATTATAACATTGAATTACTGGGTCTCTAATTTTGGAGGCTAAAACTACTAATGATGTTCTTAAAATAACACCTTACTGAAAATTTGGACAGAAAATCTTCAGTGCTGTCAATTTCATGTCTGTCTCACTCCCTCTGCTTTTCCCTTCTGCTTTTTAAAAACTANAGGCTCCGGGAGGCCATGAGCTGAGCTGTGACTTCTGGGAACTGGTGGGGCTGGCCCCAGCTGGAGGGGCTGATAACCTGATCAACGAGGAGTCTGACGTAGATGTCCAGCTCAACAACCGGCACATGATGATCCGGGGAGAGAACATGTCCAAAATCTTGAAAGCACGCTGCATGATCACCAGGTGCTTTAGGGATCACTTCTTCGACAGGGGCTACTGTGAAGTAAGTGCCTGGGACAGGTCACCTTTTGCAAGTGATACCCGTGCTGTGTGGAAGAGGGACAGCCACAGCAGATCTGTTTGCTCCTTCTCACCCTCACAGGTTACCACTCCAACACTGGTGCAGACACAGGTGGAAGGTGGGGCCACACTCTTCAAGCTCGACTACTTTGGGGAAGAAGCATTTCTGACCCAGTCCTCACAGTTGTACCTGGAGACCTGCCTCCCAGCCCTGGGGGATGTTTTCTGTATTGCCCAGTCATACAGGGCTGAACAGTCCAGAACACGGAGGCACCTGGCTGAGTACGAAATTGTCCTACCTAAACTGCCTCTCGGGCTGGGGGTAAAAGTTCAGCTGATAGAGTGAATGTTTGGCGTGCATAAGGCTCTGGGTTCTTTCCACAGCACCACATAAAAGTAGTGGGCATGGTTACATGGTTACATACCAGTAATCTCAGTTGGGAGGTGGAGGCAAGAGAATCAGAAGTTCAAGNCCAGCCTGGGGTATAAAACCCTGCCTAAGAAGCAAGAAAAGGCAGTTGGCTTCTTAGGCCACAGCCAAAGTCCGTTCTTTGGTTTTTCCTTGACCATTCAGTGAGGGTTGTGAGAGCAGGGCATTGGTTCCTTTCTGACAGTTCCCCCAGGTCCAGACCTTTGCTTGAGAGAACTTTGTTTAAAAGAAGAGCAACGCTCAGCTGTGTCTGTTCTTCAGATTCACTCATGTGGAAGCCGAGTGTCCCTTCCTGACCTTTGAGGACCTCCTGAACCGTTTAGAGGACCTAGTGTGTGACGTGGTGGACAGAGTCTTGAAGTCACCAGTGGCGAGCATAGTGTATGACCTCAACCCGGTAGGTGTAGTGTTTTCTCAAAATGAAAGGATTTCAGTCTTCATAGAAGACAGAATCAGTCTCAGTTTTTGTAGGTTTAGTGACTGAAATAAGTAGATAATGTTTTGAAGACTTAATATTGGTAATTGCCAATAACTATATTTTAGCTTGTAGAAGAGGCAGTCTGTAAGTACTTCATCTCTTTATATTAATGATCTCTAGGACTGTTTCCTTTTTTAAAAGAATTTATTGCTGTTTGTGTTTATGGTGTGGGGGCCTACTGCTACCGTGACAGGATGTGGAAGGCAGGGAGCAATTTTGTGGAGTTGGTTCTCTCCTTCCACCTTTTCCTTTTCCACGGATCAGACCCTGGTTATCAAGCTTACCTGACAAAGGCTTCACCTACTGAGCCATCTCCAGTGTCTACTTATTTTATTTTATTTTATTTTATTTTATGTATGTGGGCGTTTTGCCTGCTTCTGTGCACCACATGCATGCAGTGCATCTGGAAGCCAGAAGAGGATGTTGGATCTCCTGGAACTGGAGTTACAGACGGTTGTGAGCTGCCTCGTAGGTGCCTGGGTCCTCTGGAAGAGCACCCCATATCTGAACCACTGAGCCGTCTCTCCAGCCCTCCTGTTTGTTTCTTCATAGACGTTTTAGTCTGGTGCTTTCCTTTTATACACTTTTTTTTCTCTCCTTTTTACTCTAGAACTTTAAACCCCCTAAACGGCCTTTCAGACGGATGAACTATTCAGATGCTATCGAGTGGCTGAGGGAGCATGATGTAAAGAAGGAAGACGGAACGCCCTATGAATTTGGAGACGTATGTAGCCCTTTCTTGTTGCTTCAGAGGGCGTTGTGTGCGTAAGCAGGCTGCTGATGGTGGTTACTTGATGCTGGGTGCCTCGACTGGTCCCCAAGTCAACAGTAATAGCAGAAACTACCTCTTAAGATTCTCTGGATTCATGCTATAGTGAGCTTTAGAGCACTGTCCTTTTTGTGCAGTTCTAAAACAGTAGAGTTCCTTCTTTCACACAGCATCCTTTTCCTCATATGTGATCATTCCTTGGTCAACTCATTCTCGAGCCTCCCAGGCTAGGAGCCGAACATGCATTGGGANTGTCATTAGTACTCTGCAGATCAGCGATGTCCTGGAGCGTTCACTGATTGTCTTCTGCTCTGGAGACTAAGTGGGCCATCTTCGCTTGACAGCTTGGATCTGGCCACTGACCAAGATACCGAGCAGTATCTTTTTTTTTTTTTAATTTATTTCTTTATTATGTGTACAGTGTTATGTCTGCCTGTATGTATTCCTTTGTGCCAGAAGAGGGCACCAGATCTCATTATAGATGGTTGGGAGCCACCATATTTTTGCTGGGAATTGAACTCTGGATCTTTCCAGTGCTCTTAACCTCTGAGCTATCTCTCCAGCCTAACCCAGTAGTATCTTGTCTCAGCTTAGAGATGTCTGGGTGGTGGGGTCGTTCACTAGCAGGACTCAGCACCTTGTGTCAGCTGTGTTAAAAGAAGATCTTCCTACAGTTAACTTGATAGCCATGGTAGGTTTTATTCCCTTTTAAAAGAAATTGTTCCTCTATGCATGTCTGTGGGTTTTAGGTCTACATGCGTTCTCTGCTGTNCTNTAGGAACATAGCAGGGGCTGACTGTTGGGTGAAAGAGCTGCTTTCTGTTTGCAGTTTTAAATGTTAATGAAATCTGGTTTAACCTCAGGATATTCCTGAAGCTCCCGAGAGACTGATGACAGACACCATTAATGAACCAATCCTGCTGTGTCGGTTTCCTGTGGAGATCAAGTCCTTCTATATGCAGCGATGTCCCGAGGATCCTCGACTTACTGAATCTGTCAGTTTATGATTCCATGAGTATTAGAAAATTTGCTTTTTTAAGGGACTGGGAACTGTCATTTGGGATAAGATATATATAGCTCATGGCAAGTATTTCATAAATCTAAAATGACAGTAATTAAAGTGAAAAAAATTTACTTCCCTGATTAGGGTTGACATGTTCTGATAAAGAATTTGAGTAATACTTGAATTGCATAGTCACAGGGTTCTTTTCAAGTTAGGAGCTTAATTGTAATTTTCCTTAAAGCCTTGCAATCAAGTCTGATAGACTGGCCGTAATTGTGNTGGTTTTTTAATTTGTTTTTGGACTTACTATTTAAAGGTTGACGTGTTGATGCCCAATGTTGGTGAGATTGTGGGTGGCTCGATGCGCACTTGGGATAGTGAAGAAATTCTAGAAGGCTATAAAAGGGAAGGAATTGACCCTGCTCCTTATTACTGGTACACAGATCAGGTAAAACAATTGTTTAAACTCCTTTACGTTTTTTTCATATAATACTTTTTACATACATTGAAGTGTATTGTATTGTATTGCACTGGAGGCCAGAATCCCAGGTAGTCCATGAGTATTCAGGTGAGCTGTTTTTGCTTCATGTAGCATTTGGATATTGCCATTTTTGTCTTTAGCCAAGTTATAAGTCAATTTCATTTCTAAAGTTCTTTATCTGATTCAGGTTCTTGTTTTTGTTTTTTTGATGTGTGTGGGTGTTTTGCCTTCATGTATGTTTCACATGCAGTGCCCCCAGAGGCCAGAAGAGGGTTTCAGATCCCCCGGAGCTGCCATTACAGACAGTAGTGAGCTACCATGTGGGTGCTGGAATTTGAACCCAGGGCCTCTGGAAAAACAGCCAATGCTCTTAACTGCTGAGCTACCTTACTTTGCTAGCCCCTGCTGCAGTTTTTAAATACATTATTAGATCCTACCAACATCTAATACTATTCTTCATTCTCCTCTGATAAATCAGGGTAATTAGTTTGAAAGGTGGAAATCATCTCTTCCTTTCAGGGTGGCTCTTACATCCCTGATGTATTTTTATACTGAACTATCCTCTCTGCACGGTTTATGAAGGCATGTGGATTTGGGTTGAATTATTACTACAGTGAGTTAACCGTTACATTGTAGAAGTTAGCTCATTGTAGTAATTTAAACATGATTGGTTATAGTTTTAAAGTAAGCATATATTCTTTCTCTTTCTTCTCATTTATTTAACAGAGAAAATATGGTACATGTCCTCATGGAGGCTATGGCTTGGGCTTGGAAAGATTCCTAAGCTGGATTCTGAACAGGTATCACATCCGAGATGTGTGCTTGTACCCTCGATTCCTCCAGCGCTGCAGGCCATAACCAAGTGCCCCTGGAGCATGAAGGAAGGGAAAATGTTCACGAAAAAATAAGACTGCCTCTGCAAAAGAACAAAAATCCAGAACCATCCCTTGATTTCCCATTGGGTGTAGTAGCTTCTTTCTGTCTTCATGTTTTTTCTTCCCATTACCATAAAAAGCAGTAGGTGTGACTTGAACATCAAGTGACATCGATGTCCCTTTAATAAAAACACTCATTACAAAATTTGGAGAAAATACATGGCATGTCACTCTTTAGCTGGGGAGACATTTTATTGTACTGTAGGGTACAATCACTGTATTAAATAAACCATATATGATTATATAGTTTTTAATTATGGTCTGATATTCTATCAACTTTATATTTTTGTCCTTTTAAATGTCACTGGAATTATTTAATTTATTATATACATGTTATAGCAAGCATCTAAAGGAGAAATTGGCCATATGACTTAAAAATCTAGTATAGTGCAGCAGTTGTAGGTATTGGAATTGAATACATAGTCCTTTACATTCACTTTTAGTCTTTTCTAAATCCACACAGTGCTTCTGATTCTAAAGGGTATGAATTGATAGGGAAAAAATTATGAAGGGAATTGGGTTAAAATTTGCATTGAACATGATTTGGATGATGGGTTATTTAAATGATTCCAAGTTACTCCTCAGCCTTAAATTTAAGAGTAGGGTGCAGGCTGGGCTTCCCTGTTCTGATGTAATTCCGAGTAATGAAAAGTAAATATGCCCCAAAAGGACTTGCACCTAGAATCTTAGCTACCATAGGCAGCTAAGTCACCCCTGCCACATCCTTGGGTACTATCTGTGCTGCCTTGCAGGCTCGCAGCCNGTTTACGGAATGGCCACAATGCACAGTTGATTCAGTTCTCTCCCAAATGCATGCCATGTGTTCTCATGGGCTGTATTCCCACTACTCAATAAACGAACACTTGTCAAACCATTTCTCTGCCTTGTTTTCTCAAAACTGAACATCTCTGTCTCACATTTCATATCTTAGGCATNTTTTGAATCTATTTGCCATAATTATTAGATACTGAATTTAGTACTAGTAGAGTTACATGATAGTAAAAGATTGAGCTTTTAAAATTAAATACTGGGGTCCTAGTTACAACTGGTTTTGCACTCTTGTTAGTTTTAAATCCATTGAATTTCCTACTGTTTTTCAAATAAGTAAAATGACAGGTAGAAGTGAAACATTTGTGATCGGGTACCTGGAAGAATGTCAGTAAGCTGTGCTTAGCAGTTGACTTGACCAAAATTTAGAGGACGAGGTTAAGCTCAGTTAGCTTGAATTTTGATTATATAAATAGGTTGATAGTTAAAATACTAAAACAGCCAGGATTAGGTGAGATAAGGNCCTCAGGTTGTGGTGGCCTGGGACCGAGGAACTGAGTGTGAATGATCACAAACCCCATTTATGGGTACTTCATTTCTCATTGTGCAATTCTTACTGTTCTGAGGATCACAAATGCCATCCCTCATCCCGTTTTAGGACCAGCTTGCAGACACCTCTGGTTCTAGTTCTCACTAGGCTCCCATCTCATGACTTTCCTCTCGGAAGCCTGTTGATATTCACGTCAGAAGCTTTTTCTTTCTGTAATAGACCTGCTCAGAGAAGTGAGATGCTAATACTGTAACATTTCGGATTACAAATAACGCCCAGCTTAGCATAGTTCCATGTTTGACTTTATGCAGTGATATGAAAGATTGGCCTAGAAAGCATTTTGCTTTTCATCTTTAATAACAAATTTCAGGTGTTAAATACTTTATAAAATATGCCATATGTTGGAGGATTTTGCCTACTGTTAGTTCAGTGCTCTGAGTATGTTTAAAGTAGGCTAGGCTACACACTGATANTATGTAAGGTGTAGGAAGTGTATTTTTTACCTATGGTATTTTCAGCTTATGCTGGGGTTATATGGAGTATGCCAAGAAGCACCTAGACTTGTTCTCAGTTTTCCTTAAATGTCCTTCAACCAATTTTAGCAATTCAAATTTCTCTTTATCTCCTTCCCACCTTGTTGTGTGTAACGATTCCTAAAAGTATCTTCTTAAATATAGAGAATAGTTCAGCTCTATCATGAGTAACCCTGGATGCATATTGTAATTACCTGGTGATTTTATAAGTAATGGTGCCTGGATTTTACACTAGACTAGCTGAATCTGAATTTGTGGATGGGGCCAAGATATTTTTTTGAAAATTCCCAAGTAAAACTGGCATAGGGTGATGCCAACAGTTTCTAAAATGAACCCTAAGACTCTTTTCTTACTATAATACTTAAGTCCTTAATGATCTCTGCTCATCTCTAGTTGAAATGGGAATACTGGAGAAAGGCTGGGTTATGTCAACTGTCTTAGCATTGTGGATATCTGTCAAGCCGTCTAGGAACAAAAGTGCCATGATGTTCAGGTCTCTCATACTATCTGGAAATCGTTCAATGTAGGGACTCTTCTGCTAAAAGTTTCTTATTTTGGGGGGTGTTAGGCAGACTTGATCAGAATTAAATGAAGTCATGAGTATGGACACTGAGTTCTATAGTGAAAGAAAGGTCAGCTTCTATCTGATATAGCATATCAGCTTTGAGACATGGAAGTTGTCAAAATTTAGCTTAATTTAAAATTGACCTCCATGTTGCTGGACCACACGCTTTTCCTCATTGCTTCACTTGAGATGCCATCTGTTCTCAGGAAAACAACTGCACTCTCCCATCTGCACCCCTCCTGTCTCCATCTTTCCAGCTCCGTTAAGTTGTAATTTCTGTTGGCTATGTAGTAAACTGGAATTACTTTTCCTTCTGTGCCTTTTCGTTTTTCTTGCAATTAGTATCAGGTTTTATTCAGTTGATTCAGTCCTAAAAGACATTCAGACATACTTGGTAATCTTTGTTACATCTTCCTGTAAAAGTTCCCTGGGCTGTCTGCTGCTTTTACCTAGAACCTTCGCAACTCATCCAGGAATACCATCTTCAGTTGACCATGAGATGGGGGAGCTGTGCCCCACTGCAGAGTGGGGACCTGNGCATCTGACAACTGCTTTCACAGACTTTCAGTGCATCTCATTATAGCATGTTTTTCTCATCTCCACTTCCAAAGGCACCTGCTGCCGCCAGTCCCAGCCACTAGGGATTCTGTTGTCTAAATCTAAATGGTTCTTATTTTAGAATGGCCAGCTTACAATTCAGTTTTTCTTCGGCTGGCTGAACCATGAAATATTGATTCATCTGCCTTCTAGCTTGTAAAATTCTGTTGCTGTGGTATTCTTTCCCTCTTATTTTTGATTTGTGCTTGAAAACAAAAGCACCCCTCCCCCCCATCATTCTAAGACCTCTGTGGAGATTTTGGTAGGGTTTGGACCAAAGTGAAGCTAAATCTGTGTGTCTCAGCCCCATCTTTACCTAGAGGTCACAATTCTGTATTTGAGCACACAAATAGAATGAAGTAAGTAACGGAGGCTTATGCAATCATTAGCTGTTGGGAAGAACAGGTTGGCCAGGAATGAAGATGAGTATAAATGAACATAGGACACTTAAAGATTGTAGGTAATGTTTAAGTGGGTCTCGGGAATCTGAGAGGCTTTATCTTTGGACTGATTTTTGAATGGAATTTCCNTGGTGCATCCCAGCTCAGNTANGAGTCTGAATTCATAGGTTCTCAGCTGTGGTCAGCAGCTCTGATAAACTCATGACACTGGCCATGAACTCCACAGTGCTCTCTGGCTCCTGCCGTTAGAGTTTTATCTTTTGAGTTGTATTTTGAAAGAATGGAACAACCTCCACCATGAGAAGGGGGTACCTGAGTTCAAATACCAGCCTTGCCNNTGGCTGTGTGGCCTCAGGCAACACAGGGGTCGNCCTCTGCNAATGTGTTTTCCTCATCTCTAGAATAGGGTAGGATCACCTTTCAGAGTGTTTTTAGTGAATGGAGTTAACGATTGGCAGGGTCTAGACACTCACTGGAAACCCTTTTTTTAAAATCAGTAATTCCTTTTTCCTGTGGCTAATGTGGGTGTGAGCCGAGAACTAGGCTAACTTTCCTTACAGCTACTGTTAATATCCCGTGTCTGTTGACTTGCTCAGGAAGAGAGTNATTCAAGGCCAGGTTGTTGGAGAGGAAATTGACTCATTGGGTAAGCCAGCAAACCCAAGACGATGTGAGCTTGGGTCCTAAAGACCACCTCTAGGCAGTGTCTTTCAAGCTCCTTTTATCTTTTAGGCAAGTGTTTAAGTGACANGTGCCTGGTGANTGCAGAATGCTGTGTCTCCCCAGTAGTTAGAACAGGATGTTGCAAAACCAAATAGTTGGTCTGTTGGATTTTGTGTAGTCACACACAGGTCCTAAAACCTGGTAGATCTCGAGAACATCTTTGTTATGTTTGCTTTGGTGGCAAGGTATTAGAATGAGGGTGGGGCAGGGCATTGAGTAAATGGACCTCNGACAGTTTTGGACAGTCTTTAGATGATTGCCAAGGCTGTGTGCTCATGGAGACAGGCATTTTCTANGAGAATCACAGAGGAATCGTTAAAGACAGGACAGGGCTTGTCTTTTCCCTGTGCTTCCTGCCTGTCCCCAGTGTCTCCTCAGGCCCAGCATGTTCCAGTCTTCTCTTGTAAAATCATTCCTGTGGTTTGTGTTTTGAGACAGGGCCTTACTACTTCAAGCAAAGCATCCATATAGAACAGTGCATACATCATAAATGTGCTGCTCTGCGTGTTCACAGGNGAACGTAGCTTCCAGGATATCCACGGAAAAGCAGGATGGTGGAGCTAGGGCCCCATGCAAAGGGGGCACAGATGCCTGGCTCTTCTGTAGAGACATCCAGAAAGCTGGCTCCCTAGCCCATAGCTAAAGAAGCTCGTGGTGTGCATACTTCTGAGAGGGAATAAAAGCCCCTGGGAAGAGAGGAATTGCAATTTTACACACCTTCAAAGAGTAANACTGAAGCCAAGAAAATAGCATCAGTCTGCCCAAGACTCAGGACACCCCTGGGTGTTGGCAAGAGGAAACCAGACAGGCTCCATGGGCACCCATTTACCACTGTGGGAATTGGGACAAAAGCACTCTTAGAAGTAGGAGCTTACAAAAAGTTATAAGCCGTGGGAGGAAATAATGTGTGTAGCCATGTAGTGTGTGTCTTTTTAGACAGGGTTTCTCTGTGTAGCCCTGACTGCCATCCTGAAACTAGCTCTGTAGACCAGGCTGGCCTTGAACTCATAGAGATCGGTTTACCTCTGCCTCCGGAGTGCTAGAATTAAAGGCGTGNACCACCACTACCTGGTTTGTAGTATGTGTCTTAGTCCAGTACTCCCGTTTTGTCCATGTTACTGAGAAAAGGAACNTTTAGGAACTCAAGTGTGTATCACAGTGCTACAGGGAGACAGTTCAGAAGAAGGTTGTGTCAAAGATCCTTCATCACCTGCAAAATCCTATTACATCAAGGAGCCTTGGTTTCACCTCACCTCCAGCCTCACTCTGCTCAGGCCATGTGACTGCCTCACAGGTCCCTCATGTCCCCTAATAGAAGTTGATGTTTTAACTCCTAGTTCCTGCATGTATTTATTTGGAAATAGAGTCTTTACCTATGTACTCAAAATGGAACTATGGAGGTAGTTGGTTCCAGTATAATAGGTATTCAAAGCCCTGCCAGTCACCACCTAAAGATGAGAGACTTTGGGTCAGGGGGCATGTGGCCCTGTTGACACCTTAATGAAAGGTTTCTAAATTTCAGAGTTGGAAAAAAATAGCAAAATTTTGAGACTTTGTCCCAGTGACAAAGGAAACTAATACAGGCTTCAAAAGGGTCCCCATCTTTGCTGGTCCCGTCCTCGTGCAAGCTCCAGAACCCCTGCTCAGGTTTCACTTGCCGAGTTCTTCTTGGCCTAGTTTCACTTCCCAGAATTCATGTCTGACTGTGCTACAGCCTCTCTGCATTCTGCCCTCTTTGCTTTCCTCCCTGGCCCCTAGCCATACCTGTCTTCATGTTGTATAGCTTTGTCTTTTTTGTAGACAGTTGCCTGAGTGACCTAGAATTTTCCATATGGGTACCGATTATTGTCCAGTGCCATATACTAGGTGTCTGACAGTGGCTCTGCCTTCATACTTTGTCTCATAAANGAGCTACTTGGCAAGTACAAGTTCCTTCAGAACTTTTTCACTCTGTTATCCTCCACATTACCTGGGGCAGCGCTATTCTCACTGTGGGCACACTCAAGTGTGAGCACTAGTGGGCTCCAGACTCCTTGTGGGTAAAGAAGGTTTAGTCACAGCATGCTGTGTTTGGGTCTGGATTTGGTGGCTTAGGTCTTAATTGTGAGGACAATGGCTCAGATTTCCCTGAGTGATGATTCTAAGCTTGCCATTTGTCACGTGCAGCCACTGTTTCTCCTGCACGGAATCCCTTCCCCCCAGTCCTTTTCTGATTAAAGAGACCAAGTCGAGTAATCTAAATTTAGTTTGTGTAGCTCAGAGGTGCCAATCACTGCAAATAATGAATTAGGGTAGTCTCCCCTTCCCTGAAGCACTGAGCTGAAACCAACAAATTCATTTTATTTAGAACTACAGGCTGAACTCCAGAGTGTTGTCTGTGACAGGCAAGTGCTTTATTCACTAATTAAGTCGCAGGGGCTCAGACAAATCTTCTCCCTTGTGGCGAGTGCTGCTTATCTCGGTCAACACAAAGCCTGTGTCTTTCAGCCTTCTGTTTGCTAATGGAATTGGTATAGAATTTTGCTTAACACAAGCTGGGGGGGGGGGGGGAAGCATAAATATGTATATGCAAATATATGTAAATCTCATCGGGGAGAGGAAAAGCATTTATGTGTATATGCAGATATATGTAAATCTCATATTTCTTTAACCTTTCAAGCGCTTTTTAAATTTTCTGTAACCCTGAATTCAGAGTTCACAACTTCTGGGCTAAGAACTGTATTTTTTGTTTGTTTGCTTTTGGTTTCTTGAGACCTGAACTCTCTCTATAGCCCTGGCTGTCCTGGAATCACTTTGTAGACCAGGCTGGCCTTAAACTCACAAAGATCTGTCTGTCTCTGAGTGCTGGGATTAAAGGCGTGTGCACTGTGCTCAGCAGGAACTTTTTGAAGCCAGGTATGGTAGTGTATGCCAGTGCTTAAATGATGGAAGCAGGAGGATCAGTGAATTCAGGATTTTCTCAGCTACATAGTAAGCTCAAAAGCCAGTGTGGGCTGTAGGAGAGTCTCAAGAAAATAAAAAAGCAAAATACACCTGTTTTTTTCTGTCAGTCCTGGCTGTCCTGGAACTTGCTCTGTAGACCAGACTGAACCTTGAACTCTGCCTCCCGAGTGCTGGGATTAAAGGCACGCACAACCACCACACTGCTTTAAATAGAATTCACATGAAGTACATTTTATCTGTTTTTATGTCATAATAATAATAATAAACACTCACTGGGAAAGCTGTTATATTTGATGTAAGGGCAACCTCAAGTAATATCATTTTTGTTATCAGAGTCAAGAATTAGCAAAAGGGCTTAGTCTGGTGACTGAGGCCTGTAATTCCAGCTACCACAGATGCTAGGCAGGAATGTGACAGGTTCAAGAGTTCAGGGCCTGCCTAGACACAAATAAGAAGACTAACTCAAAACCACAAAGTTTTGCTTGTTTTCTATTTTTAGTGTGTGAGTGTGTGCGTGTGTGTGTGCCCACTCACTAGTGCTATGGTACATTCGTGGAAGTCAGAACAGCTTTCATGAGTAGGTGCTTCGCCTCTGTCATGGATTCCAGGAATTGGAGGTGGCCAGGCTTGCATAGCAAGCATTGACCTGCTGAACTAGCTTCTTGCCAGCCCAAGTTTTGTCTTCTTTTTTAAACCCGTGAGTACACAATATGTACATCAAGAAGCTTTATACACAGAATTTTGAGTGAGGTTTTCAAAGTCTGTAAACAAAATGAAAGAAACAATGCTCATTCATTTTTTGAAATGACATTGTCTAGAATAAAGCATCTTGTCAGTTCTTTTCTGCTTTCTGGTCACACATAAATGTAGCCCGTCTCAGCTGCAGATTTGGTGAGGATTGGCCAAATTTTGCCTCATCACTCATCATCAGCATGTCTCTGGGAGAGGCCAAGAAACCTGTTATCTCCACTTAGCAGGAATGCTCAGCACCCAGGAGGACCGGGTGACTCCTGGGGCCTCCCAGAGGTGACATTGTAGGCCTGCGACCTCATCTCTAGCACATCATCTAGCACAGAGTTTCTAAGTATGTTGTGGAGCCTCTGTAGTTCATTTTCTACATGAACTTTCGAGAAGTTCCAGCTCTAGGTGGGCAGCGCTGTTATCTATAAAGGTCATCTTGTAACGGGTACTCTGGGGTTAGGATTGACGAGGGCATTTTATAAGAGCCCAGGGTCCTCACCTCCATCTTCTCACGAGAAAGGAAGCAGCCCCCTTGAAGAAACCTGTCTCCGCTTTATCTGCTTCTATCCCCTAAGTTTCCCCCAGTCTCTCTACAGGGCAATCTCTAATACCATTTTGATGTTGAAGTCAAGAATTGGCAAAGGACTTGGCCTGATGGCTCAGTGTTGCAATCTCAGCCACTGGGGAGGCTGAGGCAGGAGGATGATGGCAAGTTCAAGGCCTGCCCTGGCAACTTACAAAGCCATACCTCAAAATGAGATGTAAAAAGAGACAGGCCACATGCCTAGCATGTGTGAGACTCTGGGCTCAGTCCTCAGTACTGAGGAGGGAAAATGGACACGAAGGTGATTTAGAACAAGTTTTACTATCATTTTCTCAGGGAATATGCTTGAGTTTGAAGACCCTGTCAGCTATATGAATTGTAATACATTTACATTTTACATCTGTCTCATAAACACAATAAACTAATGAAGCCAACTGCTCAGATTTTAGCCACAGAAAACTAATGGTCAAGTTTATCCCGACTCCTACCTTCCTTCTCATTCACTCCTTTCCTCCCTGCCATCCTGACCCCAAGCCTCCAGGAGGACTTCTTCCATCCACCTCACTTCTTAGTGCACTCTCAATCTTTCAAAATGCTGTGTTCTGCTTATTTTGTCTTCCCACAGCCCCTTTTTAATCCGGTCTGCATCTGCCTTCCTGATCTCCACCCTTCCTAATGCCCTCACACCAGCTATGGCTTCTTTGTCTTCAACTCTGCTACAAAGAAGTGCTTCGAAGAAAGCACACACACACACACACACACACACACACACACACACACC
>LZPO01034853.1:667184-691508 GCA_001675575.1 Neotoma lepida
GAAGGAGCCTACATAGACCCTGGAATTAGCTATGGTGCTTACAGGAGGGGGAATTTTTGAGCTCTGGGCCCTGGGAGCCTGGTCTGTCATGTGGAGTATTGGACTCTGAGGGACTCTACACCTTGTGGGTGCATTCCTACAGAAGAGAGTGTGCCCCCTTCTCATTGTCAGAGCANAGGGCAATTCTGGGGTTCCCATCACNATNNTTTACCCAGAAGGCTTNAAGACAGNAATTAAATCCACAGTTGGGGACTGACTCAGTTTCCACTCTAAATGACCCTAGATTAGTAGTTCCTCACCTCTTTGATGCCCTCACCTCTCCTGAGCACTGCCCCATGGTTGGAAATATTCTGAGTGTGCAGAGGTTCTAGGGATGAGATCTGAGCAAAATTTGCAGCCAGGGCAGGGTGAGAAGGTGTGTGTGGCTTCTAAAAAGATAAAGCCACCCTGGAGGAGGGAACCTGCACCCCAGCCCACTAGAGAAAGGAGTGCTCGGTGCTTTTACCTGCCTGCAGAGATGCTGGGAAAATCACCTCTGCCACCGCACCAGTTTAAAATTTAAAGCCAGGAATTATGCCCTGAGGACCTCTTGAAAAGAAATTACTTTCCAACTAGATTTCATGCTAGCACTTTAATTTTGTCACAGTGGTGCATGGTGGCTCGAGGGCCTGTCAGCCATGGAGGTGCCAGTCGGATGCGGTGGCAGCAGCCACCACAGAGAAAGTGCGTCAAGCCAAAACTGCAACGCCTCAAGCTCAGCCAGAAAGGAGGTAACTTCAGGCTCAAATAAGGCTTTCTATTTGTTCTTTACTATGATAAACACAAGTGGGTTCAAGCAAACTAGAGGGAGAGGGACTGGGAAAATGCGATATATTTATTAGCAATAGGATGTTATTTTCTTGGTTTCCTTTTAGCAGCTGTTAAATAATAGATTTTACAGACTAACAAAGGACATATAGTTAAATACAGTCTTCAGTCATGGAAGAATGTGGCCCTAGTATATGTCATGTATGAAGTCAATTGTGTGCATACTGAAAATCTGTGTATGAACTGAACACATTTACACCTATAAAATGTATGCCTTGTATAGGATAAAAAGTAGTTAACCTACCAAGAACTTCTCCAGGAGATTCTACCATTATTACTTTTAGCTTTTAACATAACGAACATAATTATCAATGACATGCTATGGTTTATACNTTATTAAGGAAATAGAGTGTCTTTCACTCTTGGTATTTATGGGTGGAGGCAGTAGCCATGGTGTAACTGAGTGTTCTCTTCAGCAGCAGAAACCACAGATGCCCACAGGGCCTCCTCTGTGATACAGAAGAACAGGTTTTANACAGGAAAGAAGGAAAGTAGCTATGACCAAATGACATCATGACATTGCCAGACAGGCAAGACAGCAATTCTAGAGTTGTACNGTGTATTAGTTACTTTTCCATTGCTGTGATAAAACACCAAGAGTTTTGGCAGCTGGAGCAGCATCAGAGAGCTCACATCTTGAACCACAAGCAGGGAGCCGAGAAAGCAAACTGGAAGTGGTGTGAGTCTTTGAACCTTGAAGCCCGACTCCAGTGACATGCTTCCTCCAGCAAAGCCACACCTGCTAAACCTATCCAAACAGTGCCNACACTTAGGGACCAAGTATTCAAATGCCCCAGATTATGGGGGACATTTTCAAATCACCATGTAAATGAAATGTTTGCATTTTGTGTTTGTTATTTTTCATTGCGATTGTGATATTTCATTGTGATATTTTAGTGATTGAAGGCCAAGAAACTGAGGTTGATTTAGGATATGGAATTAGGGATAGGTCCCAAACCCCTTCCTCTCAACTCTGTCCTCCTAGAAGATGTAGTTAGTGGTTAGGGTAGGAAGCACAGGCATCTTGGGCTGGTGGCATGTCAAGCAGGACATGGTACTTTATGTACTCTATGGTCCCTTAAGACTTGGAAAAAATATTAATATGANTGGAAGAATTGAGGAGCCTGGAAGAAAAATTATTTCATTGCTGTCTTAGGGTTTCTATTGCTGTGAAGAGACACCATGACAATGACAACTCTTATAAAGGAAAAACATATAATTGGAGTGACTTACAGTTTCAGTGGTTTAGTCCATTATCATCATGGTGTGACATGGTGGCGTGCAGGCAGACATGGTGCTGGAGAAGTAGCCAAGTGTCCTACATCTGGACTTGCAAGCAACAAGAAGTGGTCTGAGACACTGGGCATGGCTTGAGCATGTATGAGACCTCAAAGCCTCCCTCTACAGTGACANACTTACTCCGACAAGGCCACACCTACTCTAACAAAGCCACACCTCCTAATAGTGCCACTCCCTTTGGGTGCCATTTTCTTTCAAGCCACCACAATTGCTATATTTTGTAGTGACAAAAGTCANTAATATAAATGGCCTTAATATTATATTGTTAAAATTAAATAAAAGTATGTCTTAGGTTCTATTAAGTAACTTTATATAATATTTATATAAAACAATAGAACATTCAGGTGGAAGGAGGATTTAAAAGTCATAGTATTTTATTATCCACTCATGTGTACTTACTGACATGTAAACATAACATGTAATGCATATTATTTTACANTTTTTTTCTACTGTCACCATATAGTTATAAATATTTTCTATGTTGTTTTAGTTGTTTTTCTTGTTGCTGTGACAAAATACCTTACAAAATCAACATAAAGAAGGTTTTATTTTTGCTCACAGTTTAAGAGTATAGTCCATCATGGTGGCAGGAGTGTGAGGTGACTGGTCACATTTTAATCATTTTAATCTGCGCTCAGGAAGCAGAGAGAGATAAATGCTGATGCTCACTTGACTTTCTCCTTTTCATCCACTCTGGCATGCATGGAGTGGTGCCCCCATAGCTGAGGTAGATCTTCCCACCTCACTTAACTCAGTCCCAAAATCCCCTCACAGGCATGCTAAAGGTTTGTCTCCTGACTGAGAGACTATCAAGCTGGCAGTCAATCTTAACCATCTCAAAAAGTTTAGAAGTAGTTTAGTAAATCACAATTTATTTATCTAAGCCCACCTTCCAGGCATCGGTTAGGTCTAGTTTGGGATATTTGAAATGCTAAAGTAAGGAGCATCTTGGGGGCCATTCTGAGGCCAGGGTTTTGGAAGACATAGTGTGGCTTAGTGCTGGGCTTGAGCTAGGCTACAGTGCTAGGCCAGCTGCTATACTAGCTTAGGAGTCCACAGACTTCTATCAGGAGTTTGCTTGCTATTTTATTTCAGTTTTAGTTTTTGTAGGCCACAACATCTCCTTTGCTGCTCTTTACCTTTGCTGTTACAATGTCAAGGCAGCCGTAGATAAGACAAACACAAGAGTGGAGCTGTGTTCCAACTGTGTGCATTCTCTTTCTCTCTCTCTTTTCTCTCTCTCTCTCTCTTTTCTCTCTCTCTCTTTTCTCTCTCTCTCTCTCTTTCTCTCTCTCTTTCTCTGTCTCTCTCTGTCTCTCTCTGTCTCTCTGTCTCTCTGTGTGTGTGTGTGTGTAAATTTGGTGCAGATTCTGTTGTTTACTGGGTTCTGTTCTAGAAGTAGCATAGATGTTTGGGTCACTGATACCTTTAGGTTTAATGAAGAACTGAGATTTTTATTTCTTTTCATCAGTGCTGTCTAGATACCATAGAATAAAATGACTATTTGCTAACTGGTGAGTTTTAGTTCCTATTATGCACATTTCATAGGAAGAGCTTTGTGCTTTGAAAGTCCCAGAATATAACAAATGCAAAATGTTTAAACTTCTCCAAGTAAGTTTTAAAATACATGTTGCTGTGCATACTTTGATGTTCAAACAAAGAGAGGCTTGGCCAGTGAGACCTTGGTCTCAGGTGTGGTCTGTCTGAAGGGGAAGAGAGACAGAGACCCTTGATTAAAGCTCTGCACTGCGTACTGGGGACACAGCAGAGGCAGACTAATGCAGCACTCATCATGCACAACACAGTTTTGAATTAAGCTTTAACGTGTGTTGGGGCATTTTCAAATCATAGGCGACTCTTTCATGTATAAAATCAACACGGGTTTGCAAAACGTGAGCAGGGCCGAGTACCATCCGCTTTCAGGGCACTCTTGTTCTGAGCTCAGGTGTTATAGATGGAAAGCACAGTTCTAAATCCCGTTTGCACATTGATACCCTTTGTGGCTTAGGTAAGTCTTTTAGCCTAGGCTTCCTTAACCAGTAATCTGCTAACTGGCAGCAGTCCACAGGAAAATGCACTTAATTTATTAGGAGTCACAGATTTTGAGGGCGAAAGACAAGAACTTGGGGGAAGACGGGTGGTCTCGGTAGGAAGATTAAGGGAGATTGCAGTTTCACCAGGTGATGCATCTGGCGTGTTTAGGTAGCAAGGAAGCTCAACAGCCCTGTTAGTGTAATTGTAGCATTTCTGTGTGAGAAAGTTTTGTAGGGGCTAGGGAGATGGTTCTGGGCTAAGGGCCTGCTGAGCAATCATGAGTTGAAGTCCCTACACCCACATAAAACGTGGGCACAGCTCTGTGTGTCTGTAATCCCAAGGCGGGGGGATGGGGCAGGAGAGTCCTGAGGGCTCACTATCCAGCCAGTCTAGCTAAATTGGTAAGCTCCCAGGTCAGTGAGAGACCGAGTCTCCAAAAATAAAGTCGAAAACAATAGAGGAGGACACCAGACGTCAGCCTCCGGCCTCTCCACGTGCTCTGCTGGGTACATGCACCCCCACATGTGCACATACACAGGTACCGAATATCCACACACAAAGTGCAGTAACATCTGAAGTATAAATGCTTGGTGTAATCCTCTAAGTAAAAAGAGAATTAGACCTTCTTTCTCTAAGGTCTGGAGACATTTTTGGTCGTCCGTCACAGCTGAGGTGAGGAATTATCCTGATTTTGTTTCTGTCGCTGTGACAAATCATTGACCAAAAACAACTTGGGGAGGAAAAGGTTTATTTGACTTGCAGGTTTCAGTCCGACATTGAGGGAATCCAAGGCAGGAATTCGAGATAGGAACTAAAACAGAGACCACGGAGGAGTGCTGCTTACTGGCTTGCTCCCCATGGTGTGCTCACCGTACTTATATAACCTGAGACCACCTGCACAGTGGTCACACTACCCCACATCAATAATTAATCAAGAAAATGTCTGACAGACATGCCCAAAGACCAGTGTGATAGAGGCAGTTTCCCTCGTGAGGTTCCCTCTCTCCAAGTGACTCTAGTTTGTGGTCAGAACAGGTAATACTGCACCCAGTAGGTGGAGGCTAGGGCTATTACCGAACACCCTACATTGTGTAGGAGAGTCATCTATAGTAAGGATTATCCCACCCAGAATGCCAGTGGTGCTGAGGCTGAGAAACACTGGCCTGAGACAGGTGAAAAATGGTCCTACTTTATCTTTACCATGGGCTCCAAGTAGAACATCAGTCACTCGAGTAAGAAATAGTTTGATGCAGGGGGTGCAAGCACTCATAGTAGCATTTGAGGTGGACTTCTGGCTGGTTATTTCTCAGCTTTTTTTTTTAATCAAGAGTGAATGGAAGGAGGAGGTGGAAATAATGTCAAAACAAGAGGATGGAGAGGTATGTTGTGAGACTGTCCAGGCATGGCATGGCCATTCCACTCATGAGCTCACATCCACAGTGGCTGTCCACACAAGACCTGCTCAAGATGGCGCTCATCAATATTCTAGCACAGATGTAAAGGGGTTCCTGAGGCCCCATTCCACCTGAGGAGTAATTGGCCCTTAAAGTTAGTGGTTCCTAGGACAGAGGGAGTCATTTCCTTCAGTCGTGTAGCCAATGGTGAGTTGCTGAGTCTCTAGTGAAGAGCCCCACCCATGCTCAAGCAAATAATCCAAATTGAATTCTGTAGATCACAAACAAACTAAAACCCCATGACAATAGGACAGGGATTTCTTAGGAAGAAAAAGGGGTTTCAGTGGGAGTAGGAGGGGTTAAAGCACATTAAATACATGTATGAAAGAGATGTGTGTAGGAGTGACGTGAGAGAGCGCACTGAAGACGGGCTAGTGGCATGTGCTGGGAAAGAAAGCAGAGTACTAAGAAATAATTTAGCTTAGGAATAGCTTCCTATATGACTGAAGAGACGGGTGCAGATGAGAGAGTGAGCAGTAGACTCACTGGAGTGTTAAAAGGGGAACACTCTCCGTGTGACAGAATTTATGAGGTGGTAGATTATGTTGAGTATGTGCTTTATGCACTGAGTTCTTCAAACAATGTTTTAAGGTGAACATTGGACTTCAATTTTAGCACACAAAGAAACCTTAATCTGTGGAAAGCCTGACCTTGTGTACTCACGAAGCACTGGCACTTGCAGGTCCTCTGGCCTCTGAACTATTTTAGGTTTCTAGAACTCTGTGTCTCTGTCTCTGAAGAACTGGCTCTTTATTCAAGACTGACAGGATAATAGGGAAGTTTTGAGTTCAGTTAATGCCAACATCAGGGCTGGAGCCTCATGACAAGAGTCAGAGTCTGAGGCGGGTCTGTGAAGAAGTGGAGGCCATCTGTGTCTCCAAGCAGACAGACAGCCCTGTGATGGCAGCAAAGAGCCTGTGGGTTCTTATCAGCTGAAGAAATATCTGCCCCAGAGCAAATGAAAGTGTGGCCAACAAACTGTTTTTCCTTATGTAGGAAGCCAAAAACCGGCATATTAATGTTAAACATGGGGGGCCCCGAAACCCTCGGAGAAGTTCAAGACTTCCTTCAGAGACTCTTCTTGGATCGAGACCTCATGACACTTCCCATTCAAAAGTAAGATATACTGTGTAAATAGAACGCATGCTATGCATTTGTCCTCTATGTAGCTCTGGTCGTGGTCATGGCAGCACTTNTGTCTTCTGTTGGAAAGGAGAAGGAAGTGGTATGTGAAGACTTGCAGGGGGAGTCAGTGAGCACTCTCCTTGAGCCCTCTCCTCCCCAGAGCCCCAGGAATTGCAGTTACCTCAATAGCACAGCTGAGGTAACTTTAAGGTTTTCAAGATTTTTAAAGATATGCTTGTGCTCTGGTGGGTGCTTACCTGCTGATTAACATTCAGGAAGCAATGCTTGTCACTCCCTTTTACTTGAGGGTGGGTTGTGGCTTCTCATCGCTTCCTTTCATTCTTATTTCCCTACCCCTTTTCTCTAGTTCCCTTTCAAAAGACATTTTGCAATGAAAAATTAATACATGTATATGACCAAATGCAATTAACATATTTACACTAATAAGCAAACGTCCCTACCACCTTGAATTCCAGCACCAGTTAGCCAGATGTAAGTGCTGTTCTATTGGAAACAATGCATGCATGTGAGTGTGTATACACCTGTATATGTTCTTCCCCACTTCAGTATACAAATGTGAATGGATGATGTCCCTTATTTGGCATGTGGTAATTTTTGTTAAAGTGTTTTGTTTCATAACATATTATATAGCTCCATCTCATTTTCTTTGTGACTGTTTAGAATTGCATTGTATGATTATATTAACTTGTACTTCATCGGTAGACATTGTTTACAGTGTGGAAGTAACCCTGTTTTGTGTACCTAACTGCCCACATAAATGCAGCCGTATAGAATCAACCTTCATTTTGTTAAGAGCAATGTGGACTGTGGAGATGTCTTAGAGTTCAATCCCTAGAACCCATGTCTTTGTTTTTTTGTTTGTTTGTCTTTTAAAAGTCAGCTGTAATCCCAGCACTGGGGAAGTAGAAACACACAGATCCCTGGGGCAAACTGACCAGCCAAGCTAGCTTGCTTAGTGAGTCACAGACCAGGGAGAGTCTCGGTCTTAAAAAGGTGGCTGGCAGAGGAAGAATACTCAAGGTCATTCTGTGGTTTACATACACATGCAATCAAGCACATGTGCGATGTACATACACACATCTGCACCCAAATACACGTGTGCCTTCCAAACACAAGCACACACACACATATTAAGGGCATACATACATAACATGCGTATTTAGAACAGTGTTTGACACTGAAAATGTAGCTCTGGTAAAGAATAAGTTGTGCTAAAAGTGAATTCAGCTTCGGATTCATGGACTCATTTTGTTTGTTGGCTTGCTGGTCAGGTCACAGGAATTCCCTCCCTTTGTCCTAACTCTGTTGTCTTAGAATAGTATTAACTCACTTGCCAGCTGAGAAACAATTGAAACACTTATTTTCAAATGATCTGTATTGTCCATTTTTTCTTACTGTTTGGTGATGTGCTGGAAGGCCACAGATGCTGGTGAGCTATTTTGTGTCTTAGGAAGGTGACTGTGTGGAGTGAGTGCCTTTTCGGAGTCCTTCCAAACCATCCCAACCACAGCAGCCCAGTTACCTCAGCTTGTGTTAAATAGAGCAAATGGCAGGTTACAGAGTGTTCTAAGGGCACTTTGAGAGTAGGAAGGCACTGTCTTTGGTCTAATTATAGATACCTTACCTTGGCCTTAGCACAGAGTGTACGTGGATATTCATGTAACTAAATACATTTCTCTGTNCAATAATGAGAGGCTTTTTTTTTTTAAAGATTTTATTTTAAGCTGGATGGTGGTGGCGCACGCCCTTAATCCCAGCACTAGGGAAGCAGAGTCAGGCAGATCTCTGTGAGTTCAAGGCCAGCCTGGTCTACAGAATGAGTTCCAGAGCTGCCAGGGCTACACAGAAGAAACCCTGTCTCAGAAAGAAAAAAGATTTTATTTTAAGTTACGTGTATAAGTGTGTGTCTGTGCATGTGCNGACACAGGTACTGAGGAATCCAGAAGAGAGTGTCAGATGCCTTGGAATGGAAGTTACAGCTGGTTGAGCTGCCCAACATGGGTGTTGGGAACAGAACTCGAGTCCTCTGTGAGAGCAGTACATGGTCAGAACTGCTAAGCCATCGTTCCAGTCCAATAGTGAGGTTTTGATGCCCAAGAATTTTGGAGTTTAATCCATGAGGCCTCTGTTTGAGTCTATGCTTTATAATCTCTTCAGTTCTGTCACTGTTGAGAGATTTTTTTTGTAATAGATAATAGCATTTGTAGTTGTTTTAGAAAAGAAAATATGGTAAGAGCCACATATTATATTCTAGACAACGTTCTTAAGGTTGTACCCAGTATTTGATAGATGTATCAGAAACTGTTGTTTGAAACTTAACCTTTACGTTTCTCCACCAAAACCCCTTTCATAACACCAAATAATAATTCTTTTTATATTTTGTTTATTTAGTATATGTGTGGATGTGTACATGCCATGGAGGGATCTACATGGTGGAAGGAAAGAACCAACTCAACTCCTGCCAGTTGTCCTCTGACCATCACGTTTGTGCCAGAGTGCATACACACATGTGCATTTGCACACATACACACATACACATACACACACACACACAACAAATAGTAAACATAACAAAAATTGCTTTTAAAGAGCCCTGTGTGAGTTAGGCTTGGTGATGCAAGAAGCTGGAAAAGAAGTACCAGGGTCAGGCTCAGCAGCATTGCGAGTTCAAGGGCAATGGACATAGCTTGGTAAGAGTCTGTCTCAAAATTAAAAACAAACCAGGATGGTCCTGGGGCTTCAGCTCAGTGGTAGAGTCCTTGCCTCGCATGGATGAGGACCTGGACTCAGTCCCCAGCATCATGAAACCAATGTATGCTTCCTGTGCTTTCTCTCCTAATCCTTGTTAGGGACAGAAGCAGCATGTAGGTTGGTATCTAGCAGCATCCAGTCAAGGGTCAGGTATCCAGAATGTGCAGGATGTGTCCCCCAAACACTTGTGGAGTGCAGAGGTGAACTCTCAAATCCATAGTGACTTGTCAGGGCCCTCACGGCAGCATTCCTAAAGGCTGGTCGTGTTAGGCTCTCCTTCACTTTTACTCATCTCTTCTTTATTGAGTAGGAAGTGTACCTCAGATCCCAAAGGTGGAATAAAATCCTTCTTACTTATATGTTCAACGATTTAGTAAGCTGGCGCCATTCATTGCCAAACGCCGAACCCCCAAAATTCAAGAGCAGTATCGCAGGATTGGAGGTGGATCCCCCATCAAGATGTGGACTTCCAAGCAGGGAGAAGGCATGGTGAAGCTGCTGGATGAGCTGTCCCCTGACACAGGTGTGTATTCTCATTACTACAGTGTGAGGTTTGTTAAAGTAGATATTCAGAGTCAGGCATGGTGGCGCACTCCTGTAATCCCAGCACGCAGGAGGCAGAGGCAGGATGACTCTCTGCATCAGCAGTGTGTGTGTGTGTGTGTGTGTGTGTGTGTGTGTGTGTGTGTGTGTGTGTGTGCATATGGAGGCCCAAAGTTAATATGTTTGGTATCTTCCTCGATTGTTCTCCACTTTATATACTGAGGCAGGGTCTTTCAGTTTAACCCGGACCTCACCAATCCAGTTAGTCTAAGCTAGCCAGCTTGCCTGGGATCTCTTACCTCTGCCTCCTATGTGCTAGGATAACAAGCCACCTGACTTGCCTCATATTTTATGTGGTTGCTGGGGCCCTGAACTCCAGTCTTCATGTGTGTACTGCAAGCACTTTTTCTACTGATCTGTTTCCCTGGTCCAGGTACTAGCAACTATGGATTTGTGAATGTCTATAATATATAATACATGGTCACATGACTGAGTTCTCCAGACATTCTCTTCTGACTGTAGACCCTTTTAAAATGACTTCCAATGTTACAAATATGCTGAAAAGTTGGGAAGTGTTTCAAAAGGAAGTTTAAAGTTAAGTTGAGCTAGATTGTAAAGAAGAAGCAATAGGCCATACCCAGCAGATGGGTAAGGTGGTAGCAATGACTTTTTCTTCTAGTTGGATAGTAATTAGATGAACATCTAGAGAAGTGGCTAGCTGTAACTCAAAGTATAAGTCACTGAGCAATCTTCAGCCATGCTTTTAGCTCAGCGCCACCACCACTGTGAGGCAGTGAGTTGCCACATTGGCCTGACTAACGGCACGCATCTGGTAACTTGTGAGAACCTCTATAAAGACTGAGACACTAAGTGCGGGAATGAGCTACAGGTGCTACATTTATTCCTATCCAAGGTACACGTGATTATAGGACATATAATTTCATATAATACTATATAATATAATTCATATAATACTAAAGCATGGGCCCATATGAGAGTCCTGGTTTGCTTTCTATCGCTGTGATACCACACTGACCAGAAGCAGCTTGGGGAGGGAAGGGTTTATTTCATTTTATATTTCCCTGTAACAGTCCATCCCTGAGGGAAGCCAAGGCAAGAACTCAAACAGGAACCTGCAGGCAGGAACTGAAGCAGAGACCATGGAGGAGTGCTGCTTCTCTGTTTGTTCTCATGGCTTGCTCAGCCTGCTTTCGGATGCTATCCAGGACCTCCTGCCCAGGGGTGGCTTGCCAATAGTGAGCTTGGCTCTCCCATATTAATCATCAGTCAAGAAAAGGCCCCACAGATATTCCCACAAACCAATCTAATGCAAGCAGTTCCTCAAATGATGTTCCCTCTTCCCAAGTGACTCTAGTTTGTGTCAACATGACAAAATCAACCAGCATAATGAGAAATGTTAAAACTGAAAAAAGTTCAAGTTAGGATGTATGAAATTATGTTCATTGTAAATGCTTCCTATGGCTTCAGACTCAGGACAAGAGTGTGATCTGGGGGCCCTCAAAGAGAACAGCCTATTAGGCAGGACCATAAGAGTTCTCTCTGAGAAAACATCCCTGAGCATCAGCTTGATGCTCTCAGAATCTACCAATCCCATTGCACAGAGGGGCCTACTCCCTCAGAAGACAATCTCACTTAGAAAACTGTTCAGCTGTTCTTCTGACCATCAGGTTTGCATTGCTGTGGCTCAGGGCTTCTCATATACAGTTCATCCACGTAGGCCACAACGCAAGTCTTTAAACACGGCGGAAAACCTTAGCTGTCTCTACCCGTTCCTACTTGGTAGAGAATAAACTCCCTGATTGTTGCCAGTTTATCATGGTAATGAATCCAGTGTACAAATTATTTAATGGAAAGAAGAGTTAGAAAGGTGCCAGTCTTTTTGGTTTTTATGTTAGCATAGCATCCATCCTCCTGAAGAGCCCTATCAGATATCAGACTTGAGAAAGAAGAGACAGGAAAGCCTGAAGTAGTGGTGCGCACCTTTAGTCCCAGCATTTGGGAGCAGAGGCAGGCAGATCTCTGTGAGTTCGGGGCCAGCCTGGCCTACATAGTGAGTTCTAGGACTATATAGAGAGACCCTGTCTCAAACAAACAGACAGACAAGCAATAACAGAAATAGATAGGAATGTATTCTTCCCACCTTTCCACTCTCTCCTTCTTTGGTCACTATGGAAAGGCTATTGAATGCCCAGACTTTCTATGGCTTCAGTCTCCAAGGTTGGCTGGACAGAGTCCCAGGGCACTTTCCCACTTACTGTCAAATGTCTGGTCATTTTATTGTATGGCCGTATAATGCAAAGACAGGAATTTACATGTGGCAGGTTCTGACATTACTTCTCTGCTTTTGTAAGCCATCAAAGAATCATACACTCATTTCATACTTGAAGTTGTTGGGAAGGTGATTTTTTTTAATTTAGTGATTAAGCATTCTGTCCTCTGGAGATTTATTTTTAAAATATCCAGTACTCATTCATTACAACTTTGGGTCTAAGCTCAGTGGCTTGCCTAACAAGTCATTAATTCACTCAATGTGGCATAAAATTGTCTTTTCTCCTCTGTTTCTTCTATTCATTTGCCTGCATATTCACGTACACTTTTACCCATTGATTGCTATACCTGTGTGTCCTTCATTCATCCAGCCAGGTCTGTGTGTGCACTGAGCATGTGACAGCTACATACAGGAAGACTATGGGCAAGCTGCACTTACCCTCCGTTGGAACCTGCTTGCCTGACCACTTTCACTCAGGCAACAGTCACTTCTCTTGGGAGCTACCTTTTGTTACTCTGGATCTTGGAAGCTCTACTTGGGTTCCTAGTCCTTAGTGGGCCTCGATACTTGTGATCCTTTGACAAATCACTATCCACTTGGGTGACACGACTCTGAGAGACATAACAAACATCTNTTTACCCCGGATAGGGAATTGATGGCAGACCAAAGTATGAATGTCACCAAAGTCCAAGTTGGTGACCCAGCGAATTTCAGTGAGGTTATTTACAGGAAAATGGGTAGGAAAGAGTTACTTACGGGAACAGAAATGTCTCAAAGACAGCTACATCACTAAAGCCTATCATATCATAAGTGACAGCTCGCAAAAGTTGGGGAGCTCACTGCACAAACAGCAGACATCTCAACAGGTTGGAGAACATCTTCACCAGTTAGCCTGAGCCTCTTCCAGGCAGCTCAGCTGGTCCTTGTCTGTTCCTTCTAGACATTTCTGATGTTCCCTGCTTCCTCCAGGNGACAGAGCTAACTGAGGGTGATTCTCAGAAGTCTTGGTTGTTTCTTTTTTCCGAGTCAGGGTCTCACTTTACATTCTGAACTGGCCTGGAATGTGCTGTAGATCAGGCTGGCTTCAGACTCAATTTTCCTGCCTAAGGCTCCTGTGTACTGTGATCNCAATCATGTTCTACATTGCCCTCCAGCCCTTGTTTGTTTGGTTGTTTTGTTTGTTTTGAGACACAGTCTAGCTGTGTAACTCAGGCTGGCCTTGAATTTGCTGTGTAGTCCCAGCTGTCCTTAACTTGGCCTCCTGCTCTTGCTTCCCAAGTGTTGGGGGTTACTTGCATATGCCACTTTGCTCAATTAAGACAGTACATGTCAAGAATGAGTACTAAATTTTAAAAAGACATTTGAGACAAGGTCTCACTATGTAGCCCTGGCTAGCCTGGAACTTGCTATGTAGACTAGGCTGGCCTCAGCCTCACAGAGATCTGCCTCCCGAGGGCTGGGGTTAATGGCTGTGCCACCTCATCCAGATGGGTACTAGTTTTTTTCCCCCCTCCCTTTTCTTCAGTCTCTTTATGCTTGATGAGAACAGATAATTAAGAATAGAAGCTTGCATTTTAAAGATGATCATATTAGTAAAAGGTAGGTGGGTAGGACTGTTGATCTCCAAAAATAACCAAGTGCCCNGTGCCTGCTAAAAGATGGACAAGATGCCAGGAATATCCTAACTTGCTCACCGTATCAGCATTGTAGAAAATTAGGTTAGTCGTTCATTGTTCTGGCCATTACATTACGTTTGGTGACCCTGAGGAATCTATATAAAGATTAATACCTTCTCCTTTCCACTTGTGCTTCCTAATAGCACCTCACAAATACTATATTGGATTTCGGTACGTCCATCCTTTGACAGAAGAAGCAATTGAAGAGATGGAGAGAGATGGCCTAGAAAGGGCCATTGCTTTCACACAGTATCCACAGTACAGCTGCTCCACCACTGGTAAGGACATCTCTGAGGTGGCTATAGCCCTGGCAGAATTAGCCCAGGAATCTGACCATTGAAGAAATTTGCAATTTGAATGGCAGATCTGGTCAAGTGTCTTCTTGACACTTAAGAGTTCAGGTCAGTCGCTTTGAAATCGCATGCTTCAAGTGCTTCTGGAATGATTGGTCTGTCAGCTGAGTATTACAAATGGTGGGTGGAAGGTGGTGGCTGCGCTTGGTTGCTACTTTAATACAGTTGGTTAAAAGATCAGCAACGAACCTTAATCATTTTCTAGGTTTGTTTCATAACCTTATTTTATGTCTACCCTGAAATTCTTATTAAGGGAGTAAAGTGGATGACTGTTCTCATTTTGAAAGCAAAAGTATTCATATGGACATAGGGAAAATACTGCTATTTTTGTTCTTGTGTCTGTCTTCAATTATGGGTTAGTTACTGGTTAACTTAAAATCTATCCTGTCCAGGTGTGGTGGCTCATGCCTCAAATCCCAGGCAGAGGCAGGCCTGATCTCTGTGTATTTGAGAGTGAGTTCCAGGCCAGCCAAGGTTATATGGTAAGAGCCTATCTCAAAAACAAAACAAAACAAAACAAAACAAAACAAAAAACCAAACCAAAACAAGAAAAACCCAATGTGAGGGCTCAAATGAACATTTTATAAACTGCTGTGTTCTTGGTTTTTGGAATACATTATTCCTTGCTGATCTCTGTGCATTTCACTGAAGATGAAACGTGAGCTTGGGAAACTGTATATTTTATTTTGTTTGCTTGCTTTTTGCTTTTTTGAGCCAGGGCTCACTCTGTAGCCCAGGCTGGCCTTGAACTCACAGAGATCCCCCTGCCTCTGCCTCCCGAGTGCTGGGATTAAAGGCGTGCGCCACCACCGCCTGGCTCCTGCTATTCTTAATTATAGGTAAAGCTTTATTATTACCCACAAATATATTTGCATTCTCTCAAGGGTTTAGGTCAGTGCATTTGTATTCCCAGTTTGTCTTTGAATATTAATGTTATTATACCTATAGAAAGGAACAAAAGGCTGTGGAGGAAACATTCCAAGTGTTGTGGGCCTTAAATACTGAGGCACACAGGAATGTATATATGTTTGTGTATGTGTGTGTGTGTGTGTGTGTGTGTGTGTGTAGAGAGAGAGAGAGCGAGCACCTGTTAAAATGCCCAATCTTTCACATACACCCAGAAGTTTGAATTGTGATTTACTTTGGGAATCTACAGTTTTAAAATACCTGCTAATATGTTATTGGAGAACGAGTCAGAGCTTAGAATTTTCAAGACGTATTTTTATCTTGCTTTGCAAAGTGTCCCTCAACTTACAGATGTCTCNTCTCCAAAGTCCGTAAGTTACAATTGTTCTTGGTGTGGCAACAGATGCACTCTTTACCTCGCAGATGGTTCTAGCTGTGTGGGCAGGGCTCAGGGCACACATGGCTTTTCTCTACTGCACCCTCATGTGTAAGGACCACGCATCTGTACTTGTAAGCTATGCGTGTTTTAGGAAACATTTATTCTTTGAGGCCAATAGTCTCCTTTCGCTACTGTGTCTTTTGAACAAGCACTGTGTGTTCTGTGTATTTCTCATGGCATCTTTCTCGCTTATAATTCCCCCTTCTTAGTTACTTCTTCCGGTAGTATATTGACTGTTGTCCAGTGACAGGAAGGAGCTAATGTGGCTCCCAGAAGCCCTTTTATACATCAGAAAATGATNCCCAAATGTGCAGTGAGATCTGCATTGTGACTATGATGGGATGCTTTGATTTCTGTGGAGATTATTTTGTCCCTCAAATTTAGACCCTCTTACATCACTGTTTCTACTCACTGAAATTGAGCCCATTGATTTTTCTTTTTAATGCAAGTTGAATCTTAGCCTGAGCAAACAATATGAGTTAAACTATGGCACTGTCCTGAGTCAGCTTTTTAAACTGGCCACTTAACTGTGATTCCTATGGTAAGGAACCCAGGAAATTAGTGAGAGGCAGCATATAGGCATGTTGGAACTTGCTTTGTATGAGACTAAGAAAGAGGCCCCTGTTAGGGTTGTTTTGTAGGCTTTAGGATTTGACCCCAGTGTCAGCTTCCCTGGGTTCACATTGCTGCCCCTCTCTGGACTTTGAGTTGCCATCACATTCACCTTTCATTTAGAAACACACCNTTTGTTAGGTTACCTGCCAGAGGGCAGTGTCTGTTTACCTCATTCCAGGGAATGATATATTTTGTAAAAATTGATTAAATGCAGGGCTTTCAGACCCCTTGATAGGCTGCTTGCCCTATGATTGCACCTTTAGAAAGGGTGGCTCTAAAGCTTCCATTTGAATGTGAGAAATATTTAACTTGTAATATTTACTGAAAATGTCCAAAATGCTCTAGATATAGAATTATGCATATTCTAACATGAAAACCTTGTAAAATGAAACAGCTCTAAAGGAGAATACCAGAAAACAGCTATATTAGAATGACACAAAGCAGCATCAGCATGCTGGGATAACAGCCCACTTCTGTCTTTCTTCCTCACCCCCTACACTGTCTGTAATGGGGCTGATTCCGGTCATAATGGGAGAGCTTTTCTTCACATGCTCTCCATTTTAAGACTTGGTCCCTGCAAATTCACAATAGCTTATATTTCATAAACTCGAATCCCTCACGTCTCTCAGGAGAAATGGCCTCAATAATCTTTGAAGGTCTGTTGAAATTGATTGCTCTTTAGTGATCTTCATTTGCAGGGTAGTTAAATCTATATGCATTTTAGAGCATTGAAAAGATCGTAATTAGACTGGGTTTCTGTATAGACACAGCTGCCTACTTTGAACTTACAATTATTGCCCTTTACTAGTCTGTGTTGTATTTTCTTCACAATCAAGTGTGTCTACTAAATGGCTCCCTTGTATTTTAGGCAGCAGCTTAAATGCCATTTACAGATACTATAACGAGGTGGGACGGAAGCCCACCATGAAATGGAGCACAATTGACAGGTGGCCCACGCATCCCCTTCTCATCCAGGTGTGTATGCCCATCANCCAGCAGCCTCTGTCCTCACAGCCTGCTCTGTCTGAGACGCTTTCTGAGCTTGCTGGTCCTTGCTTACGTTACATGCTGGGAATGAAAGCCACGCCATTGAATTTCTTACTTATCATGAAAAGTGACAATAAATATCAGGGTAAGATGGCAAGGCTCTTCTTTCTCAGATTATACATTAGTACCATAGTTAGATTTTGAGTTCTGTATTTTTCAGTGACTAGAAGAATATTAAAGATTATATGGATACATAGTATTTCCTTTAACTTATATACCTAGATTGGATGACCAACAAATAACTTAAGTCCTCCAACTTCTAAATCCTTTGAAATATCAAAGGATTAAAAAGTGAAGATTGTATAGATACGTTTCGGACACATGAAAGTAAACATTTCAATGGGGAAGTCTCATAGATCAAAAGAAAATTCTCATTTCTCCTGTACACTTATCTTTGTAATAGTCTGTCAATAAGCACTTTATTTTAGAAGAATCAGTTAAAATTACAACTCTAAAACCAATAGTTTTGAATTGGTATTATTTTATTCTTTTTTTTTTTAAACCATTGAGAGTGGAGTTGGTTTTAAAAAAAAATCCTGAGTCACTCAGATAGGTTTTTGAGTCTGTAAAAGTTTCTGCTTTTGAGTTATTTTAGGTAGAAAAATATGAAGTGATTTGGACTATCGTACGATTTATTTTATATTCTTTGATCATTCTGTNGTCTCTGGCAAAATACCTGAAAAGATTGGCAGCACTTAAAACCTGTGATCACTAGGTGGCGCTAGACAGCATTAAAATCAGGCTGGCTTTCCCCAGAGCCGTGTCCCGTGGGTAGGGAAAGGGTTAACACTTGTGTTGGAGTAAAAACTGGAAAGAGGTCCCCTAGGGATGGGTGTCGCTGTGGGCTGTGTGTGTGTGTGTGTGTGTCCAGCGGTCATCGTTCTCCTGGGTCCAGCCAGGGGTAGCTGGAGTGCCTAAGGCCCCGACTGCTGCTGTGGCTGGGAAGGAGGGGTGTTTCAGGTCTGCACTGACATGTGGCACAGGAAGAGGGGTCTGCACAGCATCTGCCTGCCCTGATCGAGGGAGTAATTAGATTTGCATTAAAATTCAGCCCTTTGAAAAGGGGAAAGCAGAAAGATGGCAAGGTCTCTTAGCCGAGGGAGTCTCTGTTCATGAAATGAAAGGGAATTTTAGAGGCGTTTATCTGCCCTCCTGGATGGTGTGATTGAAGGCTGAGAGGCCTTGCTGCTTTCATTTTGCACAGGGGCTGTCTGTGCACGGAAAATCCTGCAGATGGGCTTAGGTGACTTAAGTAGCACTTCTGTTTGCTCACACCGCTTGAGTTTTGAAGATGGCTTAGTGACTCTTGCAAGCCCTAAGGAATTGTGTTCTTACTTGCAATTTTACAAGCTGAGGAAANGAAAGGAAGGGGGGCAAACCCCTAAAAATCTAGCCTAAACTCAACAAAAATATAGCCTTAAATCTCCTTTTCTGCATGTTATCAGTACTAGTTATTCAAGATAGTCCTATTATTACCATTTCTCTAACACTGCTATCTATCTGGCTGTTGGAGTAGTTGCAGTAAATGTATGTTCCAGGCTCCTACATAAACTTTACACTGGCTCCTTTGTGTACCATGGCTGCTCTCTAAAAATAATCCTTTCTGGGAAGTCTTGCTTTCTAAACATTACATGTACACACACATACACACACACACACACACACACACACACACACACACACACACCTTAAGATCAGGGCTCTTCTCTTAAGATAACTACAGTACAAAATTCCACAGCAGTTTATTTTGACACTGATATTCAACTCTTGTCTAATTTCCGGTCATATTCCAGTTTTATCAGTTGACCAACTTCTGTCTTTTGCTACATTTTCTTTATAAACCAAATGGCCCGGAATGATTCGAGTGTAAGATGAAAGAAAGTCTCTTTAGATCTGGTGTTTCAGCACCTACCCATGAGAATCAGCAAGTGCCAACTAGAAGCAAGAAGGAGCCGGTCTGGTGGACAGAGGAGGTTTGAAGGCAGCAGGGCCTGAATTCTAGTCCACATTCACACATATGGCTCGGCAGTCCTCACATGGCCACATCTTTTCCCCCTCTGTGTATTTAATGGGGGTTGTACGGCCTGTCATCTGTTATCATGAAGCTTGTGAGGAGGATTGCTTTGGTACAGATCCTGGACTCCTAAGAAAGATGTCATAAAAATAGATGAGTATTTTCTCATTTCTCTCCTATTTCTGGCTAATGTATTTTAATGTGATATGCCTGCAAGCCAAAGTAAGGGAGATTTAGAAAGACCCCGTAAGCTGTTTTCCTGCTAACAGCGCAAATGCGAGTCTTAAAACAACTTCTCCTTCCCATCTGTGTTTCCTTTCCATCTGGAAGTGTGCCCTGCTCTTCCCGAGGGGAAGCAGCTCCTCGGCGTTCATTTGCAGAGAGCCATTAGTGAGCTTTAGAAGTTTCCCATCAAATTCCCTAGGCCCCTGAAACTGTTGCCGTCCACTCTGAAGCTGCACCAAATCAAAGAGACTGTACTGTTTGCACTTTTTAAAAAAGAGAGAGAGTTCCAGATTTGGAAGATTGCTCTGAAATTTTTGGTATAGCTTTCATGTCTGAGATCCTTCCTCCCCTTCTTGCTCTCTCCTCACTACCTTCTTTCTCTCCCATTCGTGGGGTTCCCACAGTGCTTTGCAGACCACATTCTGAAAGAACTGGACCATTTTCCACAGGAGAAGAGAAGCGAGGTGGTCATTCTGTTTTCTGCCCACTCCCTGCCAATGTCTGTAAGTAAGAACATTGTGTTAGGTGACCTAGTGGTAAAGGGTTGGGTGGTTTCACTTTCTGAGTGTGTAAAGTGGACCTGGCTCCATTCCGTCCCCAGCGCAGTGCAAGAAGGAATTCTAAAATCCCAGCCTTAGCTTGCTCGTAGACTCACTTTCTGAAACCTCCCAGCAATTAATTCAATGCCCAATATTACAAATAGATCTTATTAATAGCCTTCTTTAAAATGATAACTGGAAGGTTCATTCACATATAAGAATTTCTAACAGGTGTATCAGCTAAAAGAAGTGCACTTTTGCCTGCTCTATGGAAGGAGTGCAATGTGCAGTTCCCATGTATTGAACTGTGCAACCAGCTCCATTCACACTGAGCCTAATTCTGTCTTCAAGATTTAACGGGAACCTGTGCATTCCAAGAAGCCAATATAGTATCAAATTTGCTAAAACTAGGGACCACGGTGTGACCAGAGAATATATAGCATGCAGCTTGTGACCCTTAGCTCATCATATTATACTGGGTTGTTCATTGAAATGTCACCTCCTGTGCCATGGCTGTTACATTTCAGGGAACATGGCAATACCATCTAGTGTGCTGTATGGTATCTGAAAGATCTTGGACTTAGTACCCAGTTTCATCTGCTCAGAACTAGAATCCTGTCCCAAGAACACTGTTTTCTAAGCCATAGCGGTGGAAGATTACATTTTCTTATGTGTGATCAGTCTGAACCACATGATTAATGGAACCAACCAGCCTCAGGTGGAGGGTACCACATTGCTCCTTGATGATGACCAGGTTCAAGGAAGATGCAGCTACTCCATTAGTAATAGATGGCTTTAGAGATAAACTTCTCCCATTGGAAGCCTGTCTGTTTCATTCCAGTGAGAGTACATCTCCTTTCTAGTGTCATGCAAATCCTTCCAAGGATCCATTCTAGGTGTGATGAGACCCCAGGTGCCGGAGTGAAGCTCCAGAGAGGGTAGAAGAATATTTACACTGGAACATTGCAGGAGCTGCCGTAAAGTGGATCCTGCCTGTAGCAGTTATTGTTACACAGTGCCAAAGGCAACTTTATATTCTTTCATCCCTCCTACATTTATGTTTCTAATGATTATTTGACCACTAGTAATGTCATAATATATTTTCTTACTATTTCATTCCATCAATACAGTATTTATTGGGCACCTATTATACACATCAGATGTGGGGATGAAGAAAAAAGACAAAACCTTTGTCCCTGTACAATAACAGGAAAAGATAGTTAACATAATATGAAGGAAAATAGCATGATGGGTCAAGATAAAGCAGGATGATGGAGTTAGGGAGTCAATACACCACAAAAGATGAAAACAATTAAAATAAAAGTGTATGCTGAATATCTTCAAAGGTTCTTATTCGGCTTTCCTGTTGGGAGCACGTGCCTCACTGTTCACAAATTGTCTGCTGTCAGTTGTTGGGGAAGGGTGGAGAGAGAATGAGTAGCAGGCNTCAATCATATTGGGAGGAGCTGGTAGTCTGAACCAGGAACTGCATCCTTCTACCTTTTCCCCTTGTGTTTACCATCAGCTCAGCCATTCTGCACTCTGTCCATCCTGAAGGGAGAGAAAACCGTCTCCATAGGTAGACCTTGTCCATCTTCCATAAACAGTGTCTTCTTTGGGATCTTGTAGCTGACTGACTACAGTGTTCCTTGGCCAGTGAATGACTGGAACCAAGGGACTTTACTAACAGTGTTCAGATCTGATTGTCATTAGTTCAGGGGACAGCAAGGGAGGGGTGTGGTTCATGTTCATCTTGTCACTGCATAGCCAATGGTTCTTTGCATTCTTCACAGTGCTGGTGACTGCATATCACTTTGTCACTACTGCAGGTTGTCAACAGAGGGGACCCCTATCCCCAAGAAGTAGGTGCCACTGTCCACAAAGTCATGGAAGAGCTAGGTTACCCCAACCCCTACCGACTGGTTTGGCAGTCCAAGGTAGGTTTCTTTCATACATTTTCAAGCCATNGTCTCTTGAAAATCTGCTTTATCACTTATTTATAAATGGGAATTTGGGCTCTTCCATGCCAACAAGCTATTCTGTAAGTCAACTGCTCACTGTNGGCCAAAAGAACTGCAAAAAGCAAGTAGATAGAAGAGGAAATTGAGTGACTGGTGGAGTCCCGTCAGTTAATATCTAACTTTTAGCTTTAATGGAAGAAACTATTTATTTGTATTATTGGGCCAGCCTCGAGAAGGATTCAAGCTTCAGTGTGAAAATACTCAAACCCATTCAAAGGGGTGTAAGAGGGCCTCTNACCTGGATGGACAGATGTGTGTGCTCCATGTGTGTTGGGGGTGGGGGGCATGGCGATAATACATTATTGACCTGTCAGGAGAAATGTTCCATCTCTGCATTGGTCTTCCTTTCTCATAGGTTGGCCCAGTACCCTGGTTGGGTCCTCAAACAGATGAGGCTATCAGAGGGCTTTGTGAGAGGGGGAGGAAGAATATCCTTTTGGTTCCAATAGCATTTACCAGTGATCACATTGAGACACTTTATGAACTGGATATTGAATACTCCCAAGTATTAGCCGAGAAGGTAAGTGTACCCATATGGCTTCTTAGTCCCATCATGACTTCTTTTAACAGGAAATTTTTTTCTGCAATTATCAAACTATACTATTGAAAAACTTACTACTTATGGGGCTAGGTGTGGTGGAACACTCCTTTAATCCCAGCACTGGAAGACAGGCAAGCAGATCTCAATCTCTGTGAGTTCAAGGCCAGTGTTCTATTTAGTGAGTTCTAGGCCAGCCAGGGCTACATAGAGAGAGAAAGAAAGGAAGAATACTTTTGGTGTTTGTATGTACTGAGTCCTCATTGTTTTGAATAATACTTCATAAATTAATTCTATGTCAGCAGTAGAGACATTTATGCCTTTTTNAAGCCGTGTTGCCCAGTATCACTGAAATTAATACTTTGTTCAGTGTGAGTTACTGTACAATGTGAAGGTGAACTCTAGGCGAAAAGGAATTGCGTATCTCACCAATTCTGAGAGGAAATGTTTATTAATCTATAATTCATTCCCTGCACTTACTACAGCCGTAGTTCTTGGGTTGTTATACTGTTTCTGGTTGGGTTTGGGGGCATGCGAGTCTTTAACATTTCAGAGAGGAGCGTAGAACAAACACAGCAGCAGTGTGTGTTGTGATGTCACTGACCTCCTCTACGCACTCACTTAATTAGCTGTTTGCTAACAAGTTGTGATCAATCTGACTATTGAAATAACAAATACCACCGCTGGCATAAGACGGATGTGGCCTGTCANTCAGGGTGGAGAAAAACTGTTGCTTACCTATCTTGTAGCTTCTGAGGGCTAGCCTGAACCCTTCAGTNGCTTCTTGCTGTGTTTCTGTGGGAAGCTGGAAGCGNGGACACTCAGGAAGCCCTTTTCTCCCTCCAATCTTGGATGAGAACTCATGGCCTTCCCATGTGTGACTGATGGAAATCTGGTTCCACAGAACACTACACCCCTTCTGGGACTGGGTGGCGGTGAGGGGCAGAGTGGAGGGTGAGTAGGGGCAGAACTGGAAACAGCGGTCAACCCCTGTTGTCTGTGTGGCTATGCCAGTCATCAGTCAAACATGGATAAGTTAAGGAAGGCCAGTGTTTTCTTATCACTAGCAATTTATGAGCAAGTTGTAATTGGCAAAGATGAGGCTTCATTGTTGCCTGTGGGTTTCATTCATTGATGTNTCTGGATCCCCACCATGACTTTGACTACCTTTAAACATTCTAGAAAGACTTCGGTAAAAATAAGCCTTACCTAGTACAGGGTATTTGAATCTAAGTTTTTAATCTGTGTTGAGTGATAGTTTCTATTCATTTGTATTACAAGCAGAGGCTGTTAATAGCTAGTCACCAAGTGATTATTAGTGATTGATAAATTAATCCCTGTAGGAAATAAAGGAAACCATGTAGTTATCATTATTTTGATATGAAAATATAACATGCTTAAAACAAGTAACTTTAAAAGTTTAAAAATTTTTTCCACAATAGAAATGACTTTTTTGCCTNTTGTCGATTAAAAATAATAAAGTTCTCAGATGGTGCTGAGAAGGTGCTGTGTCAAGAGTGAGGCTCGCTCATACTCTGACCCTAAAATAGGCTTTTCTGCATTTAAC
>LZPO01034853.1:699404-716821 GCA_001675575.1 Neotoma lepida
TCCTCTGGCCTCCACCCTGGCACACACACACACACACACACCAGGTCACATCATGCACATGGACAATAAATAAACAGGACTTTTTTAATGAGCAGAAGAATGCATTTAGACGAGTTACACTTACTATAATGTAAACTCACATTCATGCATAGACTTTNGTGTTGTCTTTTCCCCCCCAGATTGCTAGGAGTGACTTTTCCCAGCATCCTCTACTGTGGCCCCATAGGGTGGTTTTCCAGGATGCCGGAANTGACATATACTTCCTGTTCCCTCATGCTCTCTAGATGTCATTTTCTAGAGGGGCATCTCTCCCATCACTGCCTCTGGGATGAAAGCTNCTCNGGGTGACTGGTTCTGATCTTTCGGATATGATTCCCTTTGTTTCCAACACAAGCCCATGGCCTGTTAGGGAATTNCTGGAAAGTGGATCTCAGGAGTAGTTTGAGCCACAGGGCTGTGAAGGAGAGGTTTCACACAGCAAGGTCTACCTGAAAGCCAGCCTTTGTTATATTCACATCTCACTTGGCCCTGGAAAACTGTCATGGGGNAGCACATGCAGCCATTGGANGTTGTCTAGGGGAACATGAATTGTTCCTTCTTAAGATGNAGCCATGAGTTTGTGTCCTGCTTTTGTTCTCCAGGATCTATCTTTCAGGTCCCTTCCTCTGAAGAACTAAACCTTGTACTACCTCCCTTAGCTAAGATGAAGTTGAAGGACCCTTGAGACAGGGGCTGCTAAATTCTAGCTGGCTCATGAAGGAAGTCCAGCTGTTCTCTGATTCCAGAGGGACNGTCTCCATAATTTTGCTATCATACTCAAGGGCCTCGAATTCCAGGGTTCCTGCTTTGCCTGAAGCAAAGCCATCCTTTCCCACAGCTAGCCTCTGTAGCCAAGTTTTTTTTTTTTTCTTATCTGTGTCTTTCTCGTGTCTGTGATATGACAAAAGAAAAAGAATTGTATCACACATGCTGAGGTGTAGCTCAGGTGGTACAGTGCTTGCCTGGCATGAGTCCCTGGTTTCAACTGCCGGTGTGTGGAGGCCACCAGACAGCAGCCTGTTTATGTCCCTCATAACACGGCCAAATTAGAGAACTTTGCAGCCTCCTCACACTTCTTCTCGACTTTCCTGCAGGAGATGAAACTCTTGCATTTCTGAGATGCTTTCTTTTGTTTCCTGAAGCAGCATTGTCCTTCACTGCAATCCCTTGATCTTCTGGAGCTAGGAATATCTCCAGGGTTTTACACCTGATCTCTTCCATAGCCCATAAAGGCCAAGTACCAAGCTTGAGCCATTGTGGTGTCCAGTAGAAAAAGTTAGCCTGGCACCACCTGCCCAAAAGCCAAATGTCTCTTCAGGAGCTTGACCAGACATTTTGTAACAGCTGGGGAGCATGAGGTACAATCTCTTTTTGAAATACTTCAGTGGGTTCCCCTCACCACTCAGANTAAGGGCACACAGAGCTACGTTCACACCATCTGAACCAAACTGTCTCTCCATTGTGTTAAACTCCCAGCTATGTCATCCTCAAGGCCAGAAAATCTACAGATGTTTGTCCAGGAGGGAGGGCTCCCAGGACTGGGCAGCTTCAGGATGGGAGCAACCAAGCCTCCCAGTTCTGCACTTGAGCAGCCTCACCTAGGCACAAGACTAGAGGTAGTCTCACCTGAGCAGCCTCACCTANGCACAAGACTNGAGGTAGTCTCACCTGAGCAGCCTCACCTAGGCACAAGACTNGAGGTAGTCTCACCTGAGCAGCCTCACCTAGGCACAAGACTGGAGGTAATCTGACACAGCTGTAGGCACCTGCCTCTGATACCCAGAACTCAGTTGTATTGCTTTAACCGTGGCTTGGAGCCATCAAGTTTGGACATAGTCTAGGTGTCTTTGACAGTTTAAGACTCTGCAGAGGTACCAATTTTCTAAATAAGATGTCACATTTTAACTCATGTTCATAGTTGTCCTATGCCCTTTGTCCNACTTACATCAGGAGTCTGGGTAGGTTGGCCTTTGTTACAGTGTGTAGACTTTCCTTTCTGAGATCTCCAGTGGGATCCTAGCAAATATTAAACAACTGGCTCACTTTTTCTGGGAGAAAACAGAACAAACAAACAAACAAAACAACCCTGATCTGTNGTGTTTGCTGATTTCTATCATGNAAATACCTCCACTACAGCTACTCTGGGTCACCAGCCACAGAGTTGGGATGAGATGCCATATTGGTTTTATGAGCCAGCACAAGCTAACTTCACCTCACTGCTGACTCAGTTCCTGATCAGAGGCCCTTCTCTGTATGTGTTCTCGAATGTTCTACCATTTCATTGCCTGGCTCTCCTAAACAGAGCAGAACCTTGAGAACCTACAGATTAGTAGGAGTGTGGGGAACTAGAGAAGGAATAAGGCAAGTTGCTTTCAGAAATGTTCAGCTGTATCCTTTCTTGTGACAAGAGAGCTTAGTAGATCAGCCTGTCCGTGGCTGGAGACCCAGGGCAACCCTGTTCAGAGAGGCCTGGGTGCTGGTTGTTTTGGGCCTTCATGGGGNGCTGCATTCTATGTACTATTCCCTTCAATTTTTGTGTGTGTTTGAAATTCCTTAGAATTGTAAAGTAACTGTTCTGCCCACCTCCTGAAAAGGTTGGTGTGAAAAATCATCCGAGATATGTGTGTGTAAAACCACAGTTCAGACTAGAATGGGCTTCGTGTGTGCANTGGGGCTGTTATCAAGTTCACTGTACCCATGAATATTTGAACATATTCCTGGTCATAATTTTAAAATATATGAGTCTAATTTTATACATGTTTTATACATACTTTATACATGCATTACATACTTTATACATACTGTACCTATGAATATTTGAATACATTCCTGTCATAATTTAAAAATATATAAGCCTGAGTTTATACATATTTTATACATACTTTAAACTTATAAAAATGCTCATATTGTTCTTGTTCTTCTAAAGCCTATTTCACTGAATAATGCCTCCTAGACATAATAATTCATTTGTCATTATATATTATTTTACAATATGCTTTTCAATNGCTACAGCAATATTACATGAATATGACTCAGTTACTGAGATTGCTTACTATTTTCATTTTTACTTATTACTAAGCAGTGATTCGATAAACATCCTTATAGACAAAATCTTTAGGTATATCCTCAAANGATTTCCAGAGGAAAATTCCTGAAGGTGAGTTTTCTGGGATCAAANGATATACTTGTAGATTTTTTGCAAAAAGATGAACTGTACAGTGTTTGAAACCTGTGTCTGTGTATGTCTGTGTGTGTGCATCCTTCTGTATTTGTGTGCATGTGTGTACACTAGTAATAGCCCAATTAAAAACAAAGGCCAACGACTTCTTTTATTAATTTGGCTAGCAGACTGCTGTAGTTTCCAGTGATGACTATTCTAGAAGGTAGACTTCTTTGTTTTTTAAGAACAATTATGAGGAGCCTGGAATCAGGATACTGTAAGTTGAGTGTACATGAAGAGCTTCCAGCAACCTAGAGATCAATTCTTTTGTCTTGCCCTTTCTGTCCTTTATTGCCACTTACTTTGCTCACTTGCCCTGGCTGTGTCATGGGCAGAAATAAAAGACTCTAATGCTACCAGGCTTTAGTCATCAGTAAATTTGTGAAGATTTTGAATGCTGGGAGAAATTGGAAATTCAGGTTAGAAAATTTGGGGAAATTGCNCGTTGATTTCACTTACCCTTTACAGATCTGCAGGTCCCCAAGCATTGCCTGTGTGTGTCCCTAATGCCCTTCTGCCCCCGTGGGGCTCTGAGCCGTCCATCACAGCCAGGCATGCCTTGGCTCAGGTAACCACTGTATTAACACAATTGTCCCCTTACAGAAGGTCAGCAGGGAACATGTTCCTTCCTGTTTCTACCCTCCTGAAGGTTTTCATGTCCATGCTAATCCACAGCGGGCCTGGGCCAAGGCCAAGATGCCCATCAATATTTTAAAGCANTGGTGTTATAAAATTTATGGAAGACGCACAAAGGACAATTCCCTGAAGTGATGAGCCCGCTGAGAAGGGATATTGGCTAAAAGGAGATTTCCCACTTTGAAACAGTGTGAGATCAAGTGCCATGCTGAAGAGGCCCTTTATATGCATGGGGCTCAGAGCTGGGTGTAGAGTCTGACCTGGTTTCCAATCCCACCTACAACTGTTAATTTATTTGGTTATCTATTAACGGTCTCCTGGCAGCTTACTTTTATGTTTAAAATTAAGTGCTTGATTGATTATTTTCTAGAAGCGTGATGGGCTGTTGTTCTATGCTTAAGCCGATCCATTAGTGGGCTCTCTCATTACTGATCTCTCTTTCCTTCCTAGGTTCATTGTGCTTGTGTGTGTGTATGTGTGTATGTGTGTGCACCCGAAGGTAGTGGGGCTAGGATGGAGGGCAGAGTAAAGATATCTTCATTTTNAAAGTAGGAGAAATTGTAGCTTTTATTTTAAAATCCCAGTAGAGTTTTCAATAATCAAGGAGTAATGTTCACAGGAGGAAGCGGTGTGCCAGAGAATTTTACACTATCATGATTTCGTTTATCAAAATTCTTAGCATAAGTTTCTATTATTGCGTTCTCTCTCTCTCTCTCTCTCTCTCTCTCTCTGTGTGTGTGTGTGTGTGTGTGTGTGTGTGTGTGTGTGTGTGTTTGGTTTTGTTATACAGCCAAGGCTAGCCTCAAACTTGTGGTTCTCCTGCCTCAGCTTCATGAATACTGAGACTACAGGTATACATCACATCTGGATGTACATTCTTATGTTTAAAAACCTCTATTGTCTCTTGTCAGTGTTGGAAGCAGCTGATGAATTCCTGTCTTTCCAGGTTTTGTTCCAAAGATCAAAGGTCCATTACATTTTTAAAATTTGAGGCTTACTAGGTATCAAATAGATGGAAGAAAAGCCCGTGACATTAGGCAGAGCTTCCGACTCTGCACTTGAGTAGAATCCCAGAGCTTCTTGGTTGACTTTNGCCCTTGGGACTGTGAGGAATGGCATAATGTCCCCTGAGCTCCAAGCTGGGTCATCTCTGGCCACTCAGAATAACAACATCACAAAGTAGGATGTAACCCACTTTCTGCCTGGAAATTTTTGGGAATGCTNGGATAACATGTAAANGATAGTTGTCAAGTATCTGTGAACTGGTCTTTCTTTTGACTGCCAGCTCCTGAATAATGACATGGAGACTTCTTATCAAGTATGAAAACTTGGCCTCATCTTAGGCTTGTTCCCAATGAGCTCTTAAAACTTAAACTAACCTGTTTATATTAATCTACATTCTGTCACATGGCTTGTTAACCTCTCCTCCACACCATATGTCCTATTTCCTCTGCATCTTGCTGGCAAATCTCTGCCTTTCAGATTCCTTTNCAATGTTCCTATCTCTGCCCACCTATCCTCTCCTGCCTAGCTATTGGCCATTCAGCTCCTTATTAAATCAATCAGAAAGTGCCTTAGGCAGATGAGGTAAAACAGACCCATCTTCACACACTGTGATCAAATATCACACAACAGTCTCTTCCCCCAGTTCATAGCTAATGAGTGGATACCAATGTCATGTCAGGCAGTAAGTGNTGGCTAATTACCTCTCATCTTGGCTCATCTGTACAGGGAAGCTATGAGTAGACACCACCCATCCACATCCTTAGGCTGGGCTTCCAGTATCAAATGAACAAGGGAACCATAATTTAGTTCATCAATGTGAAGTGCAGAGACATTCTTATCTCCCATCTGCCTGCTGATGTTCTTCCTTGGAGCCAGCAGGGGCAGGTCTCTTTGGGGAAGTTCACTTTTGTCTCCTAGCCTAAGAGCTCATCAGGAGCAAACATGCATCTGTTTGGAAGTGTGCTCCTAAAAATGTCCATGGAAAGGGAAACTTTATCACTGTTATTACATAGACTTAGGTTTGGGAGGAGGAGGGATTTATAGGAAAACTTTACTAAAATAACAAATATTTCCCCTGGGCTGGGCTTTCTCTGGGAAGATAGTTCAGTCAGTAAAGTAGTTGCTATGCAAGCATAAAGACCTCTGTGATGCCAAGAACCCATGTGAAAAGCTGGGTGCGGAGGTGTCTGCTTGTAAGCCCAGTGCTGGGGAAGCAGGGTATAGGAATTGGTAGATTCCTAGAGTTTGCTGGCTCATCATTCTAGGTCCAGGTCCTGGTGAGAGACCTTGTCTCAAAAACTAAGAAGAAACAGCACCTTAATTAGGTTGATTTCAGGCTTACACACACACACACACACACACACACACACACACACACCCCTACACAAACATGCACAAACACAGAGACACACAAAGAACTTTTCTCCAACACACTCTTTACTTAGCAAGTTCTTTAATTTAGATTTTAGTCTCGGACTAGAATGCCATGGAATAATTGCCAAGCTCATACTCACTGTATGTGTCTGCCTTTTCGTTTCTGTGTCCAGGACCTGAAAGAATCAGTTTACAAGAGGAGGCATTATTTCAATGCAGAGTTNCAGGGGGACTGGCCCCATCACTATAAGCTTGAGACGAAGCAGAATGTCATGGTGGAAGAGTAGGTTGTTGACCTCACAGCAGTCGGAGGTCAAAAGAGAGAGACAGGAAGAGGCTGACTAGACCTCGCCTTCTAGTTTCCAGGACTTCCTCCAATAACACCAAGTCATGAGTACAAGAGGCTTTGGGGGTACTCATCTTAAGAAAGTGGGTTCCGTGAGGCAAGGCCCTTCCATTCCCAGAAGTTCTGTTAATGGTAAGGAGCATGGAAGAGATGGGCTCCAGTTGGAGCTGGTGTCAATTTATGAGGTAGCCTTTCTGTTCCTCTTACTGAGAGTGGGAAGATTTGTNGTTCCAGAAATTAAGAAAACTAACTCCTCAGACCTGACAGAAATGGCTATGATGAAGCTATAGATGGGGTCAGTTGTATCTAGACCCACACCTAAATATGCACGGGACCATTCTGAAGGCAGACCCACTTTCCACGTCTGTGTTCCCTGGGNAAGCTGTCATAAAGAACCATAAAGTTCATGGTTTAATGAACATATGTTTGTTCCACACAATTTTGGAGGCTGAAAATCTAAATGAAGGGGTCAGTAGGGTCATGTTCCTCTTCAAGGCTCTAGGTGAAAATACTGTATTCGTCACTTTGTGTTGCTGTGATAAAACATCATAACCAATATAAATTATAGAAAGCAGGTTTTATTTGTTATGAATGGTTCCAGAGAGATAAAGTCTATCATGGTTGGAAAGCATTTCNGCAAGCAGCAGGCTGGAGCAGTAGCTGAGGGCTCATATCTTGAACTGCAAGCAGGAAGAGAGAACAAAAGAGAAATGATGTATGGTTTTAAACTCTCAAGAGAATGTCCAGTGCCATACTTCCTCCATCAAGGCCACACCTCCTAATCTACATAAACAGTGCCACCAACTGGGGACCAAGTATTCAAACATCTGAGCCTATGGGGGACATTCTCATTCAAACCACCACACCTTCCTTGCCTCTGACAACTCTGATGGCTCTAGGCATTCTTGGCCTTGTAGCTACATCCCTCTGGCTTCTCCCTTTATCTCTCTACATGGCCATCTCTGGTTTGTGTTATCACGTATTAAATTCACATAAGAACACTTGTGGCTGGATTTTGGTCCCACCTACATAATCCAGTATGACTTTGTAGCAGAATCCTTTGTGAAATCTGACAGGTCTCATCCCTGGGTTCTGAGTTATAAGATGTGGATAGATGTCATTCCCCATAGTTCAGAGANNGGGAGTCAGAACTCCNAAAGCTATGCTGACTTGTTCTAATTGCAGCCGAATTGTGAGGAGTTGAGCCTGGTTTCTAGGTTCTGTGTACTGCAGGCCTGTGCTGGTTACCACTAAGCCTAGTTCCAAGACCCATTTCCACACACTACACATACCATGGTTCCTCCTGGGCAAGGAATGGGAGCCTTTCAGAGCATGAGAAAAGTGTAGGGATGGTCCAGAGGAAGGCCAGAGGGAGTTGAATAGTGAATTTAATGGAGGTGCCTGAGTTGGAGAAGGAGAAACCTGGGCTTTAGTTCTGATAGGTTGGTCCTAACCAGAGTCATCCCCCTCACCTCTCCTATATTTTTGATTGTGAGCCTAGCCTTTAATGGCTGAACCATCTCTCCATCACCGCCTCACCCTTCCTTCCCCCCCTGTCTTAGTTAGGGTTTCAATTGCTGTGAAGAGACACCATGACCACAGCAACTCTTATAAAGGAAAACATTTAATTGAGTTGGTGGCTTACAGTTTGAGAGGTTTAGTCCATTATCATCATGGCAGGGAGCATGATTGTGTGCAGGCAGACATGGTGCTGGCTACTTCTTGATCAGAAGGCAACAGGAAGTGGATTGTGACACTGAGTGAAGCTTAAGCAAAAGAGACCTCAAAAGCCTACCCCCACAGTGACACACTTCCTTCAACAAGGCCACACCTACTTCAACAAGGCCACACCTCCCAAGAGTGTCACTCCCAGTGAGCTTATGAGGGCCAGTTACATTCAAACTGCCACACCCACTTCTGGCCTCTGCCGTTTTGAACATCTGTGGAATATGCAGAGCAATTGGACAGAACAATTCTCAGCCTTCCAGTCACACTACCCTATGCTTTCACCTGGCAGAGCCCCTTCCTTTGCACCAGCAATAGCACAATTCATATGTGTTCCTGAGACCAGGCTTCCAAAACAGCACAGAAACATCTTCAAAACTTTGAAAAACTTGGGTGTATTTCCCGGGTATCACTGAAAAATATATGCTTCTTCCGGGAGATTGCTTTCGGTCTCTGAGAATGAGACAGATGGTAGAATCTCCGAGGGAACAAACAGGAGCAGCGAGGAACCCTTTAACCCCGTCTCTTGTACCTAAACATCGTGTTCCTGAAACAGATGTGACAGACAATATCAAGTCTTACAGGAAGTGGTGCATCCCGGAACCTGGACAGCACCTGCACAGATGAGCCCCCACCCCCAAACCAAGTGCAAATGCATGTACAAATGAAGGCAGGAAATTTCAGAAAGATGAAGTGACTTTTTTTCTGAGGTCACACAGAGCCAAGCTTTGGATGCTGAAGATTCTCTAAGATTTTTATTTCTTTTGATACTATTCTGGTGTCCCACTATTCAGGGCACCTTTTAAAAAATATTATTTTGTGCATATGAGTGTTTTGTCTGCATGTATGTCTGTTCACCACTTGTGTATCTGGTCCCCACAGAAGCCAGAAGAGTGTGTCCGATCCCTGGAACTGGAGTTCCAGATGGTTGTGAGTGCTCGGGATTGAACCCAGGTCCTCTGGAAGAGCAGTCAGTACTCGTAATTGCTGGGTCATTTGATATCATAATGCTACTTTTTCAGGCACAGTTACAAATATAGCCATTGTTTCAGTGACTTAAAATGGGGCAAAGTTAAAAGGAGGAGGCTGGAGGAGACAGAGAAATAAGACTTTTTTTTTTCCCAATGTAACACCATCAATGCGGGTTTAGGTCTCAGACATACTGTTCTGGTTCATCATAGACAAGCCATGTGTTTTGTTTGCATACTCAGTCTCCATGAAGAACTTTTCCTTTCACAGACTATTTGACAAAATTCTCAAGACCCGTTTCCTNTCATCAGCATCTCACCTAGGGGTCTAGATACACACACTAAAGTATTTCTTCTAAGAAAGGAAACAAAACAGATTGACATTGTCATGGAAGATAGGAGTTTGCCTTGTTTAGCTCTCCAGCTATTCGGATAGTATGGCTCATCAATTCAGAAGTTAGGCTGACCTTTGCCCTGGGAGCATGTGTGCTAGGTATTAAGGACAATTGAGGGATAATCTGTGTAGTACTGGAAGGGACATCTGTTCGGCAGAATGAGATTTTCGGGGCCTCCCTTGCACGTATATAGCAAGCTCTTCTTTTCTTTTCCTTCTCCTTTTCTTTTGAGACTCACATACCTAAGGCTGGCTTCAAACTCTATGTAGCTGAGNTGACCTTGAAGTTCTGATCCTCCTGCCTCCACCTCCCAAGTGCTGAGATTACAGGGATGTTCCAACACACCTGGTCTACACAGTCCTAAATATCAAATCCAAGGTTTCATGACTGCTAGGCAAGCACTCCACCACCTCAGCTATATCCCCAAATCCTCATTTTTCTTATGGCTTGATTGAGCCTCTGCTTTTCAGCCTATCACTGACAGCTTTGGTGGCCAAGAAAAAAACATGCGGTCGTCCAAAAGCCTCCTATACCTGTCCATAGCAAGCTTAGCTACCGGGCAAACCTTCCAACAAGCTTGATTTCCTGGTGTGGTGTGNTATCAGTATGTGTGTACACACACATGCTAGTGTGTACAGGGGGGCAAAGAAGGGGAGGAAAACAACTTACAAATCACTTCTTGCAAATCCTGCCATTCTGAGCCAGTTGCAAACTAATTTCTCTGCTTTTCTCCAGCTTTGATTTATGTATTGGGCTCCTGGGGTTTGTGTCCCATCTCATGGCCGTAGGTTTGGATTTAGCCGGGTGCACCATAAAAATGTTAGGTGATTTGCATGCTCTGTGCTGATTGAGTTGCATTCTTTATGGGATCATTTTGAGATGGATTGTCTCTGTGGGCCTCTGTTCTTTTGTTTGCTGGGGTTCAGAGGTTACATCAAAAACCTCCAGGCCTGCTGCCTGATGTGACCTTTGAACTCCAAAGGGCACAAGATCAGGAGGCTATAAAACAAGGCACAAACACTAAAGGTGTCATTCTGATGGTCCTCAAAGGACAGGAGTTTAAGGCTTGGTCACGTGACACAGAATAGAGGCAATTCAAGCAAGCAGGAAGCCAGAATTAGCACATCTTAATCTCAATTTATATACAGGGAGAAGTAGAAGAGCCTCTGCGACTAGACACTGGGCAAATTGCTAAATATGTTGGTTGTGTCTTTTTTTGTACAGCCATGCTTGATAAAAATGTCCAGCAAAGCTCAGTCTGTAACCCCACAGTCTGTGAGGCACTGTTATACTGTGTCACCATCCATTTTTCTAGCTGCTGCAGTGAGCAGCACTAACACAGAGAGGTTGCAAGGAGGGTCTGTGTGTGGCCACTTTAGGGTTCAGGCTCACAGGAAGGACAACGGAGCAAAAGCTGAAACCTGAGAGCCTCGGCCACCGTGGCTTGAGAGAGCTCTATATTTGCTGCTTTTTTTTTTCTTTAAAGGGAAGAAGTGCTGGCTGTGAGTCAAACCTCCAAAGAGCATGTCATTAGAAAGGAAAGATCTATCTTGAATAATGATAAAAGTCTCCTTGTGCCTGGCTCGCACTACACAGCCAAGCAAAGCAAACGTGTCAAGGAATTACAGCCAGGCCTTGCAAGAACTGAGGTAGAATGGTGAAGGCTCGGACTCCGGGTCCTTCACACCAAATAAACGATCCAGAATATTCCCAAACCATAAATGAACTTCTACTGATTTATGCAGAGGCTTCCAAGGTCTTTCAAAAATGCATTGTGAGGACATTTACACTCCCTGGTGGCATGGAAAATGGTCCATGGCAGCAGAAGTGAGCAAAGCCGAGCCAGGCTGAAAGCCTTCAGCTACAGATAAACTGTGGCGTGGGGGAAAAAAAAGCCCATAAACAGGACCCAATGTGGGGGAGGGATAGCCTTGGAGAGAAGTCAGAGTCCACTGTGGATTGCACAGAGGGAAACAGAGTCCCATGTAGGGTAACTTGGACACATCTATCCCCAGATGCTATTCTTGTACCTGATTGAAGTGGAAGGAAAAGACATATTTTTTAAAATATATATTTCATGTGTGTGTGTGTACCACATGTTCGCCAGTGCCTACTGAGGCCAGAAGAGGGTATGGGGCCGCCTGGAGCTAGGATTATAGGTGGTTGTAAGCCAATGGACATGAGCACTGAGAATCAAGCTCAGGTCCTCTGAAAGAGTAAGAAGCAGGCGTTCTTGGCTGCTGAGCCATCTCCGCAGCTCCAGGAAAGGACACTTCTAGAAGTGAAGCCCATATGCAGAGATCTGAGCCTCCCCAAGGAAACGGAATCCTCGTCACTGGAAACTTAGACCCAAACCTGTGGTTCAAAAGCCTGAGCAGGGTCCACTAGAGAAAACACTTAAGGATTGACAGCAGCTAGAGGATAAGGGAGTCTGGGTAGGGATGGAAGAAGGGATGGGGAGGTGAAGGAGTCAGACTCAGAGGAAGGCAGCTGGTACTTCTCAAGCCAGGGAGAGGTTAGCCAATGTGAGGCCAGAACTAAGGAAGAACTCTTTCTTCAGGATAACCGGGTTTTATATTGTGTAAAGTCCTCGGCATTCAGAACTAGGTCCCGAGAAGATCTGAGCACAGGTGCAAAGTTGTTGCCTACTTTAAAGGAGGGGTCTGGCATATGGGTTGCCTGAGGGTTTCCAGTGTTTGATGCACCTGTTGTGGAATGGTGACATTGCGGCAGAGAGGTGGCCAAGCCTCCTGATGTCCTTACTCACCTTCCTGTCTTGTCCCTAAGCAGATCAGGGACTCTTCCCGAGTTTTTATATTTGTTTGGATTTGAGTTAGTGGTCATTTAGGTCCTTTGTTTTCTCATCTTCATAATGAAAAAGGAGGGTGAGCCCCAAGACAGGGTCTCTCCACATGAGAAAGCTGTCAGCATCCCAGTGCCTTGTGGGAGAGAAATTAAGGGAAAACATTTATAGGGGGGGGGAGGCAGAGTTCCTAGAAGAGAAGCTATTCACAGCCAATGAAAGACTCTCTTCTCCTTCATGAATCTAAAGAACTGGATTGTCCATCCAAGGGTCTGTGATAGCCTGCCTGCATTCTCCACTCATTTGAACTCATTTATTTTTGAAAGATGGGGTTAATCCTGCCATCTCCAGAAAGTCTTCCTGGACCAGTCTAGCTCAGAAGGGCCTTCCCTTTGGATCCTGTAGAGCGCCATTCATCTGGCACACCTTGCTGGACTTCCTCTTGTTAACCAAAAAGCATGCACTGTGCATATGCATTTATATATTTAGGTATATCTACAGCCACATCCAAACCCCCCTCTCCAGCTAAATTAGAAATGCTCTCCTCCCATCCATCTCCTTCACTAAAAATATTTCTTGCTTAATCGATGTATTGACTTCTTGGGCGCATTGCTCATCTTCCTTTGATGGACATTCATTTTATTAGAAGTTTAGTTGGAGAACATTGATTAAAAATGCCCCCCAACCCCCACAATGCCATGTTCCATGCATCTGTGAATGTATAGACTATCTATAAATAATTTCATCACCGTCACTTGTACACATCAAAATAAGACAGTCCAGAGGTTGTGTTGGGAGAGGGGAGATGGGACCAGCCCAAAAGAATTCAGTTTTGAGGGGTAAGAAAATTGAGGCAGTCTTAGCAAGCCTATTATGTCACCAGCAGACTCTAACAAAAAGTGCCTGTATTGGAACCCTGACTTAAAAACTCCTAAATGGCTGGACTGTGGAGCAGGCTTGGGATCATAGGTCTGTATGGTAAAGGCTGGCTGTCACTTGATTCAGGTGGTCTCTGAATCTCAACCCCTAATTAATTGAATGAGAAATCTGATTGACTGAACTGAGTACCAGGGGTCCACCTTGGGGTAGCAGGAGCATGAATGATAAACCTGGCTGTTGAAAAGCCTATCCCTTTGTATCTGAGGGATATTTCTCAAGGGTGAGACGATTGTGTGTTTGGCAGACATTCCCAAGGGTGACTGGAATAACTCCTCCTGTCATCACGATATCAAACCCTACTAATTGTTTGTTTTGAGGTCTGTGAGCTCTTTAAAAGCAGAGATGCTCATTTTTCTGAAACACTGTATTAATCTAGTCTCTTGTTTTCTATACTTTAGGATGCTTTGACATATTGGGGCCTTGTGGACCCTGGGAGGAATAGTCCCTGCCAGGCTTAGCACATGCTTGAGATACCAAGCCATTTATTTGCAAGAATGCCTTTGATATGCAAACCTCCCATCTCCACCCTCATCCACCACCCTTTCATCCAGTTCAAGTAGCTCTGACAACATCCTCCAGCCCCAAATCACCCAGGGAGGATGCTTCTAGGTAACTAGATCACTCCTTTAAGCCAGAATCCACCAAAATTCTTCAAATTATCTATTCCTAAACATGCTCAGCGACAACACTGCCTCATCCATCTTTCCTTGTGAGTCCCCATAGCAAAGGTTTCTGCTCTGGCTTTTCCCTTCCTTCTCCGACCTCCAGAATCACCCTGATGTGGCTCAGTGTGGCTCCTTCTCTTGGTAGCTATAAACGATGAACTAGCACACACACACCCTTCTTGTCTTCTGTTTTGACATGGTCTCATTTATGTCAGGCTGACCTTGGATTTGCTATAGAGCCAAGGATGACCTTGAACTTCTGCTTATCCTTCAGCTTCTACCTCTTGAGAGCTGGAATTACAGATGTGTGACATCACACTCAGTTTCTACAGTGTTAGAAATCAAACCCAGGGCCTCATGCGTGCAAGTTAGGCAAGCACTCTTCTTAACAATTGGGGCACATTCTTAGCCCCTGGACTAGCATTTCAGTGATTATGTCCTAATTTTTTGGCCGGACTCTACCAGAATGCAAGCAAAATTCTAGGTTTATTTAAAACCAAACCAAACAAACAAACAAACAAAAAAATCCAAAACCAACGACTCAACACCTGACACAGAACCTACACGTAGAAGGCAAGTGATAAATATTTACTAAATTAAATAAGTGATGGAGATGATAAGGGGGTGATTGAATGTGTAGATGGATAGATGGATGAATGGATGGATGAATGATGAATGGATGAATGTGTGGATGGATGGATCTTTGAGAATTTAGTAGGGGAAAGGTGTGATGTTGGGTGCCTGTGCCTCATCCCACACTCCTCTGTTATAAAAGAACCATGAACAATTACAGTAGAACAATAGAAAAGGGGAACCATATGACTCCCTAAAAAATAGCAATCAGTTTGAAGACTCAAGACAGAAGAAAATGTGTGAGCTCCACGTCCCTGCTTTTGTGAGAGCCCTTCATAGTGTTTGTAAATAGAAATGATGAATGGGCTTTGACATTTCTGTCACCATGCCAGGACTTTCTTTTCTCTTTTCTTCACATTCACACTGTCTCTCCAGTGTAAAAAGACTGAGTAACAAAGAACTGTCCCTTCTAGTCAAAACTAGGGGAAATTGACAAACTCAATTCTGGTTCATTAGACCTGTAGATGAATTATGGGACATGGAGGGAAATCGTGCTTGGCACACACGTAATGAACCCAGGATCTCCAGTGATGGATGGATGGATGGAGGTGAACATTAATCTACTCTCACTGGCTTGATGATGTCATTTTTAACCAACAGTAAACTTTACCCAGAAGCCAATCTGGAGATAGAGCAGCAGTAATGCGGAGTGAGGTTGCCAAGGGAAGAATGTGGGGCCAGAGTCCAGAATCCTGACAGTCAGTGCTGGTACGAGTTCATTTAAATGCTCTGTTTAGCTCTTTCTTGAATTAGAACAAGACAGGGCTAAAACTTTAATCAATCCAGTTCAGCCGCCACACTCAGGCACGAGCAGGGAATAAAATGAAGGTCACAGAGAAGTCCAGGAGAAAGAAGTTGACAGTCTCTGCAGATGAATGGGGTTATGCCAAACGGCCTTGGAGATGAAAGGGGGGCTGGAGCCATACTTCATTTAGAACTGGAATGGCCATCTGTCTATGGCTGGTGCCAGATTCCTGATCCCTGTGTTTCTTGGGGGTTGGGAGTGGAAGTGAGATGTATGTGTGTTCACCTGCCAGGGTGCAAAAGCAAGTAAGAGGCTGCCACAAAGGAAAATCTCTTGTCCATTCATCAGTTAGAGACTTGTTCAGGTTAGTTCATGACTGACATCTGCAGAGAGTTCATTTAAAATGAGTGTAAATGTCACTTTGCACAATGGTACTTTGGTCTCAATTCTTGAGCTCCAGGGAGGGGTGAGCGCTAAGCTTAGCTCATATCCCAGCGGTCTTAGGTTGCAGTGAGGGGACAAACACGGGAGGAAGGTATTATAGGCATGAATAAGAGCACCTGCTGGGATTCTCAGGGATCTCACATAGGGAGTGATAGAAACAGAGACAATTTATTAAGGAGAAAGGAACTCCCAAGAATAGAAGTGGGCTAGAGAGCTGGCGCAGGTCTAAAGCACAAGAACATCATGACCTTTTATAGGTCACCTACCTAGCACCGTTTTCTGGTATTTGGAGATCATGGGACTTTTTGCTCATGCTCTGTTTTGTTACACGTAGCCTGTATTTGGGGCCAAAGGAGTGTTCCCAGTCTTCCTCTGGCATTGGTTTTTTGGTACATGTTAGTCTTGGTGCCTTGCTTCTTTCCCCACATCCTACTATCCTGGCCCAAAGGGAGTAAAAGGCTCCAAAGATCAGCTTCGCCTCTGAGATTTTCTTTGCATCCTGTAGGCAACCTCCACAGGATCCAGAGAAGTCTACTGCCGGCTGTGTGCTATGTGCTCAGAGATCAACAGAGAAAAGGGAGCTAGCTAACAACCACAGAGAATTGCAGACCTATTAGCTATGAAGTCAGCCCTGACACTCTCCCCAATGGACACCCTACTCTCATTCCTTGGCTCTCCAGAATTCCTGTGGGACTTAGACAAAAACCTAAAGAAAGATCAGTGTTAACTGTGGCTGCCTCCTTCCTTTCTGCCCAGACAGCCTGCTCCCTGGTACCCTGTTCTCCTGTCTCCTCTCTCTCCTAGGTACTATCACACTGGCCCTCTCACCGAGCTTATATTCCAAGCCACCTGGCTTTCTCCAAGCCTTTGTGCTTGCTGCTCTCACTTCCTGAAATGCTCTGTGCTGAAATGTGCTCCTGGCTCCCTTCCCACTTCACTTGTCAGTGTCCAGAGAAGCCTTCCCTGACCTTAGTTAAAGAAACACTGCCATCCCTCATTTGTCCTGTTTAATTTGTCTTCTAAGCACTTGCCACCACTGATGTTATATATGTTTATATGAATGCATGCATGTGCACACACACACAAACACACAGACACATTTAAGGATGATCCCAGGATCCTGTACAGATATGCAAATCCCCAGCTGCTCAAGTCTCATATAAAATAGCCTTGCTGATAAGTCTCCAGTTCTCATATAAAATAGTACTTGCACACAACCTGTGCACAATCTCCCATATAGCTTAGCTCATTTCTAGGCAACATCTAGTATCTAATAATACAACGTAAATGCTTTGTAAAGCCCTGTTATGCTATAGTACTTAGATAATAATGGTAAGTAAAGTTTTGCACATACTCATTCTAAATGTACTCCCCGCCCATCAACACACAATGTTTTTGATTCCTGATTAGTTGGTTAGGTGGTTGGTTTCACAGATATGGGGCATCCCAGTGGTCTTAAGATGCAGTGACGGGACAAAAA
>LZPO01034853.1:725507-737369 GCA_001675575.1 Neotoma lepida
CTCGGTAGCCCAGGATGGCCTCGAACTCACAGAGATCCGCCTGCTTCTGCCTCCCGAGTGCTGGGATTAAAGGCGTGCGCCACCACCGCCCGGCAAGTACATTTGGTTTTAAACATTCACATTGCTCAATTAAACATGAACATAAAAGAATAAGATTCTCCTTAAACGGTTTCTAGAGGACACAGTTTTNCCTTCCTGCGTTTGCATCTTAAACCAGTTCAGACCAGATTGGCCTTTCTGTTCTTCATATCTGGATACAGTGGGAACACACTTGAATAGAATCTATCTAAATTTTAATGTCACCAAGGGTTGGGAAACATACGATTGTTCAGAGATGAGAGCACATGTGGTCCAATGAACACAGAAGTTTGAGGGATTCTGAGGTTGCTAGATGCATTGTTTGGAGAGGGGTGTATGTGCATAGTACATACTGGCGAAGGAACTAGGCTGTGGAGTGCATTATTAAAAGAGGTGGGTATGTGCATAACCCAAATAAAATGGATATCCCAGAGGACTAAGCTGTCTCCTAGGTTTGCCTTACTACTGGCACTAGGCTTTGCCTTGGGTGTGGAAAAGTGTTGCCTTGGGTGTGGAAAAGTGTACTCCAGTGGTAAGCAGTTCTTCACAGCTCCAGCTGCAGGGCCCACTTCTCAACATCAGGCTCTTGCCCTCTGCAAGTCTTTACTCAAACATGTGAGTGCATGCATGTGTTCACATACATGCACATACACACACATTATAGTAGAAATATTAATAAAGCATGAACACACACGGGGAGAAAATGAATTGTTAAGGAGACATCCAAGCATCTCTTTTAAAGGTAAACAGCTTGGTTTTGTGCCTCTGCTTCACTCCCGTTATTTGTCTTAAAGCTTACTTTTGAGTTGGTTACTATTACCCCATCTTTCTACTGTTTTGTTAGAAGGTCTACATACTTTTCGATTCATGAGAAGCTTCTCTTGATATCCACCATGAACCCTTGAGTTATCAAAGTGTAACACTGACTCCTGGATCCCGAAAAGCTTGTCTGTCTCTTTGGTTATGTGTAGATCATTGTACTTGACCAATTGCTTATATAAATATATATGACCTCATATAATATTATCTTCTTCCAATGATGTTAGTTTGCTTGCTTCTGCTCTACTCTTTGGAAATGCTTGTATTCTGGGTAAACAACCTTAAGGCAAATTCAGGGCTTGACATTTTCTTGGCTGAACAGATAGATGACCATTTGAGGACTGGTTTACTTTCTGATTGACTGTGCTGCAGTCCTTAACTTTTCATTGACACATTTCCGTCTTTTGTCCTTTCAGCTTTTGTAAGATTTCCAGAATCACAGACCAGTAACATAGCAGTCTCTTCCATATCAGCAAATGATGCAGGGCAGAAGCTATCACAAGCAATATGCTTCCCACTGTCTCATTTAGGTAGCTGTTTTTCACCACCTTATCAGATCTTTGACATGCTTTTAATATGCTATTTTTGCATTTCATCCATGTTTCTAATTATTTCCTAAAGAAAGATTCATCTGAACTGCTTGCTCTGCCTTTATTGGTAGACCTTACTGAGTAAATGACTTCTGAAGGATATTCCAGGCAGTGGGCAAATCGGGAATGTGGTGACTAATCTTGATTGTCAACTCAATTAGACTAAGAAATGCCTAGGAAATTACTAAGGCACATAGAGACAGAAACAATTAGATCATGAGGGTTCTGACCTACGGAATGGCTTAACTCATTGATGGATTTAAAATCTGAATAGGCTACTAGGATACAGTGGAATTACAGAAGGTGGGGCCTAGTTGGGAGAAGTTGGTCTGTCACGGGAGGCTGTCTGTCTCCCCTGTTCCCTTCCTATCTTTCTGCTTCCTGTTCACCAAGAGTTGAATAGCCTCCATATCCTCCTCCTCTCCACATGCTTCTACCATCGCCATGATGTTCAGCCTCGAGCTGGGCCTAGAAACAATGTAGCTGACCATGATAGACAAAGCCCCTGAAACTGTGAGCTCAGATAAACTCTTCCTCCCTTAGTTTGTTTCCGTCAGGTGTTTTGTCATGGTGGTAAGCAAAGCAGTGAACACAATGCACAAATACATGGAACTGAGAAGGTACATAGAGATGTTCGGAGGAGCAAGGGTATTGTTCAGCTCAACATTAGCCTAGCATGCCCAAGGCTGTGGGTTCGACTTCCCAGCATGACAAAAGCATTAAAATACAAGAATGGCAAGATGGCTTGGAGGCAAAAGTGCTAGCCCCTCTACCCTGATGAACTGAGTTTGATCGCTGAGTCTCACAAAGAGAACTGACTCCCTAAAGTCATCCTCTGACCTCCACATGCATACCGTATATGTGCACATGCATGTACACACATATATGTGCACATGCATGTACATGCACATGTGCAATAATCATCATAAATAAAATTTAAAAATTATGAATCATATATAGATATATAATAAAAATAAATAAAGCATTAAAATTACAAAAAAATAAGAATTTAAAATTAACACATTAAACAACAAAACCCACCATGAGAATATCTGGGTGAAATAGTGCCTTGGACACCAGCTTCAAAATACAAGAACTCTGGAGAGCAGGAAAGGATCACAGTCAGGGGCTGCAAAGAATAGTTCATAGCCTCAAGACTCTTCTATGTGGAATTGTCTTAGGGAAATGGAAAGAAGGTGAGAAAAAAGTGAGACTGTTGGGAGACTACTGCCTAGTACTTAATGACAGGCAAGGGGCAAAAACGGGGGTAGTGAGCAGAGGCAGGAAAAGGTCTTAGAGGCAGAAACAGGAGTACTTTCTGGTTTCAAGAAAATTTCTTGCTAAGTATCAGGTGTGAGTGCGAAGTGGCTGCTGAGTCCTAGCAAACACAATGGGGTGAGTTTACAGAATTACCTGTAATCAAATCACCCTGGAACCTTGAGTATCTCACTCAAGCTCTGGGGCTGTAGCTATCAAAGCAGCCACGGAGGAGGGGGGAAGGGAGAACAAGGGCTCCCACTCTCTTGGGAGAGCGTAGAGGTGTCTGTCATTGTGACAAAGATTTTTTTTTTCTTCTTTTTAATTTGGAAGTAGAATTTTTTTCCCCTTGGGTAGTGAAGCTGAGAAAAGTGAATTTAGTGTTCTGTGATGGAAGTAATTTCCAAGCTCAGATAGGAAAAAGCAAAAAATCAATCAGAAAGTTAGTTGTCATGAACTGGGGCTTAGAACTGGGGCCGACTCCCCTTGACCTTAGAAAGAATTACCCTGATCGAATTCCCAGCTTTCCTTGCTTTTGCTCCTCTCAAATCTAGGTCCTTAGAGAGGTCATTCAGCAAAATAATTTCAGATGGCACCTTCAGTGCTCTTCAGGGGCTGTTTGGACTTGATGACAGGAGCTGCAAGTAGCGTGACATCATCTGTAACCAATAATTCCACAATGGTGCTCTCTTCATAGGGAGCAAATCTGTGCTGGGAGCTCTCTTGGAATCATCTTTCTAATGACTGAAGCCCAGTGGGACTTTGGGCAGGTTAGCAGAGCNCCTGGATGCTATCTGTAAGATGGGAGATAACAACAGTCCTTCTCTTGTAGGTCTTTGGTAATAATTCAACGAGATACTCCATTTAAAGGGTTTAGGGTAGAGCCTGACATATAGTAAATTCTTCATAAGTACAGGCTGTTATTTCCCTTTAACAGAATCATCTTCAGTCTTCAGAATCATCCAATCTTTTATTTATTCAACAAAGACTTTTGAGAACTAACCATATATTAGAAAACATGCTAGATTCTGGAGACATACAAAGGACTACAATTCAACATTTGCTTCTAAGCAGCTCCTGGTACAGGGAGGGAGTCAGTGAGTAGATTTCAGGCAGGTAGAAACATAGGACAGTGTGGATGGGCATGTAAGAGACTTCCAGTCCAGTGAGTCATCAAGGGTTTCTCAGCCAAAGAAATTCCAGGAAGAAGATTATATATGAAGAGCTACAGGCAAAAAGTAGATGGAGCCCATAAGGGCTTCTTCCATTCTGATTGGTTGCATGATGGAAGGTTGGTGAGAAGTGAGGCTGGAGAGTTAAACAGATTCTTGACAAAGAAAAGCCTTGAGAGACATAATAGACTTTGGACTTCATCCTGAAAACATCAGAGAACTACCAACCTCATGAAGTAACGAAGTGACAGAAATAGACTAGTGACTTAAAAGAAGTGAACTGGTTACAATGTAGGGCTGGAGAGTTCTAGACAGTTCTAGAGGTAAGATCAGTTGAGACCCCTTTCTTGTCTCTCTACCCTTCTGTAGGCAGAATATTCTGTCCCACCAGCCAGCTCCCAAATAACCACACAGAGACTTCTTTTAAAGCTCATCCGATAGCTTAGGCTTGTTACTAACTAGCTCTTACAACTTAAATCAACCCATTTTTATCAATCTACATGTTGCCACATAACTCGTGGCATTTACCTGTCCTCTTGCATGCTCCCTTCTGTCTGGCTGGCAACTCTGCCCTTCTTCTTCCCAGAGTTCTGTCTGTCTGTCTCTCCCACCTATACCTCTTCCTGCCTAGCTTTATTGGCCATTTAGCTCTTTATTAAGCCAATAAGAGCAACACATCTTCACAGTGTATAAAAAGATTGTTCCACAACACCCTTCCTCTCCTCTCTATCTACTTCAAAACTTGCGACTGTGGAGGTCACAACCAAATCATCACTCAGTGAGTAATGTCAACTTTCAGTTTTGCTTTAAATGAAAGCTGGTAGCTTCCTCCTTACACAAGCCATCTCTTTAGGACCTTAAGATGTCAACTCACCTGTGTTGTACCAGAAAGCCCAGTTGAGACCTTTTTTTAAAAAAGATTCAGTAGTGAGACATCTAGAGAGATGCTCGGCAGTTAGAGCACTTGCTGCCCTATCATGAGAACTGGAATTCATATCCCAGAATCCATGTTGGACAGCTCACAAACACCTGTGACTCCAGGAGATCTGGTGCATCTTCNGGCCTCTATGAGCAGACAGACANATAGATATATACACATAAGTAAAAAATAAATAAGAAATGGCTTTGTTTTAAATTTTCAATAATGAAATGATGGATATGGAGCCTTGAGCTAAGTCAGAAGTGGTGGAAAAGAGTAAGAAGATTGGAGATACATTATGTAAGTGAAATGTTATCAATTAGTAATAAGATAAAAGAAAAGTCAAGGATGAGTCTCAGATAAGTGTGGTGATACACTCCTTCTGCCTCCATCATTTGGGAGATGGAGGCATAAGGGTCAGAAGTTCAAAACCATTATTGGATACATGGTGAGTTTGGAACCAGCCTGACCTGTGTGAGAACCACTTCACAAAAAACAAAGCAAAATAAAGAATCCTAAAAAAACAAAACAATGAAAAACGTATGACTCCAAGTTTGTGGTTTTGTATTAGATGATTCTGTGTCCTAATGCTCTTCATTATAAAGAAGAATTANAGCCACTTTTGGAGAAGGAGATAAGTTGAGTTTTAAGTGAGGCTTAGGTATCCACAGACAAATAGATATATTTATATGAATCCCAGAAGATACGAAGATTGATGAGATATTAGTATGTGGATAGGACTGGCCAGGATGATCCTTTGTGAGACAGCACTGAAGGTCCCCTCTGGCTGTTTCCAGGAAGATGAGCACTGGGAAAGACAGAATAACAATGGTCAGAGATGCAGGGTACCATGGGAAATGATGGTGTTTTTGAGAGGAAGGAATGGTAGGGTAACAAGGATTGCATAAAGAACAATGCTCGTAATGGAAGAGAGCTACTCAGTTATTCTACAAGGGAGAGGCATTTGGACTTCTTTCCAGGGATATTCTGAGGATGCTGATCCTGAGGGAGTGCAGTGAGATAACGGAGGAATGAGGGGTAAGGCAGTGATGATGTAAGAGTAAACTGATGCTTCAAATACCTTCACACACAGAGAAAAATACATATCCTACTATGCTGTTGCCAGGGAGAGATCCAGGACAAGGGGAATAGAAACAGACTTGTAAAGATGGAGGCAGTACTGGATGAGAAAGGAATCGCAAACACAACTCCAGGTCTAGATGATTAGTGGAATATAAAAAGAACCAGAGAGTTGGGGAGAGGGGGCTCAGTTGATAGAGCGCTTACGAGGCAAGCACAAAGCCCTGGGCTCAACCTACAGCATCCCATAAACTGGGCATTGTAGGGCAGGCCTGTAATTTAGGTNCTTGGGAGGTAGAGGCAGGGGGATCAGAAGCACAACATCATAGCGAGTTTGAGGCCATCTTGGAAGGGTTACAATAAACCCTGACAAGGTGTGGGGAGGGAGATCTCACAGCATGGGGTGTAGTGGAGAGTGAGGGCAGATGTGGTACCGAGTGTTACCATGCAAGGACAGCAAACGTGTTTGAGGAGTCAGGAGGACGTGGATCTGCTAACAAGCAAGGAGACAGGCCTTGTGCTATGGTTTGAATGTGAAATGTCTCTCAAAGGCTTATGTGTTGGAACACTTAGTTCTCAGCTGGTGGTGCTGTTTGGGGATCTTTGAGACCTTTAGGAAGTATGGTATATTTGGAGGAAGTGAGTCACCAAGTGGCAGGCTGCAGCGACCATCCGAGTCTGTGGAAATACGAACACAGGAATGCATACTCCTGCCGCATGTTCCTGATGCTGTAAAGCCTACCCGTTACCACACTTTCACTGCCATAATTAACTATATCACCTCCCACTGGGAGACAAATAAAACCTTCCTCCTTCAGGTAGCTTTCTGTTGAGTATTTCTTCACAAAAGTGAGTGTGTAATTAGTTGCTAATAACCAATGCACTGTGCCCCTGTGCAGAATACTGTTGTGGAAGCCCCCGAATCAGTGTTGGTACACACTACTCTGACCTGTGTGCTTTCTGCTTGAGACCAAGGACTTGTGTGCATCAGAAGAGGAAGAAAATGAGAAGAACTGTGGTGATATTTGATTTTTGTTGCTGATACAGATGCTGGGCCCAAATGAGAGTCCTCGTAATTATCTGTGAAAGGAAAAAGGAGTCAGCGCATGTCTCAGACATAAGTAGGTAGTGAGTGCTGCACTGTCTGGACTTCTACCAACAGGATAGCTCTGGGAGTGGGCGTTTTGATACTCTCTACTGCAATCATCGAACGAATCATTGAAATTCAGCTGCCGTACCAGCACATTTGAAAGCGGTCTGATGAAAATGCAAAGTTTATGCTGTCTCCAGTGACTTCAGCTAAGTAAAATAAGCCTAGAGGGGAAAATAAACCATTTTCTAAAACTTCACACAGGGAGAAAGCAAAAACTTTCGCAAGTCACAAGCAATGACTAGCATTTCCAAAATGGAGTTTGATTAGGACCATGAGAAGCCAGAGGTGGTTATGAAAACTAATGGGGCAATTGGGAAGTCCTAGGTACTGTAATCAGCTCTGGAGAGGGAGGGATAGAAATGTAAATCTAAGGCTGCCCCTGGATCCCCTGGCTAAGTGCAAACACCTAGAGGCAGAATCAATTTTTCACTGTTCGATGATAGCTGCCTTTTCTATAGGGTGAAGGCAGAGGGGTAGGAAGCTTTCAAAGATCTCAGGAAATAACAGGTAAGCAGATGATGAGCAATTACTGCCCTTGCTAACATACTCCCTAGCTTCTTTCTCCCTCTGGAGAGGGGCTGGCATCCACATGCACACTTCCTGTCTTGGTCACAGTTGGCTACCCCAGCTACTAATTAGCTGTGATTGTTTCCACGCTCAGGAGGGACTGGAAGATAAATAGAGGATCCTGAGCCCAGGGTGGGCATTTTCAGCGTTGGTCTGGGGACCGTAGGGGACAGTCTGAAGGGGCAAATGAGAGGGTTTTAATAATGAACTCTTCCTGCTTGAGAGTTTTGCTGAGCGCGTGCTCTAGATCACACTTCGTGTGTGTGTGTGTGTGTGTGTGTGTGTGTGTGTGTGTGTATGTGTATACATGAACGATATTGACCTGATAACTATGTTTTTTTCTCTTTGAGGATCAAAGCAGATTTAGGGATGTGGACTCCGTTGTAAGAGAAGAGGAACTGAGCCAGGTCACTTTCCCCCAAGACAAAGCTTTTCTGTAGGCTCAAAGTGCTGCTATCTGGTGGCATCCTTAGCTCTTGGATTGGCAGAAGCTAGTGTTCTGCTAAGGTAACAGCTTCTAAGAGGTCTTTATTTATTATCACAATGTGTTAGTTCAGAGTGGGGCAAGGCATGGCTCTTTCAGAAGGCTAACACTAGCCAAGATAAGAGAGCTGGGCGGCCTAGTTTCAGACCAGTATGAGTACTTTACAACAGGTCTCCAGGTGAGGCAAAGCCCCTGGGAACAGTCTCACTTGCTAAGGACCAGTGGACTTTGGGACAGTGCAGACTACTACTGGGACCATGTGGGCTAGACACTTTCTTCTCTCTCTTAATACTGACGATTCTCTTGGCTGTTTTTAGTGTCACTTTGTCAGTCATGCAAGTTTCTCAAGTGTTTTCCCCTAAAATTTTTTAGGAACTGATGCTTTTCAGGAAATACCAGCTGTCACTCCAGATCCTGGGAACTGTTCTGATTCGGTGCTGACAGGATCAGAAGTAATAAAAGTTAATGGGCAATTAAAATATAAGCTAACTGTATGTAAGCAGTTTATGGCAAATCGCCCCTATTTCTGTAAGTATGCTTTGTTAAGATTTGATTAACATTGTAGTTCTTGAAAATGTATGCCTATGTTTGTCAACTTTCAGTTTTGTAAAGACAGGATGTACCTGGCTCAATATTTGGCTTAGCTAGCAAAATGATAAGTGTCATTTTTGGTATAAATATATTTTGATGTAAAAGCTGGGAAACAACATATTTGACATATTTGATTTTGCCGGAGGTTAACATTGGAGGGTGAGAAAAACATGCTGGTTTCTGAAGTGTAAATAAAGATGGCTAAAGCTGTTCGGGGCTGGCCGCTTGTGTGAAACTCATCTGGTGGTCTGACATGACTTCATTTCCTCAAGGGGATACATCTTCTTCATCTCAGGACCCGACCCTGGGTTGTAGCGGGACCGCAGGGTTGTAGTGGGACCGCAGGGTTGTAGTGGGACCGCAGGGTTGTAGTGGGACCGCAGCAATTAGTCTCGGCCTGAACCTACAAAATTCCAATCTCTCCACAATTCTGAAATTCCAATGGGTCCATCAGTTTCTGCAGATACAGAAACTCCTTCCAGGAGTTGTTTTTGTTCACAGACATAGTTTCTTTTTGGGAATTTTTCTTCATATAGTAAAAGCTAGATCTTCCCCTCATACCAGATGCAAAAATTAACTTTAAACTACATACACAAAAGAAATAAAACTTTTAGAAGAAACTTTTTAGTAAACTTCTTTCTTTTTAGAAGAAAGTTTTTATGGTCTGGATATGAAATATCCCACCGGTCACACCTTGAGAGCTTGTTCTTCCACTGGAGGTGCTCTTTTGGGAGGTTCTGGGAACTTTAGTAGGTAAGGTCACATGGGAGAAAGTAGGGAACTGCGGTGTAACTATAGAGTTTATACCTGGTTCTTAGTCCCTTCTTCAATCTTTATTTTTTGTAAACTATGAGGTAAAATACCTCCTATGCCACATTCTCCAATTGCCGTGATATTCTACCCAAATGCATGGGGCCAATTGACCCTGGACTGAATTCTCCAAAACAGTGAACCAAATTAAGGTTTTTTGTTTGTTTGTTTTGTGTGTGTGTGTGTGTGTGTGTTTTTAAGAGTGTGTATACATGCGGGTATACTTGTGTGTGTAGGCCAGAGGTCAACCTCATGTTTCATTCCTCAGGCACTGTCCACCTTATTTTTTGAGACAGAATTTCTTACTGGCCTGGAATTCACCAAGTAGGTGAGGCAGGCTGGCCAGGGAGCCACAGAGATCTGCCTGCCTTTGCCTCCCCAGCACTGGGATCACAAGGGTACATCACCTGATTTTTTTCTTATATTTTAATTTCAAACCTACTCTTTAATGGCTGAGCCATTTCTCCAGCCCAACCTGGCTTGAAAACATGACATCTGGGGATCAAACTCAGGTCCTCATGTTTGCATGGCAAGAATTTTACTAACCCAAAATATTTTCTTCTTCTAAACTGCTTTTCCTGGATATTTGACCACAGATGTATAAAATTAACCAACACAAAAGTGTAGGTATAAATCTTCATGACCTCGGATTAGAGGATAGTTTCTTAGATATGACATCTGTCTTAGTTAGGGTTTACTATTGCTGTATTGCTGTGAAGAGACATCATGACCACGATGACGACTCTTATAAAGAAAACATTTAAACATTTAATTGAGGGGGCTCGCTTACAGTTTCAGAGGTTCAATCAATTATCATCATGGCGGGGATCATGGCGGCTTGCAGGTAGAGGTGGTGCTGGAGCTGAGAGTGCTACATCTTGCAGGCAACAGGAAATCAACTGACTGCCACTGCAAGGTTTTAGGTGGTGCTCTTACTCTGCGAGGAAAAGTCACACAGCAAGGCAAACCCACTAACAAGAGTTTTATTAAGAGAGATGGAAACAAAAGGAGAGAATACACAGGCCTGGGGGGAGAGAGAAAGAGAGGAGAGAGAGGAGAGAGAGAGAGACAGAGAGACAGAGAGACAGAGAGACAGAGACAGAGAGAGACAGAGACAGAGAGAGAAAAGAGAAGAGAGAAGGGTGCACAAGACCTGCTTTTTAAAGGCTGGCCCGTGCATGCGTACTTGGGTCTACATGGCTACTCCACGCATGCGCATAGGTTACATGGTTGCCCTAAACTCAATTAAGCAACCATGTAGCACACAGATTTACGTAGCACTCATGACCCGGAAATGACCTGGTTGGGAAACTGCCCCACCAGAGCATTTGCGATCATCGGGGCATGACTCCCAGTCACACTGAGTGAAGCTTNNGAAAAAGACCCCAAAGCCTGCCCCCACAGTGACACATTCCCAACAGAAGGTATGGCCCAGATTAAAGGTGTGCTTTCCAGCCTCAAGGTCTGGATAAAAGTCGTGTGTCATCTAGGCTCCTCCAACAAGACCACACTTCCTCCAACAAGGCACCTCCTAGTAGTGCCACTCGCTATGAGCTTATGGGGGCCAAATACATTGAAAGTACCACAACAGCATAAGCACCAATTAAGGAAGATCAAATGGGAACAGGGAAGGGAAATGAGCTGGTACCCGGAGGAGAGCCTCTAATTGCCTTGGCCACCAACCTCCAGATGCTGAAGTGCAGTGCTCTAAATGAGGGATGTCCCCATGGTCTTGGGCATTGGAACACTTGATCCCCAGTTGGTGGTACTCTTTGAGAGATGTCCTTGGAGGAAGTATGTCACTGGAGGTAGGCTTTGAGAGTTTAAAGACTGACACCTTTGCTTGCTCATTATCTCTGTTCCCTGCTTGTGGTTTTATGATGGATTGAATAAGGATTGCCCTCATAAGCTCACATATTTAAATGATTAGTCACCAGGGAGTAGAACTCTTTGAAAGGATTAGAAAGATTAGGAGGCATGGCTTTGTTGGAGGAAGTATGTCACTGGGGGTGGACTTTGAGGTTTCAAAAGCCCATGGCAGGCCCAGTCTCAGTCTCTCTCTGTCTGCCCGCTGCCTGTGGATCAGGGTGTCGCTCTCAACTACTTTCCAGCACTATGTCTGCCTGCCCTGCCTGCTGCTCTGCTTCCGACTATGATGACAATGGACTAAATTTTTGAAACTCTAAGCAAACCCTCAATTAAATGTTTATTTTATAAGAGTTGCTTTGGGAGCCGGGCGGTGGTGGCTCACGCCTTTAATTCCAGCACTCGGGAGGCAGAGGCAGGTGGATCTCTGTGAGTTCGAGGCCAGCCTGGTCTACAGAGTGAGTTCCAGGAAAGGC
>LZPO01034853.1:766048-777854 GCA_001675575.1 Neotoma lepida
TGGCCTGTATCAGAGGGCCTAAAAGGCTCTCCACCACGGTTGTTTCCTAACATTACTAATTTATGTTCAAATACATTCTATCTACGATGGTTCTCATTAGCCCCTAAGAAATAATGCAGCCATGCTCTATTCACCTTGAGTTCAGTAAATACTCCCCTGAAGAGTTCATTAGGATCTTGCCAGGGCAGAGGGTGGAGGAGGGGGAAGGAAACCATCACCAGCGTGAATCTGCCAGCATCTGCAAGTCTATAGGTCTGAAGCTTGCAGNAAAATCCTTTTCCTTTACAGCTGAAGAGCCTGAAGCCAGGGATTGTCCAAAAAGGGGAGAGAGTGATCTTCAGCAAGGGGACACATCCCCAGAGAAAGCCAGGAAGACTGGGNTGGAAACAGAAAGGCAACAAGCTCATATTTGTGCCACTGGTCTTTTCTCTGCATAGTCTCGGCTTCTGAATAAAGAAGAAAGGAAATTATCTCCCTTCCTTTCTGTGGTTTTAAAAGGTGGTGCTCCAATACTAACAGAAAAGCAAGCTAACCCTGTCTCTGGAAGTAATTTTCAGTCAGGAGTCTACAGGGAGAATAAAGGGATCACTTGCACTCAAAAAAGGAAGCAAGGAGGCCTCACATACTGTACTGGTACATATTTAATGTTCAGTCGGCCATCAATGCTGGTAAGTCTTAGTCCTGCAAGCTGCTTGGGCCAGCAGAGGGGTAGGTGCCAGCACACTGCCAAAAGGACGTGGGGAGAAGAGGCACAGGAGACTTGGTCTCAGGCTCCAAAATATCGTGATGGCTACCAAGGGCCAGTTGAGTTCACCTGGGTGAAGGAAGGGCTTACTTTGGGCACAAGGCAATTTGAAAATCTTTATTCCATTATTTTGTGCTCCCTGAATTGAAGAAACTATAAATAGTTTGNAAGTTCCTGGCTCATCAATAAGGTGCTCTATGGTCCAGATGACCATAGACTCAGTACTGTGAACTTGGTTCTTGAAAGCTAAACTCTTAAGTTCACTTCAGTTCTCCCGATACCCTTGGTCAGAGTCAGATGGGGAGCATACTGGCTTTGTCTCAAAAGAGAAAGCTGGCTTTCCTTAGATACTGTCTCTACAGACCTGATACCAAAGCCTTGAAGTGGTCGAGCCAACCATATCTAAGAGAACATCTATTTGGGAGACCAAGAGAAGAAATGGTGTGCAACCGGACATGAGGCACTCNTCCTTGTTTTAGTCCCTTCTCACACTCTTCTATTTGTGGGTCTAGGCATAACCTTGGCAAGAAGAACCTCAAATATTTGTCAGACCATCCCTGACACACGAGGCATTCAATGTGCTAACCTCAGAGCTACGGCTCAGCCTATCAGAGCAAACACAGGTGGAAGGAAAGAGGAGAGAGAGAAAGGAGAAAGTGAGAGAAGAAACTTGGGAGCTCTAGANGGGGGCTGAAGAGATAGCTCAGTTAGGGAGACTGTGCTCACGCAGTCTGTCAGCTGCTTGGCTTGCAAACATGAGAGCATGAGCCTGATTCCCAGAGCCCACATAAAAATAAGCAAGTGGTGCACACTTGCAATCCCAGTGCTGAGGAGGCAAAGACAGCTGGGTTCCTGAGGCTTGCTGGCCAGCTAGCCTAGACTACATTCGGAATTCTAGGCCACTGGGAGTCCCTGTCTTAAAAACAAGGTGTATGGCACCTGAGGAATGACACTCAAGGTTGACCTCTGGCTTTCAAATGTATGCACATACATGTACGTGTATACACATGAGCATTCTGGAGTCTAGACAGTAAGGGTATCCTTAACTTCAGCCATCCGGGAGGCCAAAGGGGCTTGGTGCTGCCCACGCATGTCTATGCTGAGCCTTGAGCTGTGCTACTGACCCAGGACACATTTCTTACTGTGTGGGTGTTTCTGAGCTTACCCTCCTCTGCTCTTTTGGAAAATGTGGGTGATAGATGATGAACTTCTGCTCTTTCTTCGCACCCCAGATTCTCTGCTTTCACATGAGTGCTGGGCAGGTTATAAGCAAGCAATGTTCATTTCTCATCCAACAAAAGTCAGGCCGCACAGGGGAGGCTGATCTCAGTTCCAATCCCTCAAGGACAGTCTTTGGATAAAACCAGCTCTATTTCCTGTCCTTATTTTTTACGTTCAGTGCAAAGTCACTGAAGGTCTGAGGCTTACAAAATGAGAGAGCTCAGATGTCCGCCTCTTCACCATCAGCTGGCTCCAGTGGCATTCAGAAGGCATACAGAAGCTTGCACTGAGAGAAGCTATGCTCTCTGCTCCTGCTTCCCTTTCAGCGGAAGCTCCAAGAGCAGAAACGAGAAACACTAAAAACGGGGCTGCTAAAGCCAGATGGTCTAGTCTGGCTGCTAAAACCATGAAGTTCAAAGATGTCAGGATTTAGAGAGCACTTGGATGAGTTCAGGAGGCTACAACTCCTAGAGGCCACATCATTTTGTTTGGTCCTAACCATTGCCAGAGAATGGCAGAACTTTGAGAATCTAGCTGTCCTCCCATCTGATCTGGTAAGGGTTTCTCCTTTACCTACAATGATAATCTTTGGAGAACCCACTCTTTGTAATCACAATTGTTGATTGTCCACTCTGCCTGGGCAGAATANTGTCCTGAAGAGATCTCTAGCTCTCTACACAGCTTGAGCTAGCCAGGGATGGCCTTCCTCCAAGGTACCCAGGAAGCCAGGAGCTTCAAAAACAAGCATAGGAACACCTGATTTCAAATGGCTAGAAGATCCAGGGCAGGCTCAACTTTCCACTAAAATAATTTCAAAGACCAAAAAGAAAGCTGAAACTTACCACTATAAAAGTGTAACTGGGGGTGAAGGGAGGGATGTCCACACAGAAGGAGGAGTGGAGGATGGTAAAATAACATCAAAGAAGTCTGAAAAATCCACAAGGAACCATACCATTATTTATTTGTCTAAATTACATAATATACATATAAGTCTATATATGCAAATGCATATACATAGTTTAAATGGAGTTATTCCACTTGGTCTAATAATACTCATTTCAAGGACCATATACTACCAAAAAACATGCCATATCAGGCATGAGTTTTTGGTCAGGAGAAAACAAAAGACTCAAAACAATATAATCTATGGCTGTTGCTCGTGATTGCCTCCCCAAGGTTGAAGATAAGTCTCTATTGCTGAGGACACCATGAATTTCCAACAGAAGACCCAGAGATCTGAGTTGGATATGACCTGAAAGCCTCCCTGCTGAGAACTAGCTTCTATCATATCAGAAGGTGGTGTTCAAACTTCCAAGGTAGGGCAGCAACCAATAACCCTGCCCAGCTGCAATGCCTATGAACCACAATTATGACTAGAATGGCATGATAACCCCAAGACATGAGTGTAATAGTGGCATTCATACCTTGGTGGTAAATAACAACTCTTTAATTGGACTTAAGGCTTGCTCAACAGGAGAGAAATCATGCCTGGTACTAAAAACCTAGTCTGCCAGCCAGGGCTAGTAAGGTCATGGATCATAGAGGAAGAATCTAAGACTTACACTTTACTAAACCAGAATAGTCCCTAAATACATTTTTTAAAAAGATTTATTCATTATGTATACAGAAGAGAGCACCAGATCTCATTACAGATNGTTGTGAGCCACCATGTGGTTGCTGGGAATTGAACTCAGGACCTCTGGAAGAACAGTTGGTGTTCTTAACCTCTGAGCCACCTCTCCAGCCCCCTAAATAAATTTTAAATATCTGTCCTTATACTCACAGGTAAATGGAGCTCTCGCCCCTCACCAAAGAAACTTCTCTTTCTTTGCAACAGAAGGAGACCATTATAGAGAACCGTAACTGNTGACAATACAGAGAACAAGTGATCACAGGGTGTCCAGCCCCAGCGGGTAAAACTACAACTCAACTGCACCTAAAGCCCAGGAAACATTGCGGAAGGGACAGAAAGAATCGGGAAGGCTGCTGTGAGATTGTGTCTCCCAGAAATGACGGGGAAGCTGCACCCATGAAGTCCCAACAATACGGCTTCCTACAGAAGACCTGAAGAAGGACACCACCAATAGACATGCTAACATGGGAAATCTCATGGTGCCCTACCCACAAACAAAGAACTGTAGGCAAGTACGAACTGCTGAAAGAGGAAGAAATAGTCTTCTCCAGAGACGAGCCCCCTAACTGGCTATCCAATACCAAGTGTTAGTATTGAAATCATATACATACAAGTAACGTTATACAGACTAAGCAGGTTATATTTATATATTTAGGTATGTGTGTATGTATTTATGTTTGTGTATGTGTGTGTGTGTACACTAAACGAATAAATGTTTAAAAAACTGCAGGGAAATAAGAAATACAGTAAGTAGNATTGAGGCATAATAATGGACATAGAAACCACAATACTGGACTTCTATGTAGGTCAGCTGGTCTTTCCTGCAGGAACACAGTCTGTGTGTTCTCCTTGAAAAGAAAAATAATTTGAAGACGTCCTTCAGGTTAATAAGAGTTTAATGAAACACAAAAGCTCAGGAATTTGATACTGTTCTCAAACAGTGGACGGCCAGTGTNCTTGTGATGATCTTATCGTGCACAGTCTCAGGAGGTTTACACATAACAAAGCGTGTTTTCTGGAAAAGTTACACTGATGGGTCTGTAGGTGGGGAGGTGTGTGGATGGGAGGTGGATGGGTGGAAGGGAGGTGGATGTAGGTGGGGAGGTGTTGGATGGGAGGTGGATGTGTGGATGGGAGGTGGATGTGTGGATGGGAGGTGTGTGGAAGGGAGGTGGATGTAGGTGGGGAGGTGTGTGGATGGGAGGTGGATGTGTGGATGGGAGGTGTGTGGGTGGGAGGTGGATGTCTTTACAGTGGTGTGTAACGACAATTTCGGCATCAATGTTTCCATTTTTATGTGAATAGCACAACCTCTCAGAGTTGAACACTGATGCATCAGATATATCAAATATGGAAAAATATCTATTCCTACAATAAAATCAGACGGAAATGCTTCAATGTTTTTTGATGAGGCCTTCAAGCCCCACTACTATCCAACACTATGTTGGGAAAGTAGCCATTACAATGAAACAAACAAACAAACAAACAAACAAACAAACAAACAGATACGACATGGAGATTTAGACAGCAGTGAAACTGGCTGACCGCAGAAGCTGAACAGGTTCCTGCTTCTTTGACAGCTCTTTCTATAGCCAAGAACTCATCTATTATTGCAGCTCCTCTATGAGATGCTGTTTACAGTTTGTGATACCACAGTCAAGAGAATTAAGCAAATTACTTACAGTCACATAGAAAGTAGCAAAGCTGGGATAAAAATTAGGGTAGTCTGCAGCCAAGCATAGTGGTGGTGCACGCCTTTAATCCCAGCACTAAGGGAGGCAGAGGCAGGAGGATCTCTGTGAGTTCGAGGCCAGCCTGGTCTACAGAGGGAGNTCCAGAAGAGGCAGGGCTACAGAGAGACCATGTCTCAAAAAACAAACTAAAAAGAAAGGAAAAGAAATTAGGGTAGTCTGGCTCCAGACTCCTTGCATTTACAGCTACTCTATGTTCTTTCTCCAGACAGAAACAGAACCTTCATTACATGATAATCTCATTTTTACCTAGAAAACCCAAGGGCCCCTGAGACAGATTATTAGGACTAATAAGGAAGTTCAATAAGATGACCAGTAACAAGATAAACACACACAAAAAAATCAATACTGTACCTATATAAAAAAAATCTAAGAGAGTAAACAAACTGTTAAAATTAATGCAAGAATTAAAAAAAATCTTAGACAGTAGACAAAAATCTTTTGATACAATGCTATACATAGAATATTAAAAGTATTATGTATCAGGGACAGAGAAGTGGGCCAGTGAGGAAAGCACTCGCTGTGCAAACACGGAAATCAGAGTTCAGATCCCTAACATCCACATAAATGCCAGGTAGACAGGGCAGTCTCCTGTAGAGGCAGAGATGAAGATCCCTGGAGAAAGCTGGCTACATCGACTAGGCAAGTCAGTGAGCTCTGGGTTCAGATGAGANAGCCTGCCTCCGTATATAAGGTGGGATGAAATCAAATTAGACACCACTTCAGCTGCCACTTGTATACATATGTGCACATACCTGAACATACATGCCCATACACATGCAAACACCCATAGGCACATGCACACATGCCACGTACATGTACACATNTCAAAAATACTATCTATCTATAGTAATAACATAGGNTCAGTCTAACACTATACATTGTACAAGTCTCTGGCAGAGATTTTTCTGTTTCTTAGAGGAACTACAGACTATCTAAATAACTGGAGTGGTATATTTGGTGCCGACAAGAGTTCAATTCTTTCCACGTTGGTCTATCAATACAATGCTACCTCTAATCAGTGCCCATCCCTACCTACTTTCCTTCCTCCGTTCTTGACAGTCTTTGGAATTTAATCAGCTAATTCAGAAATGTACAGGGAGTGCTAAGGTAAAGAATGCCCAAGCTGCTCTCGACAAAGCTGTATTGTATCAACTACCCAGATGTTCAGTAAGGTACCTAGTGCCACATGGAGGAGGGAAAAACATACAACTCTAGGCCCACAGGACAGAACNAAGAGCACAAAGAAAGATTCGAACCCATGAATACTCGATTAATGANGAAACATGCCTGCAAGCTTCCCAAGACTCACCCATCTCACTGTTGGGAACACTGGGATGACAGACATGTGCTGCTATGCCAGGCTTTCTGTGGATTCTGGATATTCAAACTCAGATCTTTATGTGCACACAGTAGGTGCTTTACCTACTGAGTCATCTCCCCATCCCAGGCAAGGTGTAATCTCAATCTTTTCTTCATTTCTTACACAAAACACAAGTTCTGTACAGATCCCAAATCTTAGTGTGAATATAAAAAAAAATGAAATGCTCAAAAAATAATACAGGATACTATCTTATAATCCTGGGGAAGATCTCTTACGACTCAGTAAGTATTAATCCAAAAGAAAATGATCTACTAGGACCCATTAAAATTAAGAACATCTGTTTACTGGAGACAGCAATAAGGGCAGAAAGACAGCCATGGATATTTGCCATACATGTTATTGGCAAAGGGCTTGAAGCCAGAATATATAAAATCTACCAGAAATCAATAAGCAAAACCCAGACATCCTAACATGAAAGTAGGCAAGGGATTACAGCAGGCACTTCACAGAAGAAACCTGAGTTTCCAATAAGAATATTAAAAGTTATTAAAAATTGCTAATCTAGGAATACAAATTAAAATGTCAATCATACACACACCAAAATGGCATGAAATGTAAAAGTCTTTCATCTTCAAGAGCTGCAAGGCTGGGGCCTGTAGGGTGGTGCTGACCGGACTGGTGTTAGACATTACATCTGGAGAGCTTGACAGCATCTGCAGTGGGTGACTACATGGGAGCCACGTGACTGGCAGTCTGCTCTTGGACAGACCCTCCTTCAGCAGCTTGTGCCAGGCACAAGCACATGCCCCTAGGGGTCCTCACCACTATAGTTCATGCCAGCATCATTTCCAAGCCACAAGTGCCAGCACTGGCATTTCCTTGCTTGAAGCCTTCCTCTGTATGACAGACCCTACCCTGCCCATAGGCAAGACCAGAGTACCCCTTCTATAATCCCCCAATCAATGAATAACTAGGGCTACCAGATGAACCGGCTTCCTTGGGTAGGACATCTCTGAGGTGTGTGTGAATGTATGCATGCTTGCTATTTCTTTCTTCCTTTCTTAAACAAACTTTATTATTGAAAAAAGCATAAATACAAACCACACACCCAAATTAACTAGACCTAAAATTTAAATTCACACAACTCAGTGAACTTCCATACAGTTAGAATGGGCAGTCAGAACAGACACTGGGGAGCTTCACATTAAGTTTCACACTCAAACTCGAATATATTTTATGCACTTATCCACCACCAAAACCAAAAAATCCATAATGTGTGGTTTCTATGGCATGTTACAGAGTGTCACTGAAGGTCAGGCTCCATTTGCTGACACTGGGAATGTATCTCATAAAACAACTCTCCTTGGGCTGTCATTTTTCCATCCTTCTATTAGCGTGGTTGTTCTCAACCTGTGGGTTGTGACCCCTTGGGGGTCTGAATGACCCTTTCACAGGGTCACATATCAGATGTCCCACATATCAGATGTTTATATTATGACTCGTAACAGTAGCAAAATTACAGTTATGAAGTAGCAATGAAAATAATTTTATGGTTGGGGGTTACCACAACATGAGGAACTGTATTAAAGGGTCACAGCATTAGGAAGGTTGAGGACCACTGCCTTAGTGTCTTGTAGAATCCCTTTTCAGAAAGACTACCCATCCTTAAGGCATGGTTGCAAGATCTTCTGAGGAGATCTAAAACTCTACTGAAATATATGCTTGTTACACTTAGGGTATACATGCCTTTGGAGTACCTAGAGCTGCTCTGTTTAAGATAAGACTGGGAACGACCTAAGAGTTCACCAACAGGAGAATGGATCAATTGTAGCATACTGGTTTGATGGGGTGGTTTTGCAAAGAAGGGATAGCTACTACATGAAATAACATGTAACAGCATAAAAAAAAACCTTCAAGAAAAGAACCTTGACATATAAAAATATACACCGGGAAGATCTATATATATAAGATTAATGTTAAAACTAGAAAAGCTAAATTATGGCGGTTAGGAATACATACATGAGTGTTAAGAATGGTGAAAAAAGTCAAGAGGCAATAGCTCTAAGTCGGACTATTGAGGATGTTGCTTGTCTCTGAAAAGGAGTTTTGGTAAGGAGCATCATGTATTCCCTCTGGAGAGCTGACAATATTCAATGTGCTTTAGAATTCAAGCATGTGTTTGTGTTCTGTGTGTGTTTCCTCTGATATTAAAACTTCTGTCGGGCTAGAGAGGTGGCTCAGAGGTTAAGCACACTGACTGTTCTTCCAGAGGTCCTGATCAATTCCCAGCAACCACATGGTGGCTCACAACCATCTGTAATGAGATCTGGCTCCCTCTTCTGTATACATAATAAATAAATCTTAAAAAAAAAAAAACAACTTCTGTCTTGCGGAGGGGGAACTTGTAAAGGCACAGAATGTTAGGAAAGTTCGAACAACAGAGTGTCCTAAGGAGAGGTGAATCCTTCCCTCCCATAGGGAAGCTCCTGAAATTGAGGAAGTAAAAAACCCAGAGACAGGGCTGGAGACATGGCTCAGTGGTTAAGAGCACTGACTGCTCTTCCAAAGGACCTGGGTTCAATTCCCAGCACCCACATGGCAGCACACGTAACTCCAGTTCTGGGAGATCTGACACCTTCACAGCAATGCACATAAAATAAAGTTAAATAAATTAAAAAAAAAAACCCAGAGACTTCTGGAAGTCTCTGAAACTGAGCAGAGACACCAAGCTTCTCCCTCCACAAGCAAAGCTAAGCAGCAAGGCCGGCTGTGTGTGAGAGACTCTCAGACAAACTGAGCTTCCTCGAAGAGGCTCAGACCAACTGAGCCATCTGGAAAGCCATTCTCCAACTTGTTGAGCTGTGTGCAAGCTGTGCAGTGAGCTCCAGGTTCTCAGCTTTTGTGAGCTGTCACCCACGCTGGGGTGGACTTTTGGTGATGTCTGAGTCATTTCTGCTCCTGTAAGGAACCCCTTATCTATATTTCTGTGAGTAACCTCAATCAACCTCATTGTTCACCAAGCTGGAGTCTTGGGGTCTCTTTTCTTTGGTCTGTTGTTGCTCCCTGTTTGTTCATGACTTCCTAGGAACAATGTCACACACCCATGTGTTATGTACTCCAATCTATATTTTACTTCACAATAATACATTTGAAAAGGCTATAGCTGTTTCNANATATCAGAACTAATCTATTAAAAAGGGAACAGAAAGGTAACTCCTTCACAACAGTAATGAGTGNCTGCTGATGACCCTAGCCAAACAGGGGAAAGGACAAATCTCAAACTCTTTATTCTTAAGGAAGACATAAAGATTGGAATAAATGGGACTTTGACCTATATGCAATCGGGATGATTAAAATCATTTATAAATTACAGCCTGCTCTATAATTTTCTGGAAGAGTGGAAGGGTAAGGAAGGCAAAGAAAACATAGAAACAAAAGATAGAAAGAAAAATAAGCCTTGGCAAAGCTAAAGACACTTCTAGCAAAGGTCATTAAAGGTATATTGCTGGCAGAGCAACCAACATATCCACAGGACAGAGCAGATTTATGGGAATAGACCTAAGTGTGTAAGGGAACTTAACATGTGATTAAGAGGCATTTCCAATAATGGGAGAAAAGAATTATCAGAAAGTAGTTCTGGACTGAGCATCTCCTCATCCAAGAGGGACACTAGCATGATTTCAACACTATGTCACTTATAAAGTGAAACTGGAGACACTATAGAAATTCATATGTTTAAAAATTACCTAGGAAGAGAACATGAAATAGAACAACAACAACAAAAAGATTAATTTGACCACAACCAAGTTAAAAGAAACCTTATTGGATGTGATGGTTTGAATGAGACCATGCCCCATAGGCTCACATACTTGAAGATTTGGTCCCCAGTTGCTGGCACTGTTTGGGGAGGTTTGGAGGCGTGGCCTTGCTGGAGGAGGTATGTGACTGNGGAAGGGCTTTGAGAATTTAGAGACAGGGGCCATTTCTAGTCTGTTTTCTCTGCTTCAAGCTTGTGTTTAAAGATGTGCACATTCAGCTTCCTGCTCTGGCCCCCATAGCTGCTGCCTGCTACCATACTTCCCCATCATCNTGGCCTCTAGCCTTCTAGAACTGTAGCCCAAATAAACTCTTCTATAACTTGCCTTGGTCATGACAATTTATCGCAGCAACAGAAAAGTAAGCACTGCATGAGGTTTCACAAAATAGCGTGAAACCATGTATGAGAGTAGACACTTGTAATTCTATCCTAGAGGCTGAAGCTGGGGGATTTTCAGTTCAGGCCTAGCTTGGGCTTTGTAGAAAGTTCTAGGGCAGCCTGAACTTATCTCAAAGAATCAAAACTAAAGTGAACAAAACCAACACCAACCTCAAACAAGCAACCAAAACCAATTATCATGGGAGAAAACATTTTGCAAAATACAAAGGATTTGTATGCAGCATATACGAAGGACACAGACAGAGATTAGTAAAGGAAAAAAAAGAGATGAAGGATGGGCACAGGACATTGTCAAAAGGAAAAGTATATGGCTGGAAAGTATGTGAATATCTCCATCTTCACTAGAAATCATGAAAAGTAACAAATCAGAAAGAAACCACAAACTCTACTTTAACACATTGATGATGGAGAATATAAAGTGGCTACAGTTTTGGTAGGTGTGGAGGAAGACCTCTTAATGTCTACCCCTGGGAGCATCTGCATTGCTATACATAATGTGTTCATGCAAGTGGTTTATCAATAGCCCAAAGGATCAATGGCCTTATCATGTGGTATGGTGGGTCTACACCTGTAATTCCAGCACCCAGGAAGTTGGGTCAGAAGGATATGTTCTAGGCAAGCCTGAGCCAAATGGGAATACGCTATCTCAAACATGAACAATAACAAAGGTGGTCTAGCTGCCCATCACTACAAGAATGACGAAATGAAATGGCCAGTTCTATGGTACACCGTGCTATAGACTGAAGTTGGGGGGGATCTCATTCTAAGTGGAAAGCTGATGNACATTTTTAAATGAAAGTGAGGAGTCCTGGAACAATGTGGGCTCTGTGAACCCCCTTATATTAAAACAACACACACATACTTACATAATAAAACTTCCACGAGTACATACGTAGGCAAATAAATACATGCCTAG
>LZPO01034853.1:785497-795813 GCA_001675575.1 Neotoma lepida
GTGTGTGTGTATGGTTAGCTTTCTCTTAATCACCCTGCCCAGAACTGTGCCAGCAAAACTGCATTCATCCTAGAAATGTTGAACTACTGAGTCCCAAAGATATCCTGTAGCCTTATTTATGTATTTGCTTGTCAAAATATAATAAAAATAAAAATGAGATTAAGCTTTTAAATAGAAAATTGTGACCTATGGCTTTGTTCTTTTCAGGCAAACTAAGGCAACGAGAGCCTGAGAACTTGCAGTAGGTCAAGTTATGGTCATTTAAATATAAATTTAGGTTACTGGTAATTAAAATGACTTACAAACTAGTCTCTCTGATTTGCTAAGCAAGCGGCTGACTCTGCTGCTCTAAAGTGTGTGGTATGTCCTGCTTTGTATTGAGGCAGAACAGCCTTTGCTAGTAACCAAGCCACCATAAACACTGTTTCATCCACATTAGACTGGCTTGTGTCCAACTGTGGGTTGATACTGACATCTACTTTTAATGACAGAAGCAAACATTTCTGTCAAGGATCTTACCACTTCCAGAAAAGAAGACCCATTTAAAAAGAGCTGCTAGAAAGGGGAAGGGGCTGGAACTATAGCTCAGTTGTAGAATGCTTGCCTAACATGCGTAAGGCCATGGGTTCAATACCCAGTAATGAAAAAGAAAAGAAAAGGAACAATGATAGACATATACAAACATATATAACCTACTCTTAGGATGACTGTAATTAATAGATTTCATAGTCCAAGTGATTTGATAAACATTGCCTCCTGTGGGTATGGCCACAGACAGCAGCCATGGGTAACAAGGATATAGCTTTCCCCCTAGAGCCACAGAAAGGGGAGACCTGGGGCGAGGGGAGAAAAAAAAACTAAAGAGAATTGTAAGATTAGCCGAGAAGCTATTTATGCAGCTTGGGGCAGATGACTATATCCAGATGTTCAGGGGCGTGAGGGGAAGAATTGGTCAGTTCAGCTGGAATGATTTCATTAGGGGAGAATGGAGGAGGCAAGGCAGGATGGAGATGAGGTGAGGTATTCCGGGAAAGCAGATATGCAAACACGTGGGCATGATAAACAGGATAACACATGAACGGGAGCAGAAGAAATGTCTGCCTGGAGCTGGTTACCTGGGGGAGAGAGCCATAGGAAAACGGGTCCCTTCTCAAGTGTTTGTCACTTTGTACTCCTTGTCTCAAGGCTCTAATCGGAAGCCCTGGTTAAGACCTCAAATCTAAGGCTCCCTTTAAAATTAATCCTCAAATACGAAATAATAATAAGAGAAATAATGAGAAATACACAATACTTCTAAATGATGTGACAATTCTGGTTAATTTGGGGGGAATCTATGATGGGCAGAAGCAGTATCCTATAATTTATTCACAAATATTTATTGACTTAGTATATGCTGTACCTAATCTCTGTTTTCTGAAGTTAATCAAATAGGGTCACACCACCAAGTTAACAGGTGGCTTTTGCTGTGTTCCAAATGCAACAGGAAGGGCAGCTGACAGATATTCCCATTTAGGAGACTAGGGAACATTTCTTAGAGTTAAGACCTCAAGTTGGGCTCCAGTCAGTTGAGTAAGGGGGAAAAAATACTCTGGGCCAAAACATTGGTCTGATGTTTGAGGAGCTACAGGAAGGACAGTTTGTGTCTACCCCAGAGTGAGCGTACAGGGATGTAAGAGGAGGTGATCACAGGTCAGAACACACAGGGGCAGCGCGTTCCACTCAGGGACTTGGAACTTGTTTCAAGGTAAGAAGAGTGTTAAAGATGGGGTCCGATTCGGATTCCAGAAAAATCACTCTAATCTAAGCATGGAACATGGATGGCACAGGGTAACACTGGAGACCAACCAGTCGAGAGGCTACTGATGTTGGGGATAGCTCCAATTGGGCCAACTTCAGAAGTGAACAACAGACGTAGCTATTTAAACGTTGTAATCCACGTGGCTAATTTATGGTTGACTCATGAGAAAAGAAGAAATCCATGCTGACATTCTGAATTCTGTGTTAAAAGTTTGTACATGTAGTATTGTTATTCAAAGGTTGGATGAAAGTCTCAAATTTGGTGATGACCAAGAAAGGCTGAAGGATAAGCAAATGAGTTCACCCTAGGAGAAATTGTGTGTGAGGCCATTTAGGCAAAGATGTCCTGATGCAGATGGAAACAGGTTCCTGGAGCTTGAGAGAGAGTCCAGAAGTCCTCAGTATAGGGAGACATTAACTACATGGATAAGCTCTTCCAGGGTGCAGAAACACAAATGGCCAATTAATATTTGAAAAGTGTTCAATATCCTTAGCCATCAGGGAAATGCAAATTAAAACTGCATTGTGGTTCCATTTCACCCCAGAATGGCTATCATGAAGGAAATGCATGGCAACAAATATCAGAGAGGCTATAGGGGAACAGAAACCCTTATGTACTGCTGATGGGAGTGCAAACTGGCAAGGCCATAGCAGAAACCAGTGTGGAATTCCCCTCCCCCCCNAAAAAAAACCTGAAAATGGAATGGTGGGAAGCTTTGAGTGTGTGAGGGTCTGAGTGGGTGTGTGTTGACATGAGCTGCCATGTCAAGGACCTCGGAGCCTCCTCAGACCCATGGGGAAATGACAAAGCCTCCCCAAGCCTGTGGTGAGGCCCAGAGGGAAGTGGCAAAGCCTTCCCTTCTGGTCTGTGTGTGAATGTTGACAAGTGTGTGCAGAAAATGCCCACCATAGCTCTCTCCCCCTGGGTATTTATAGCCTGAAGACTGTTCCATACAGAGACCGCTTATACTGAGATTAGCTAAACCTGTCTCCTTGATCCAGCTGTACGCTGTCAACCCCACCTCAGCCAGATGTATCAGCCCTGCTTCCCCGTCCAACTCTATGATAATAAACACTCTGAGCTTCCAGGGTGCTGTGGTTTCTCCATCTGAGAGCCGAGACCGCCCAATCCCAGGTATTCATATGTCATGTGAAAGGGGACTGTTTGGGAGGGAGGAAGAGAGCCTGCAAGAGACAGGGAGGGAGGAAAGACAACGAGGAGATGAATGAGACCCAAGTGTAATGACACGGCTTTATACAGAGATTACAATGAAACTCATTATTTTGTATTCTATCTTAAAGTTTAAATTAAAATATTTAAAAAAACGACCCTCAATTTTGCGTATTATGAGTGAAAAGAAAATCAAACAGCTTAGGGAAAAGCGCCACAGTCGAGGGAGGCTCGAGAGGAGGCTGGGAAGGTATACCCAGATGCAGTAGGAGAAAAAGGGGAAGAGGGAGGGGAGGAAGAATAGTATGTTAGAAATTAGTGGGGGGTGAGTTTAGGGATGAGGGGGCCAACAGTGTCAATGCTGCCGAGAGACCAGGTTATAATAAAACATAATTAAAATATATATAATGAACTGAGATGTGAACTTAGTTACAAAGACAGTAGCGGGATAAGTAGGAGCAGGTTTGCGATGCAGGAGAGGCTGGGAACAGACTGCCAAGGGCTGAGGCTAAGCACACAGGCAAGAGGCACCTTGGGCTACAACAACTCTTTACAGAAATGGAGGGAAGAGATTAACGTGGGGTGGGTGGGGTGAGCTTTAAAAAGTAGACAGAAGTAAGGAGCTGGAAAATGCTGAGGTGATGAAGCCAACTGAACGGGAGAGATAAAGGAAGGGTGGGGTCCTGAGCCAGAAGCTGAGAAGAAGTCAGAGGACTTAGCCTTCAATACCAAGACCATGTCTCCCTCTTCAGAAAAATGGCAAAAAGGATCAGGAGTAAGACACTGAGGGTAAATAAAGAACTGCTCTTGTACCTTGAATGTGACCTGAGGTGAAAAAAAATAAAAGAATCCATGAAAAAAATTTTCTATATATCTTAGAGTTAGGCGTCTAGGTCATCGATTTGGAAAGATATGAAGCTATTTTATTCCATGTAATTTTCAATGTTTAGAGTTAAAGACTATAGAAAAGGCCCTATTATGTGACATCTTGCCAAAGTATATTTTAAACGCCATACTGAGTCCACTACAAAGACAATGAATTCAGTACTACATCTTGTAGTGTTAATACCTTAGAGAGAGGAGAGAGGAGAGAGGAGAGAGAGAGAGAGAGAGAGAGAGAGAGAGAGAGAGAGAGAGAGAGAGATTTTAAAGGGACTATGCTGACTGTGGGTGTTTTACTAGAAAAGATTTCAAAAGCATAACCCAATACCTGCTTAGAAGGGGGTGTCTGAAAATTGAGATTATACAGCTTGAACAAACCATTTTAATCAGCTTTCTGAATGTACTCAAAACTAGTTTTTAGATATGAACAGTTATCTTCATGAAGAGCCACCTAAAATTTCAAAATGAATTGCCAGAGGAAAAGAAAGCCTTCTTGTAAAGGAGTCACTCTTCTGTCCCTAGGCTCTGCCTCCCCAATAGCCACTTAGTAATAGATTAGGCCAGAACTGGAGTCCCTTGAAATAAAGCAAAAGAAGGCTTTGCATGTTAATTAGTTTGGGGAACTCCACAGGGTAGCCTCACCATCTTGGCTCTTGGCTCTTTCTTTGTGGGGGAGCATCTGGTACTAAATATCTTCTTCAGCACAGCCCCATCACTGGTGACACTTGAGTCACCAGTGACACTTGAGCAGCTAAACTTGGACTCCAGGTTTATATGAGTTAGTGTCCCATAATTGGTGTCTCTCTGAAACATCACTGCTGATTTACGTGAAAATGCTGCTCAATATGATGAGGCTTGTGTTTTCAAAAACCAGACGCATGCAGGTGGACAGCCAAAGCACCCATTTGTGTACATACCTGGGAGGAAAGGGCTACTCGGCAGTAGAACTTAAAAGGAACCCTACATCTTAAAAAACATCTTGAGAGCGTCAGTCAGTGACTTTGAAAATAACATAGAGGGATAAAAAGCTAAATACTGACAACCTCCACCCTGTCTTTTTGCACAGACACCCTGCTCTTCCCCTTTGGGAGACAAGGTGAGTTTTTCTTGTTTGGTTTTTAAGCATCTTCTCACCCAAGAAATCATCCAGCATGAGGAAAACGCGAGGCGCTATTTTTTCTCTGGGCACAGAAATCTACAGAGCTGGAGCGATGATCCTACTCAGCCTTCATGCTGGCACACCTCTGTGGTCCAGGCTGAGGGTCCCACAGGCAGGCACTGCAGCTGGANGGCTGCTACGTGGTGCTGTTCGTGGTGCTGAAGCTCTTTAGGTGCGAGGCTGCAACCCACCCACAGGCCCTGGGGTGGGGGTGGGGCGCCGTGAGGGTCCTGGCTGGGGTGGATTTGAGGAGACTTTGGAACAGTCGCATCTCCTAGAGCTACAGGCAACTCTACCCTTAGGCTTCAAGTCTACCTCACTGGCTTTGCTTTTCTCGTCCTAGCTCTCACCATATCCCCCTCTCTCTAGTCTCCTTGGTAATATTTTGCCTTTGCACATCAGGCATGGCCTTTCCTGGTGCCATCAACTATGCCATTCTTCTTCCACAGGTAACCACTTCTCCTTTGTCTCACTCGAATCTCTTGTTTTCTCTGCCACTCCACCCCAAATACTATCCAACTGAGCAGGATAGTGTTACCTCAACGGCTCCATGGGCCAAGACCTCACTCCAGGCAGAACTGTTCATTGGTTTCTCCTTGGCAATGCATTAGAAGAAGCAGAGACTAGAGGCTCAAATGAGCATGGAAAGGTCCCCTTATGATATATCTAGGAAGATAGTGTTTGCAACAGGCAGCAATGTGAAAGGTAAGGAATGGAACACTAATACTAGAAAGAAGTGAAGGAAGGGGGTTTGACCTTGGGGGAGGTGAGGTGAAGCAGACAACTAGTCAGAGAGTCCCAGAAGGTGGAACTGTAGTTACTAGTGTCTGTGTGGCAAGTCTTAACTCTGCTCCTGCTCCAATCTGTACCTTCTGTTTGATCCAAGTAACGTATCCATACTATATTTCTGCTAAAAGCATCGTGTGCACAATTCTATTTACTGTAATGCACAGTAATGGAGGGAACATAAATAGAACAGAGAGGGTTAGTGGGGGAGGGTGTGTGTGTGTGTGTGTGTGTGTGTGTGTGTGTGTGTGTGCGCGCGCACGCGCGTGCTCGATCACTCACGCATGCGCAAACACGCTGGTGTTCAGATCAAAACTGTTTAATCAGCAATAACATGATTCAGCAGTTGGGAAATATAAACAAGTGGTGAAACTACTAGCTTTGGTCAAAACCCTGGAAGGACTCAAAAGGCTATGCCGAACTCCAAGGAAGGCAATGCCAGCACGATGCCTTGGACCAGGGGCAGAGGCTGGCTCCACCAGCAGATGACTAGTGTGACCTCTGGCTTTTGCAGCACACACACATTTGGGATGGGGTTAATGGCACTTTGCAGGGAGCTTCAATTGAGTAAACAAAAAATGCCTTACCCTGTTCTAATGGATCACATTATTCCAAGGCCTAAGCCTTCATCCAGGCCCCTGCAGCTGCTCTGCAGGTCAGGCTACCAATAAAGCAATTAGCCAATGAGAAAACTCTTCTTCCCGGAGGGGGACTCTGGGGTTTTGCTGCAGTTGCTGTGCTTTGCTTTGGGTTTTTAAACAGGCAATCCAAGTCAGTCCGAGCCTCCTTACATCAAACTCCAGGATAAGGACAGTGAAATTGTGTGTTTGCTAAGAGTGATACTTTAAGGGGCTAGTCCCTTGTTCAACATAGCCTAGAGAGCNTACTGCTTCCTGTTCAATTAATCTGAACCATAGCTGAACTCTGCCCTTTGAACTCACTCAGCAGATAAATACATTAGCTCACCTAAGGAATCATTAATATTTTCAATCACATAAAACAAACATGAGTGTACAAAAACAACCCAAGAGATAGCCAATTGAGGATAATCCATGTGCCACGTTGAAGAAAAATCACGAATGGATTTACTTACAGAGCAAAAAGGGGACAGAAAAGGAAGGATGGGATTGTGCCAATAGTTCAAGGGACAAAGGGACTTTCATTTTCACATCTGCAAGCAAGAGGAACACTAAGCCATATGTAGCAACTTCCATTTCATCTACTGTGCTCTGCAAGAAAACCTGTACTTTATTCTTAAGCTGGCTTCTATTTCTTCCATCAAAACATATGACTCTAAGCCCCCACTTCTTAAGTGGTTTTGGTATCCATAGTCTTATATGGAGTCCAAGATATTGCATTTGTACGGACAACTCTAGTCTTGATTTTCTACAAACAAACCAAAATAATCATTGTGGTAGCAATAGTGCTTTTACACAAACCAGTGTAAGTGAGCCAAGTTAGTGGTTTGATTGAAATCACCTTACATTAGGAAATGATGCTCCTAAGACATTGCTAGTCTATGCATAGAAACCGATTTTCATTTGTGGGAAGGGGGACAGGAGGAGAAAGATGCTAAATGCATCTAATTTATCTTTATCTCTGCATGTCATCTCAGAATGATCAAAACATCCCCAGCTGTGTCACTATACATTTCAGTCTGATTTAATTTCACTTCCCACCATTCTGCCTCCCGGCCCCCTCCCTCCCCTTTCAACCCCCTTTTCATTTTTGTTTGGCTTGGAATGTGGGCTTGATGCCCAGCTATCCTAGATGAGAACACTTAGAGGAATATCATAAGCANGAAGGGTAAATCTATTGAACGAGGGTCTTTAACTATGTGGTTTCCTTAAAGGGAAAGGTTGGATCAATAGGATCAATATGAAAGGTTTCCCTGGCCCTGCATAAAAGGGTAAGGGCTTCTCTTTTCACTGGTTTAACTTTACTCTCTGACAAATGCAAATCAATGGATCTGTGTTTACAACAGATTCCCTAACAGACTCGGCTTGGGCAAAACCCAAAGCCTCACCCTAGGAGGTGGGGAGACCAAGCTGCCCTAGGGAGATGCTGTAGGGAAGAATGGGGAACATGCTGGTAATAGTCACCAAGCAACAACTGGCTTATGGCACATCCAGATCCCACTGCCTGTGACCTCTCCAAAGAGAGGAGCAAGATGCAAGACGACAGGTTCCTTTAAGAAGGTCAGGGCAATATAAAGCTCCTGTTCTGGGATCTGGTGAACCAGTCAATGTAGCTTCCTATCAATATAGATCTAAGAGGCCGACTGCACAGAAGCTGTACTGAGATATCTGCAACTAGAGAGGCTGAACACTTGAGCCCCGTGAGTGCTCATTTTGCCCTTTCTTAGGTGGTAACTGGGTCTTAGTAACGACAAAGCAAACCACAAAAATGGTGGGTTCTTCTTCCTTAATTTTACCTTTCCCTTTAAAAATGTGATGCCTTCCAGAAATTACATGATTTCAAGTCAATACCAGTTACAGAGAAATTATTTTTCTTCCTACAGGAGAAAGTATATGTATATTTGATTACAGGAGCCAAAGTCCAATGCTGATTAAATTACACTGGAGGTGTGCTTCCAACCCAAACAAAGTCTGCTTTTTCCAGAGAGAGTAATGGATCCTCAAGTGGTGAGAGAGCTACCAAGGAAGAATGCAGAGCCTCCTGGCCCTCTGGGAAAATCTGTGTGGGATTTTTATTCGTAACAAGTGCCCACAGCTTCTAGGAATCCTACTTTCCAAGTGAGACAATCTCTGTCTCCGTGCTTTGTCTGCCAAGGATACCCAGTCAACTTCCCTGCCTCCTACTTCCCTGCCTCCTACTTCCCTACCCCAACACCCCCAGTGATTTTTTATAGTCACTGTTTTGCCTGATACCTGGGAAACATCCCCNTCAAAGGTGCTAAGGTTGGTTGAAAGGAAGGCTGGACTGAAGAGCAGTGGTATTGTCTCTCACCAGGAGGAAGTTGCTCTGGCTCCTCAGCACNAGACAGGCTNNAGAACCACACACGACTTCTTTTGATGCACTCAGCCCATGAGGAGGNGTTACTCCTCTGCCGGAAATGGTATTCCTCAGTTCGGTTGGGAGAAAGGAGTCCCCCAAAGGGTGAAGGCAAATACTACCCAGAGAGTGCAGACGAAGCTCAAGTCCAAAGGTGCCCCATCTCATCCTCTTCCCCAGGGCCATTTATCCAGATAATTATTTCTATTTATGCCCTCCTCGTTTCTCTTCCTTTGGCAAGAACCCAGAAACTAAATCTCTCTGCTTTTCCCATGAGGCTTCATTTCTCTAGGGATCCCCCAGGACGATACCAGTTTTTGCAAAGATATTTTCTGACAACCCTTACCACTAGCCATGACCTAAGCAGTATTTTCTTCCCAAGAGCTCTACTCCTCTATTCCTCTGGTCTCCTGTGCAAGTGGGTATTTTAAAACAAGGGAAGTCGAAGAGAGGTGGTCATCCAATTAATTCCTGGAGAGCAGGTCTAGGGGCCTGGGCTCTCTCAGGTCCTGACTTAAGAATGGAGCTGTTGCTAAGACATTATGAGGACAAAGAGATTGTGGAACAATTAATTTCATCCCCACCCTACACCTCTCATCAGGAATCCTGCTGTTTAGATTCTAAATGGGGTGGGGATAATGTAAGACTCCCACTCACCAAAGGCTTACTCAGTTCTCCTAGAGGGGAGAGGAATCTATCTGCCAGAGCCTGCAGATAGTGGGCCAGTTGCCTTCCACTCCAGAAGGAAACCATCTATGCTTTTCAGAGTTACTGGTGACCACATGGCTTTTAGGGAATAGGGTACTTTGCGATCTTCAAAACTAAGGTGTTCTGCAGGGGCTCCCTTGTTTTAAGGGAAGCCCCTGGTGGAAAGATAAGAATTAATCATTTGCTTTTTCCCACATTTCAAAGCAGAACACAAGATCTGTATCCCCCCCCCCTTTTGGAGAAAGTAGGAAAACCCCTCTGAAGGAAAATATTGGTTTTCTCATAATTATACGTAATTACAAACAACTAATACAGCTCTTGCCCTCTCTCCAGAAAATTCACCTCAATGCTTCTTCTCAAAGAGCAAGCCATCATTTTGCAAGGAAAGGGATTAAGAGTGTAACTCTTCCCCTTCCCCCCTAGGAAGGAAAAGTTCTAGAATTTTTTTTTAAAGCTGGCAGATTGGATGTGTCTCAGAGCAACAACCCCTCCCCCGACACACACACACACACACACACCATGGAAGGGCTCGTGGCCTCAAAGACAGGTGGGAAAGAGTGGGGTGGGTGTACTCCTAAGTTGCCTTGCCCAAGATCTCGGCTACGTCAAGACAGAAGACAAGCTCCTTCCACTTAGCTGACGCAGTTGGGTCACCGCAGAGCGGGCCATTCTGAGGGATGAAGCCCAGGCGTTTGTTACTGAGGCTGAATTTAACCGTCCAACTAACACATCGGTGCAAAGTCTGCAAATAGGACTTTTAGTGTTGAAACCTGTAAGGACAGGGTCGGGGCCGGGGGA
>LZPO01034853.1:803107-819779 GCA_001675575.1 Neotoma lepida
CACACACACACACACACACACACACACACACACACACACACACACACACACTCGTACCGCTTATCTCAAATTCTGGAGAGGACTGTCCACCCTAGGTTACTGCTGTAGGTAGGTAACGGTCTGCCTCCGCTAGCATTTGCATTTTCAGCTCGGGTTTCTAAAAAGATCCGAGCTTGGGGCATTGACTACGAGGGAGGGAGAACGCTCTCGAAAGCCGTAGCTTTCAAAAGTACACCTTGTCTTCTTAGAATTCCCGTTGTTTGACAAACCCAGGTCGGGAGGTCGGAGTGGAGGAGGCAGTTATTTCCGCGAACTGTGTGGGGGTTGAGGGGTGGTAGAAGACAGCCAGAGAGGCCAACACCCGGCATTGAAAGCCTTAAAAGTAACAGATTCTTCCAAAGCAGGTTGCGCTCCGTTTGCCTCCGAAGATTCAAGCGAGCTCGAGGTTGCGCAGATGTTGCCTTTGTTTAAAGAGACAGTAATTAAGGACAGGGTGGACATAAGTTTGAGAAGCGTGACCTATTTTCTTTTGATCAGCTGTCAAAAGAGGAGCAGGGGGTCTTCTTAAGACAGCCCCCTCCGACCATTTCCAGCTGTTAGAGAAAACTTGATAAGAAAACAAGGACAGCCCAGAATACTGTATGTGCCTTCTTGGGACTAGAGAACGGTTTAATTCATTTGGAAAACAGTTCTTCTCGAAGTGACCTTTTCTGCGGGTCTCCTCTCTTTTCCAGCTACAGACACACCCCACCACCACCCATGAATGTACGGTGATGTTATTCACAGATCAACTTTATTGAGCTCTGGTCAATATGTTGCCAATTATTCTTTCAAATAGCATCCTCTGTGACACCAAAGCTTGGATAGGAAAGCAGCACACCCTAGTCTTCGCCAAATCTAGTTTCACATCTTGAGTGTCACGGAAGAGACAAATAAAATAATGCAGTTTTCTGTTGCTCTGGTTTCTTCCCATGTTGCCTCCTTCACTGTATCTATGGTGGTTGAGCACAGGATAATTTGAACTAGCTAATGCTTGAAACACACACCTTATCAAACGAAAGTTCTCCAGACAGCAACCTGCTTTGGTCCCCTAGTGCTCAGTGACAGGACCCCAAACAACAGGAAGGGCAGGGCAAGGAAAGGTCTCTCTGATGGACTCCAATGCTGATGGTAACTTCCAGTTGCTGTTGCCCTGGCTTCAGGCTCAAGGAGTAGCCAGTGACCCCCCTAGGCTGATGCTGCATACAAACAGAACCCTAAGCATATACATTCCCATTTAAATATTTTTCAAAATGATAAACTAATTTGCCAGACCACCAAGGTAACTCTGCTCCTGGGAATTGCGTTTCTGTGCTGAGGACAGAAAGGTGAGCTGTGTTTTCTCACTGCCTGGCTTCCTCCATCCTCCCCCTCTCCCTCCATTCCAACCCCCCTCCTCTCAATCAATATTGACGATCTCAGGAAAATGATGAAATCGCATTGGGCGTCTTTGTATATAATTTNATTGGGTTAAATTAAAGCAGATTTTTTTCCACGACGTTTTTCTAATAGCTTTGACATTTTATGCTCCAACCCAGAACCCAATGAAAGGGATAATGAAAGCTCTTATTAGTCAGCACCCTCATTTTTTACTGATTTGGGTTTTAGGTGCCCCTTCCTTTCCTTTCTAAAAAGGGAAAACTATTCACTTTCCAGTTTGAGAAAATTTTAACAGTAGCAATACTAATGAGATTTGGAAATAATGTTTTGAAATACTTTGGTGTTTCTTTCTCATTATGTCTCTAATAAAACAAAAGGGAGGAGCTGCCTTTTAATCATCCCTTGTTTAGCCCCATGCTCTGCTCAAAGCTTAACAAGTTCTGTAGGTCAGGGGTTTGCCTTTTAATGTGAACTTACACTCTGCTCTCCCTGCCTCTCCAGCATTTGATTCACAAATAGTCTATGGAAATGTAGTGCCACGCAGCCGTTTCTGTTAGAATCTGGGGACCCTGCATCAGGCTTTGTGTCAGGAGACCCACTTCTCGGTGTATCACATCTGCAGGTCAGATAGCCTTCACAATCAGAAATGTAAATGAGGATAGGAAAAAATATCCGACAGCTAGATTTTTGCAAAATAGAAGAAAAAAAATTTCAGGGCTTAAGTTAGAAATGGCATGAAAACACTGAAAATATTTACTATCAGTTTTTCATTTGTACTTTTCCTGTTGAAACTGGGGAGACTCAAGTGAAACAGGAACTCTATAAATTATTCACAAAAAACACAAACAGACCCTAAATCAATATAATCTGGATAAGATACCAACAGCTTTGTTTTAACTTAAAACACAAAACCAAAAAACAAAACAAACAAACAAAAACCAACAGCAGCCATAGCCTAGTCTGGAAAGGCATAGGGCTAGAAAAACACCCAAACACTCAGTATATACCCAGGGTTAGTGTTGACCCCAACACATCTGTGCTACAGCTAGGTTTATCAGAGCAGTACCAAGGGGGGGGGGTATAGCGGTGGGCTGTTTTGGACTATTTTATTTTTGCCCTTCCCCAAACCATCTGGCGTGTGAGTGTAGGGGTATTGATCAGGGTGTGTGAGCTGCAGACCCCATGCCAATCCATAGCCTTTCTAGCAATCAGCATCGCCCATGAATTGCAGCTGTCTGTGTAGCTCCGGGACAGAAATCTTCACACACAAAAAGCCCCCCCCTCCCTTATCAAACACATCATCCATTCCTGGGTAAGTCAATATCATTTCTTTGTCATTGTGCGAGGGAGGATTATGCAGGAGAAAGTTTTTGTTGTCTGTGTGTGTGTAGCTGCTGCTGCTGCTGCTGCTGCTACTGCGACAGCCTTTTTCTTTCTTTCATTTTTTTTTTTTTAAAGGAAGGAGAGCAATTTTCTAGCCATTGAATGGTAATGGTTTTCCAGTAAGGCCTCAAGCGTTTATATGAATCGGACAACAAATGCTGTTTTAATATTGTGGGGGAATTTCAAGAAGAGAAAGAAATTCTTATGTTGCTGTACACAAATAATAGTAGTGATAATAGAGGCTTCCTTTTAATGGGGGAGAATTTTCTTCCCTTTTTCTCAGAGTCTCTAGTAATGAAGACCCGGCAAGTCTCTGTGATTACACGTGCAGAGGCACGGTGGGTGTTTGTGGCAGAGAGGGAGCCTTCAGAATTGTGGCTCGGTTTGATATCTCCATTAGCTTCAATTTTCTTCTGTCTGAAAGCTTGGGCTGGTTGAACACAGGAAGAAGAAAACCAAAACTAAAGCCGAAGCCCAGTCCAAGTCCTTTCAGCTTCTCACCCTGGAAAGCCACTGACACCTTTCAAATGTCCTGCTGGATCTAGGAAATTTTAATAATAATAATAATAATAATAATAATAATAATAATAATAAATGTTTTCTAGTGGCTGAAGCCAAATTAGTCCTTTGGAAAAAACTCATGGACCGTGTTAAAGTATTTTCTAGGTGATCAGACCCTTCAAATGCCTGCCCCTAACTGTGTAAGGTTGGCAAAAGACACTTTGCTTGGGGTGCAGAGAGCTGGTTTGTTAGTCTTTTCTTTCAGCTTATCTGGCCTCTTAGGGGAAAAGCTGAAGCTACAGAAGCCCTGGTCCAGGAGAAGCTTTTTCTTAGAGTGACAGGTTCAGCTCTAAGACTCGAAGGTGGAGTTGGAGGTGTGTGTGTATGTGTGTGAGGGATATGTTTGAGAGAAGGTGAGAAGGGACAGTCACCAACTCAAAGAGCATAGGCACCTGCTTACAGAGACTGACAATTCAGCAGAGGCAGCCAAAACCAGAATCAGGACTTCAGCTGAGCTGAGACACCAGCAGATCCACCTGCTTAGTTGTAAAGAAAGCCAGGAACTAGGTCAGCCAACCCTAATCTTTCTCTATCCTCATAGATTTGGAGACTGCTAAAGTTTGGTGCCCAGTTTCTCTCTGTGTGTTACTGTCTCATCTCTGTCTCTTTCTCCCCAGTCCCCTTTCTTCCCGGCTGGAGGGGTTCTAGTGGCAGTGGGCAGTAAAGCCTCCTTGGAGCTGGACAGACCATAGCTGAATCTAGATACTGTAGGCTCTGCCAACACACCTTTCTTGTTCAGAATTCACNCTCACACTCCTTTCCTGGTCTGTTTTTTAGACTGCCAACATTGCTGAAGCTGCTGGGAGAAACACTTTTCCTCTTTGTAGAAAAAATAATAATATTATTTTTTTNAAAAGGGGTATATGGGGAAGTTGAGGGCTCAACTTACGAATACTCAAATACTCTAGTACTTCTTTTGGNGGAGGGGGAGGGTGGAGCTTGTGGCATTTTCCGAGACGCCCGAGAAGGTTAGTTTTCTGTAAAACCACGTAGCATTTACAAAAAGGCACCTTGAAGCCTGAAAACGAGGAATTTNCCCCCTCTCCGACTTTCAGTTCTTAGGCTTTCTTGTCACCTTGGCCTCAAAGCCCCGCGGCCTCGGTTTGGAGTTTGTGGGTAACTTCCGTTGCACTTTCTTTTTAAAGAGAGTTTCCAGATGTACTCCTCACAAGGGCTGAAGATGAAGTTTTCCTTTTTGTCAGTTCGTCACCTTACAAAAGAAGACCGGGCGTGAGGTCCCTTTGTCCCGGTCAAGTTGCGCGTGAAATCTTTTTTGTTGTCTTTTCTAAAGAAAGGCAAAAGTTGCAGTTGGTTGTAAAAAGGACAAATTTAGCTCCTTGAAAGTGGAGCCGTTTTTAAGTTGCCCGGAGACACTAAATACGGCATCACTTTTTAAATTTATTGTCCTCTAAAGCCTCTATTTATTTGTTCTAGAAATCACAATTTTTGAGGACTTAGCATTATTCATTCATTACTACGAATACCTAGGACTTTCTCAATAAAAACGAGAGTTTAAAATATCTTTATTTTGTGTAGGTACCACGGGGGAAGATTTTTTAGCATAGAGCATTATAGACCCTGGCCAGAATTGAAACTTGAGAAATAGAATTTTCGATTTAAAAATATATTTTTTTAGTCGGAAACTAATATAACAGGGGTTTAAAAATATTTATGTGTATTCTGTTCGTTTATTAAACTCGCACATTTTTGTCCAGACTTTNCGACTATCTGCTCTTAAAGAAATTAAAAAGAAATCAAATCATTCTGAGTTGATCTTTCGAGGTAACACTATTAAAAGGCACAAAGTACTTTAAGGTTGTTTTAGGAGAATTTCATGACCACAAAATTGCCTCGGTGTCACCTTACGAATTCTGAATCGTTTTGCTTGCAAACGCGTGTAAGAAATCAAGACTGGCCGCCGCGGAGTTGCAGGTGGCCAGGGGGCTGTAGTCATTCTAGAAGAGGGACTTGCACTGTGAACTAGCTTGCTCCCTGGCCGGATTCAATTGGTAGGGTTGCCGAGAGGGAAACTGAGCTCCAGACTTGGGGCTGAGAGAGCAAAGCCTCCACCCTGGGACGTGGAGGGCCCGGAAGACCTGTTGGCCTCAAGGAAGCAGCATTTGCAGGGCGACGGAACGCCCGATGTGGGGCCGGCTGTTTGGGCCGGCCGAGCGTGGAGGCCTAGCGAGTGGAGTGGGGTTGTAGGTGGTGAGGAAGGACGTGGGAAGTGAGTCCAGCCCGTGGGGAGTGTAGAGACCATAGNTTGATATTCTTCTTCAGTTTATATTTATTTTCTTAGAATTTGTGTGTTCCGTGATGTGTGTGTGTGTGTGTGTGTGTGTGTGTGTGTGTGTGTGTGTGCGTGTGTGTGTAATTAGAGGCCCCACACCCTGGGGTAGATTTCAGAGGATGGCTGATACGGTAGGGACTGGGCAAGGAGGCCCTGGGTGTTGGCCTCCAGACTGAGGATGGTTGGAGGCTGTGTTGGGTGGGTTGGAGGTCACGGAAGCCGGGTATCAAGGTTGTGGGGGCTGGCATGCAGGTCATGGAGGCGGGGTGGACGTGGAGAAGGTGAGTGCAGGTGTTGAGGCTGTGGAGGTGGGTTGGAGACCCTGGGGGGGAGGCACGCAGGCTGTGGGAGCTTGAGTGAGCCGGTCTGGTTGCCAGCCAGCCCAGTCCCGTGGCCCTGGGGCTGGCGAAGGTTCTCTTTGCGAGGAGGGGACGGCGCGGCCCAGCCAGTGGGGAGGAGGAGGGAATAGGTCAGGATTGATGTCTAAATCAATGCCGTTTCTAGGCGCTTCTATCTTCCTCAAAGGCAACTCGCTTTCCGAGGGTGGGTTTCCTGTCCCTTCGGAAAGTCAGCTTGAGAAGGGTGTCTGCACAAATCACAGCTGGGAGCGAGGGACCTGAGTGTGGTGGTTGGATCTGCAGCCTGTGGCCAAAAGGAAAGGGCTGTCGAACCTGATCTGGTCCTCTGTGGAGCGCCCTGCTTTCCCTCACCTCCCCCAGCAGTCAGGCCTGCTCCCCACACCTGCCTCTGGCTCCCCAGCCACATCCAGGGAGGCGCCCCCGGCCAGGTAGCTCACCCAGCTTAGGTGCAGGTAGAGGCCTGTCCTCTGATCGCCCTCTCAGTTTCCCACTGACCCCCAGTTTGAAGGGATCGAGGAGGGGCCCCCTATACTCCAAGGCCAGGCAGGCCTGGCTGCCTCTGATTTAATTATTCACTGATGAATCAGACAGCTGCAATTGTGAAAAATCAGCGCCCACTATTGATTCCAGGCCCGAATGGGGGTGGGGAGACTGCGGAGAAGGCAGGAGCGAGGCTGGGCCCTCGGGTGCCCTCGACCCGACGACCTCGGCGGGCAGAAGGGCTAGGCTCGGAGTCCCGAGTCCAGTCGAGCGCTTCCCTCCCCTCCGGCGGGCTCTCGGCACTCAGGGGCGCTGGGGCAGCCGTCCCCACCTACGCCTGACCCGAGGAGCCCCAGGGAGCGTGGCGGACTCCAGGTTCTGCGCCGGCAGCGCAGGAAAATCTGCCACCAGCAACAAGTCCCTGTGTCTTGGCAGCCGCCAGGGCAGTGGGTGGCCCAGTCCTCCTGTCCCAGGGCTGAGAGAGGAACGTGTGTCCAGGGGAGAAATGCCAGTGTCCTCAGAACAAGGGAGCGCGAGTGGAGAGTACGTGCTAAAGGGCCAGTATAGTTAGAGCTGCATAATTGATGCAACAACAGAGAACGTGTTTGATGAGTCCATTGACCCAAGGCCTTTGTCTTCCGTATCTACAGGAGAAAAACACCGGAAGCCCATATATAGGTTTCATGTCTCTACATTGCACCACTGGAAGCCACGTCTATGGGTTTTCATTATAATTTGAACTTATTTTTATACGTTATGGAGAAAACACAGGGTATGCAGGATATCCAAGTTAATTAAGCGCTCCTTCAGTATTTCATCCCGCCCCCCGCCCTCCCCCGCAAAAGCTCCTCTTAAGTATTAGCGATCTTCTTTCCTGGGATGTGTTCCTCAGGCTCTATATGGATAGGATTGAGCACAAGCTCCCTGGAGATCAGACGTGGAGAGGGCCGGGGAGGGGCGGGGCAGGGTGGCTAGCACTGAATCCCCTGCTGATCAATGGCCTTTCCTTTATTCTTCACTTGAGCTGGTTTAATGGATTTTTAATTTGGGGTAACCTAGTTTGGGGGTTTGTGCTTACACAAACCAAGCAGGACACATTCTGATAAATTCTTTACCTTGGCGTAAATGGATAGCAAGATAGAAGAATTCTTGGAATAATTCTGAACAAGTCTTTTAAATTATAAACGTGGAAGTCTGTGCCATTTCCTGTTTAGATTCTTTTAGGAGGCAAGGAGACATTTATGGTTGAGGGAGGCGGAGATGGGATGGGTGAAGACATTTTTAAGGATTTAAGGACCAAGTGCTCTGTCCTGGTTCCATAGAGCCACTCTATGAAAGCAGGTGTGTGTGTGTGTGTGTGTGTGTGTGTGTGTGTGTGTGTGTGTGTGTAATACTTTTTGTCTTTTAAGAAGCTGTTCCATAAGCTACTGAACCACTTCCACCACAGTGCACATGGTAAATACCAGCCCATATTTGAAGTTTAAGTCTTCATTTCTNGATTCTCTCTTCTTCCTTCTCTCCTCCCCTTCTCCTCCTCCAGCCTCCTTCCCNCATCCACACACTTATCACACCTTTAGATTGGAAAACATTTAACTCTCTCTCATGCCCCCTTTCTGGTTTTAACTCCCCAGACAGTATTCTAAGTTTCTCTCTTTGTGTTTCCTTATTTCTTAAGCTACATTATCCACAGTGAGTTAAGACTGTGACATTTTACAACCTACTTGGGGGAAATAACAGCAAACCTAGTTTAGATTTTTAAAAGTTTTTTTTTTTAACTTGACTCCTGTATCAAGAAGAATTTGACTTTGTTATGTATGATAACTTACCTGGGATGTAAATTGAGTAGGTGCAAAACAAAGGCTGTGGGAGAGTGGAAATTGTATTGTTAGATATAAAATTATAACAGGCAATTGATCCTTGTAGCCTAGCTTTTCACCTAAGAAATATTTGAGTGTCTACTATCAGCCTACTAGTGGTTTTGCTTGTAAGTAACAGAAACTGCCTTACACTAACTTAAGAGGGAAAGAACTTCAATGGACTAAACCAGACAGCTGAGAGAACTATAAGAAAGCCAAGCAGGCACCACGGAGAACAAAGCACAGCAAAGAGCCCTAGGCTGCCTGGCAAGCCTTTACTTAGGCTGTACCTCTGTTGTTGTAAACTAAGAATAGTTTCCATCTTACCCTTCATTTTTTGTCATCTTTACAAGAGCTAGCTGTGTGTGTGTGTGTGTGTGTGTGTCCCCTGGTGCATATACCAGAGTCATAGCTACTAGGACTTTAGGCAAAGAGGAAAGAGGAGTGTTGTGTTCCCCCTTGCAGTGTACACATCAGGGTGTCCCCTCCAAATGGGAGGGTGCTTGGACAGTGGGAACAAAACAGAGCATCCAGAGCTATGTAACCACACAAATGCTGTGGATAAAAGAGGGAGCAGTCGGGATGTGGTCCCTGTTCTCGTGGACCTTCCATTTTCAGTAAGATGATAATGTCTCATTTTTTTAAATGTAAAGTGTAAAAACAACAAAGAATTATTCAGATCCTATTTATAAAACATTTTATGTTTTACTTTTTTGTTCTTTTTGGTATGATTGGCTGTTGATGAGGAGAAGTTAAAAATTATTGGTTCATAAGTCTTTTATATCTAGTCTATGACCCCAAATCTCAAGCCTGCATTTTAGTCCTTTGTTATTATTGACCAGTTAGTTGATGAAGGGCCTCGAGGCTCTTCAAGGTCCCCTGCATTTAACACTTTATTGGCATGGTCAACTATAATGAAAATGGGTCTTTAAAATTTTTTAAAAATATTTTTACTTTTTATAACAATATTTTTGTTAATTCTTTGAACATTTTATACTATGTATTTTGAGCATATTCACCCCTCCCCCAATTCCTCCTGTAACTCCCTTCTCCATTCTTACCTCCTTCCCCACCCAACTTGGAGTTTTCTCTTTGTTTTTCCCCTCCCTTTTAGTCATCCAGTCCAGTAAGTGCCATCTAACTGATCTTAGGAGTGGGGCAAAATAGGGTCTAGGCTCATTTTTTGTTGACTCTTTGGGTGTCTTGATTCTGAATCTAAGTGGTTTTAAGATTTCTGGCCTTAGAAAGTTATTTCTGGGGACTGAAGAGTTGGCTTAGTAGTTAAGAGCCTTGTTGCTCTAGTAGAGGGCCTGGGTTTGGTTCCCAGTGCCCACATCTTGGCACACAGCCATCTATGACTCCAGTTCCAGGGGGTCCGAAGCTTGCTTCTGGCCTCCTCCAGCATCAGGCACATGTGTGCAATTAGATGCATGCAGGCAAGCACTGATACTCATAAAATAAAATAAATATATATATTTTTTGAGGCAGGGTTTCTCTGTGTAGTCCTAGCTGTCCTGGAATTTGTGCCGTAGNCCACACTGGCATCCAACCCCAACTCAGAGATATGCCTGCCTCTGCCTCCTATGCACTGGCATTAAATGGGTGTGCCACCCAGCTTAAAATAAATCTTTAAAAAAGTTATTTCTGATGAATAAATTATAAGAAATTACTTTGTATCTTGGAAAGCCTTTAGAATTCTTTCTTCAAAAATGAATTTTATTTCTAGGTCCAAATGATTTATGTTGGTGGATAGGTTGTTGCTTTCAGTTTCCAATTATGGCATTTTGGCTCTTTTCTGCATTTTTAGACTAAAAAGGCAGAAGTAATAAACAGAGAATGTGAGAGAAACAGAGACTGTCATAATATAAAGTGATTGTCTCAGTTCATACCACTTTTGGAATTTATTAGATTTTTAAGTATTTCTTTCAAAGAGAATTTTAAGCTATTTGTGAAAAAACAAACAAACGAACAAACCCTACTTGACAGGGAGAAGTCTGTCCATAAAACCCGTTTCCTCGACATGGAACTATATTGATATTTATTCTAGCATCAAAGTACCTTGGCTCGGAAAGATGGGGGAACAGTGGCAAGGGTCATGTTTAACATTAGCTTTGTTACCCAACATAAGCAAACAACAGCAGTCCTTGATATCTTTGCATCCTTGGCGTACCAAAAAACTGGGGCATCGATCAAGTAACATATGTTAAACCCGTTACTTGCCTTGTATAGTGGTCCTCTGTATGACCCATTTTAAAAGTGAATAATCTCTTTAGACATCAAACAACCATTTAAAGATGTAAACCCTTAAAATACCGATTTCTGCGTGATGGAGTTACAGTGGTGGCATCTGAGTGAGTTGACTCCAGCCGGCAGCAGGACGTGCTAAAAGAGTTTCTTGATTTGTAATGGGCTGAGATTTTTTCCCATTGGCATGTTTACTCTCTCTCTAATCTACATCAAATCCTACTCATCCTTTAATACCCAATTTGTCAACTTCTTGGATGAGATAGTAGGAAATGAATTTATGTTGCCATCCTAGGGCATTCATTCTCTCTCTCTCTCTCTCTCTCTCTCTCTCTCTCGAATTTTTTTTCATTAAAAATTTCTCCATTAAAGAACATTTATATATTTAGTGTGCATGTGTGCAGGCCCGTGAAGGTCATAGGACATCATGAGGAGTCACTTCTTTCCGTCTACCACGTGGGCCCCAGGGATTGAACTCAGGCTTTCGGGTTAGGGAAAGCACCTTTACCTGATATGAGCCATCTTGCTAACCTGAAAAAAANTTTTCAAAAATATTTCAATTGACAAAAATTGTATATGCTTACAATGTACAGCATGTTAGTTTGAAATATGTGTATAATAGAACGGCTAGATGGAGCTGACTAACGTGTGTGTTAACTCACTTTGTGTGTGTTAAGACTATCGAGTCACNGTGGTACAACACAAGTTTTGAGTTTATCCTTTCTAACTGCAAGTTTATAATTTTTGCCTAAATTTCCCCAAACCTTCCCAGCTGCTATTNTCTCNACCCTGGCAACCATCATTCTACCTTTCCATTCCTATAAATTTGACTTTTTTAGATTTCACATATACGTGCGAACATGCAGTTTTATCTTTCTGTGTGCAACTTATTTCTCTTAAAATAGTCCCCCAGGTTCATTTGTATAAAACCATAGAACTTTCTGATGCTGAATAGTGTATGCATCTATTGCACAGTTCATATACATTATGGACTATTTGCTTACCTACCACAATGTCTCTATCCGCTCATCTATTGGTGGATACTAAGGTTGATTCCCTGTTTGTCTATTAATATTGCTGCAGTTGACATGAGAGAATTAACAGGGTATCTCTTTGATATAATGATCTCATGTCCTTTGGAAATTTCTAGGTCATCTGGTGGGTAGTTCTAGCTTTTACTTTTTTCTAAGAAAGGAACACATCTTTTAGATGTCTCCTTGTAGAGAAACTCGGGTTTTAAGTGAGTTCTGATGGTTCAGGAATACACTCTTTTCCTCTCCACATCTGTTTCTGCACTTTCACATACTCGTCCAGTACCTGCCATCTGAGGCTTGGCCTGGCATTGCTCTTTGCATGTGTAGTATTGACCATTTTGTTAGTTTATACCTCACGAGGCTGCCTTGCCAAGAAGTTTCCAGTGGCAAGTCACAGGACTGTTGATTCTCTGTGGCGGTATTTTATCTATGTCCCCCAATAAAATTTATCTGAGGATCAGAGGAACAAGGTCAGCCGCTAGTCTTGCAATATTAGCCCATGCCCTTAATCCTATCACCTAGCAGGCAGGGTCTGTCTGGATCTTTGTGAGTTCCAGGTCACACTAGGAACAGAGTCAAGCATGGAGACACACCATAGAATTCTGGAGGTCTATACAGACAGACAGGAAGTGATGTAGCTAGGTTGAGAGAGCCAATGGGAAAACAGAACAGAAAGGAATATAGGCGTGGAGATATAGGAAGTCACTCTCTCTTTTGGAAGCCTTGGTGAGGTGAAGCTGATAACTGTTCCTAATTTCTCTGATCTCTGTCAGACTTTCACCCCTATCTCTGGCTCTGTGTTTTATTTAACAAGACCATTTAGAAATTCGTCTTACAATTCTCCTTTGTTCAATGCTTTCAATAAAGTCTTCATTGCATATAAAGTCCTTCAGGAAGGACTGAGTCAGTACAGTAGTCACAGCCATCACTCTGGACAGAAAATCAGGGTTCACAATGAAATGCCAATGTTGGAACCAAAACAACATGGTATAACAATTGGCAATGAACAATTGAACACCCTTTATTTAAGTTGAAAGATATAAATGTAAACCCGGACTGCAGCAGGGATATGTGTAAAANATATAATGGTGGTAATTTGCTGTAGATTGAGCATCTCTTATTCCAAGAGCTTGAGGCCAGAAGTGTTTGGTGTGTGAGGTTTGGGATTTTAGAGTATTTATTTTTGAATGAGATCTACCTGTCTAAACATGAATTTCATTCGTGCTTTACATACATCATATACACATAACCTAAAACTAATCTTATACAATCGTTTTAGGGAGTCTGTGACACGTGAATTTAAGTGTGNAATTTTCCACCTGTCATGTGAGTGCTTAAAGATTTTTAGATTTCAGATTTTCAGATTAAGCATGCTTAATTTGTGTTAGTACAAAATAGTTATCTTTGGCTGCACAATATACTTTAGACTGCTTTATGGAACTAGGCTATACAGAATCAGCTAGATGGCTCAGCTGGTGCTGCCAAACCTGATGAGCTGAGTTTAACCACATGGCAGAAGGAGAGAACTAACTCTATAAAACTATCCCCAGACCCCCCCACACACACTCCATAACTCTCTCGCTCTGTCTCTCTGTCTCTCTGTCTCTCTCTCTGTCTCTCTCACACACACACTAATGCAATAAAAAATAAAAACCAAAGGAAAGTATGATATATAGCTTATAAGGCAGAGAATGGGTACCCTATATTCTAGGCTGGCGATTTATTCAGCTCTGGTCACCTCACTTTAATCTGGACATTGATAAGATAGAGCCCAGCACAGACCACCAGGATATGAGGGGGAAAGAAAAGCTGGAGNAGAAGTTCAGGCTGGAAGAGAGGCACATGACCTGGAACACAACTGCCCTCTCAAATAGTTGACTCTTTGTCACATGGTAGGGACAGGCCACGTAGCTTTTCCTGCCTCCTGTTCAGATTTAGGAGCAAAGGGTAACACACGCTGCTTTTGATTCCAGTAATTACATTTGCCTGAGAATACAGTGGGTTGCCACACCACAAAATGAGTTCTTTACTTGTAAAGAATGCTTCCCCAAGGCTCTGTGACTGCAGGGTAGGGACAGTTAGTAGGTAGGCAGCAGGTCAAAATAAGTCATCTTTAACTGAACCACAGGATTTGCTGAATTAAATATTTAAAAAAAGTAAACAGTGAAAGTGATTTGATTTATATAGCTTTAAAAATTAACTTGGAATATTTTCAAGCTTATACATTTGAAATATACATACTGAGGCCTTTTTAAAAAAAATCACAGAACACTAGAAAGCATTTCTTTTAAGAAGCATAAATTCATTATTTATTTGTTGCCTGGATTTCTACAATTAAATAAAGCTCTAAAAGCCCAATTACTCTTGGATTTCATATGTTCAAATAACCTTAACTGATGCGAGATATTTTATCATCTTTGTTCCATTTATAAGTAATATTTACCCAAACTGGGCATGCTGGCATGCACCTTAACTCCCTCCCCGCACTCAGGAGGCAGGGACAGACAGATCTCTACATGGTAGAGGCCAGCCTAGTCTACATAGTGAGTTCCAGGCCAGCCAGGGCTATAGTGAAGCCTTGTCTCAAAAACAAAACAAAATAAAACAAAACAACATCCATTCACATAACTCTGCAGACATGGTTCTGTGTTTAGTGAATGGGTGCTGACCTATACTCTGCTGGAAGATATATGACACTTATATGAATATGTATATGACACTTACCATGAATAGATTTCAAATATCTGAGAAACTTCAAGTGTATCTCCAAAAAGTCTGCCCTAAGGATTGTGTCCTAATATAGTATTAGTCGTCAGATAACCAGATACTTCTGTTCTCTCAGAGTGACTTGACTTCATTGGNCTGAAATCTAGATAACAAGCCATGCAGTCTCATGCTAGAATAATTCTTGAACATGATAAATAAGTCTGTGAAACTTGCCACAGAAAGAATTCACTCTATCAGACAAATCCATACTACATAAGGAAGCTGTGAGTTGTTCTGCCATTTTTATATTTATTTTATAAAGAGATTGTGCAAAATGGTCAGTGTCGAGGGTCTCTTCCTAAGGAATATGTGACATTATTTGAAGCTTGTTCTCGATGACAACAGCACACTTTGCTGGCTGAGCAGAAGGATTTAGTATCACACTTAATTAATGGCTTTCATTTTACATATCCTTCCTAAAACTATTATTCATTCTGTAGACATTTATGAAATACCTGTTCCTGCTGGTCCTCAGCTAGGCTGCAGTGTCACAGAGATGAATGAGACCGAGTCTGTGCCTTAGTATAATCACACATACATCAGGGCTTCAGGAGAGTATGTGGAGTGGGTAGAGAAAATATTACTGCTCCCATTTAATTTTATTTTAATTAAACCTATTTCTTTATCAATATTGTGTGCATTTGCGTGTGCGTGCGTGCATGAGTGTGTGTGTGTGTGTGTGTGTGTGTGTGCATGTGCACACATGTGCCTGTGTGAGTTTATGTGCAGGTGCCTATGGAGGCCAGAACAGGGCCTCAGATCCCCTGGAACTGGAGCGACTGGTGGTTGTGAGCCGCCTGGTGTGGGTTCAGTGGGTTCAGGTTTTCCGCAGAAGTAGCTAAGTACTCCTAACTGCTGAGCCAGCTCTCCAGTCCTTACTGCTCCCATTTTAAAGATGGAAAAGTGAAGTTTAGAATTTATGTGACTTACTAAGGATCATACATCTAATAAGTGTTACAATGGGACTTGGATCCAAGGCTTTGACTCAGATTCTAGTTACATTTTTACCGTATTAACACCTACATTACTGAGAACTGTTGTTTGACACAAGAAGTGACTAATCTCATCAACCCCTTATCAGAGACATTTCTTTTTACTTGACTCCTCAAAATAATTCATGCCTATGTTTTGTGGCTAGAGAGTTGTTAAAAAAATTCATTTTTTAAATATTTTTAGTTGAAATAGAATAACATTACTCCTCCCTCCACCCCTNCCAGCTACCCACNCTTGCCCCCTCTGATCCCCCAGAGTGGACAGCCTCTTTTTTTGACTTTGTTATATGCATATATGTGTGTGTGTTAGTGTGTGTGTACAAATATGTATAAATACAATCTGATGAGTCTGTTTTTGTTGGTGGTGTGTATATGGTTTCAGGACTGATCCATCACTCTGCATCGGACAGGTAATGAAGGGTCAGGGAGAGGATAATTTTCCGTCTTCCAGCAATCATTAGCTGCCTGTAGTTCTTTGTGTAGGGGTGGGACCCCACGAACATTTCCTTCTTCCATGTTAATATGCCCACTGATATTGCCTTTGTTCTNGTTTTGTTCATGCAGCCGTTTCTAGCAGAGACTGTTTCACAGCAGACTTCCTCGTATTTGAGGTTTTACCATCTTTCTGCCCTCTCTTCCTCCATGTTCTCTGAACCATAGATGCAGGAGCTGTGAAGTAGATGTATCTTTTGCGTCTGGACTCCCCATGGTCCACTGATTTCAGTGGTCCATTGTGTCCAATGTGGTTTTCTGTGATGGTCTCCATTTTCTGTAAAGAGAGGCTTGTTCAATGAGGGGTGGTGACCACATTTATCTGTGGGTCTAAGGATAAGACTTAGAATGTAGTGAGTACTTATGCTGGTCTAGCAAGGTGGCAGTAGTAGATTCTTTTCTAAGATCATACATCCACATGTATGTAAAAGAAATAATACAGACAGACTCCCTGTACCCTTGACCAGTTTCCACCAATGAGAACACCAGAAAATTAAGCACAATATCAGGATATTCATACACAGAGCATTTCCTTCCTCTCAAGTGTTTTGTGTGTTGCCTCTTTATAGCCAAGCTCAGTTCTCTCANATCTCTTATCGTTTTCAGTTTTCTGTAATTTTATAGTCTCAAGACTATTATATAGAAATAATCACACAGTACATGACCCTTTGAGATAGACTTTCACCCACTTAATTATTTGTAGATCCACCCAAGTTGTTATGTGTATGAATGGTATGTTCTCTCTTATTGCTGAGTAATAGTTCATAGTAAGATGTACCACAGATGTTAACTTTTT
>LZPO01034853.1:825049-844390 GCA_001675575.1 Neotoma lepida
GTGTGTGTGTGTGTGTGTGTGTGTGTGTGTGTGTGTGTGTGTGTGTGTGTATGTGTGTGTTTAAAACTTTCTGGGATTTTTCTGGTGGATTATTTAGAAGTGTGTGGTTTAGTGTGCAAGCGTTTGAAGATTTCCTTTTATCTGTTCCTGATTGTTACTTTGATTCCACATGGACAAAGAGCACTCACCATGATTCAATTATTTTAAATTTGTTGAACTTTTCTTTNTGGCCCAGGACATACTATGTATGTGTTCCACATGGTTTATGTACTATGGATGCTTGAAAAGAATGTATATTCTGCTGTTGTTGGGGAATATGTCAGTAAATATTAAGTAGATCACCTTGGCTGATGACATAAATGACTATCTATATTCCTGTTGATTTTATTTAGTTGATCATTCAGTTATTGAGAGAATAATGGTGGAGTAGACAAGCATTACTGAAGACACAGCCATATCAACGACCAATGTCTCAGATCCGTGGGAGTAGCAACTCTTTCTCTGAGTGAAACTCAGAAGGATGGTAATGTCTTCTGCTGGTCCAAGTGTGAATGTTGATGGTGTGCAAATATAAGTGTTAAGAAACAATTAGCCAGTGTGTGCAAAAACTAGTGACTTCAGCTTCCTCTTCCTGGATAGCCACAACCTGAGGCTGTTCCCCTACGGACACCTCCTATCAGAACCAGCTAACTCCTTCCTCCTTGCTGCATATGATAAACATGCTGAGGTTCCAGGCTGTTGCGTNGAGTCTGTATTACTCCATCAAAGCAAGCACCACACATCCAATCCAGCTTTTCTGTACATGTATCTTTATGTCGGTCCTCTCTTCATTCTCTTGCTGTCCCAGTCAAGTTTCCAAAACCAAGCCATGCTGGATGTGGTGCCCTTCCTTGCTGAAGCATATTCTCTCTGGATGTAGGATTCTGGATAGACTGCTATCACTTAAATAATATTGGGCTACATGTTTTTTTCTTTTTGTTCATTTCTAGTCACGATGGTTTCTGATGAAAAATCCATTATTATTTAGTGATTTCTCTTCCTATAGGCAAGCCATNATTTATTTCTCTCCCTGCTTTCACTATTTCTTTCTTTGCATTTAGTTTTCGGAAGTTTGACTATAATTTATCTTGATGGGGGATTCTTTGAGTTTATGTGGTTTGAGTTTTACTTATAAGTGTGTGCATCCCACCAGATTTTAGAAGCCTTTTCCCCAGAGACTCTCTTTTCTCTTTGGACTCTGATTCCATGGTTGTTAGCTCTTTTGTTATAGTTTCATAAATGTCTGAGGCTCTATTCAGTTTTTCAGCCCATCTTCTTTGGATTGTTTGGATTGTGTGATTTCTATTGTTCTGTCTTCTGTCACTTCTTTCTTCTGTTACTCCCTCCATTCTTCTGTCTAATCCATTGAGTGTTTTTTCTTCTGTATGTTAATTCTTTTGTTAGTAAACCATTTACCATTGGCTTCTTTATATCCTATATAAAGACACATTTGAGACTATTTACTCACTTGTTTTAAATGCATCTGATTGTTAAATTAAGGATAGTTAAAGTAAATGCTTTTTAGTCTCTAACCAAATATAAATATTAAGATAGAGTTTCTCTGTGTAGCCCTGGCTGTTCCAGGCTGTCCTGGAACTTGTTCTGTAGACCAGGCCAGCCTCAAACTCAGAGATTCACCTGCCTCTGCCTTCCAAGTGCTGGGATTAAGGGTGTGAGTCACCACCACCCAGCCAACAAAAAATTCTAATACATTTTTCACCTTAATGTTGGTAACTACTTCTTTTTTGAAATAATGTTAAGATTTTTTTCTTATAATTTATATACATGTTATTTCAGTACTATAATTCTGTGAGAATGTAGAACTCATTTAAACTATTTATTTATTCATTTATTAAATGAATATGTGTATGTCTTAGTTAGCATTTTGTTGCTGTGAAGAGACACCATGACCACAGCATCTCCTTTTTTCCCTTGTTTTGTGAATTTTAGTTGGCTTTATTTTTTATTTTTTATTTTTGGTTTTTCAAGACAGGGTTTCTCTGTGTAGCTTTTGGCAGTGCTTTTTCTGGAACTCACTCGGTAGCCCAGGCTGGCCTCGAACTCACAGAGATCCGCCTGCTTCTGCCTCCCGAGTGCTGGGATTAAAGACATGCACCACCACCGCCTGGCTTTTATTTATTTATTTATTTATTTATTTATTTATTTATTTATTTATTTTTGGGCTTTTAAAAAAATATTGGTTCTTTGTGAATATCATCATGTCATGCATCCTGATCCCATTCATCTCCCTCAACCCTTCATATTCACCCTCTTCCCTTGCAACTCTCCCCCTGCCAAATAAAATAAAATTTAAAAGAAAAGAAACAAAAAACAAAATAAGAAACAAACAAACAAGAAAGAAAGAAAGAAAGAAAGAAAAAAATAGTCTCAGTGTGGAAGCTGTAGTGTGACACAGTGAGTTACACAGTATACCCTTTACTCCATATATTATTACTAGCAAATGTTTATTGCAGTGAGTCGTTGGTCTGGTTTGAGGTCTCTGGGTTTTGTTTTATCATCAATATTGGATCTTCACTGGGCTCCTCTTGGATATCCTGTTGTTATCCTGTATGATGGAGACCCTGCAGCTTTGGATCTGCAGGTCTGGTCCCTTCACATGCTCCAGCAGTTCATAGATAAGGTAGATGTTGGGGTGGGCAAACTCATAGTCCTGGTTCTGGGCCTGAGTGATATAACTGGGTTGGTCAACGTGCCAGCTTTCCCTCACCATCATCACCAGAGTAAGCTCTCCATCACTGCACTGGCTAGCTCACCCACTGCAGCAGGCAGCTAGGAGTAGGGCCAGTTCTCCTGTTCTGATGCCCTCAGGGCCGACTCATCCACACCCATACCACCAGGGCCAGTTCTATTGTTTTGCCCAGGCAAGTGCAGGACCCACTCTCCATAGTCACAGCAACTCTTTTATAAAGGAAACATTTAATTGGGGCTGGCTTACAGTTCAGAGGCTTAGTTCATTTTTGTCATGGCAGGAAACCTGGTGGTGTAGGTAGACATGGTGCTGGAGAGGTAGCTAAGAGTTCTACATCTGGGTCCACAGGCAGCAGTAAGAGAGAGTGACACTGGGCTTGGCTTGAGCATTTGAAACCTCAAAGCCTACCACCAGTGACATACTTCCTCCAACAAGGCCATATCCACTCCAACAAAGCCACACCTCCTAATAGTGCCACTCCTTACCAACCTATGGGGGCCATCTACATCCAAATTACCACGGTGTATATACCTGAGTGTATGTCTGGTGTACCATGTGCATGCTTAATGTATGTATGATTGGAGTTCTAGTGTAGGAAACTAGCCTAGGTGGAAAAAATAGGGTAAAAGCCTTAGTCAAAGAGGTAATGGCTGAAAGTTCTGAAATCCAATGGATGGTATCAAGTCATAGTTTAAAAACTTTACGAAGAATGACTGAGAATGTATTTTGATAAGAAAATGTTCTTAATAAAATTTCTAAAAATCTCTAGGAAGTCTGAGAACAAAGACAATCCACAGTGAATTCGTGGACTCCAGAATACAACAATGATATGGAACAATGATACAGAAACCAGAAGCACTGGGATGGCATCTTTAAGGTACTGGGGGCATTAGAGGGTGCTGGGATTTAAGGCTGAGATGTTCTTTGATTGGAGGTCACTGGAAAGATTCACTTTGTCCTTTGTCCTTTTCTCTCCACTTCTGTTCACTCTGTGGTATGCATCACTTCCCCACCATGTCCTTCTGCCTTGCTACAGGCATAAAGCAATTCAGCCAGCTGATCATGGACTGAAACATTACGAGCCAAGATAATCTCTTCCAACTTTGACTAGTTTCCTTCAGTGATGACAAGTTTGACTAGCGTAGAGAGGCGACTAGAATTTTGTGGCCAGTGAAATAACGTCTTTCCATGTGAAAGTATAATAAGAAAGTTCTAGGGAAGAAAGCAAAGTTTTTGTCACTAGCACACTTTGTCAGTGCTTCAGGAAGAAAGAAACCAATCACATGGAAATGTGAGAGGAAACAAAGAGCGCTGGGAAGGTCATGTAGAGAGANGAAATGAACACTGATGGCATAAAACAACAATGTACGGTCATAGGAACACGTGTCATTAAAGTTCCTGGTAAAACAAAAGAGGGTGTGGACCAGATTAATATGCTCAGCATTCATAGCATTTCTTGGGAGACAGAAAATACTAACTTGTTTCAGGCTGTATATCAGATCAGTGAAATTCATTTTAAGGAAGTGTCTTCTGCATTGTAGAGGCTGTAAAGTCTGAAACTCCCAGGGCAAAGCAGTTGGCTGGAGACTCTCAGGCTGTAACTGTTATTTTTTGATGTAGAATTTTATCCTTAGAGAAACTTCACTTCTGCTTTTTAGGCTCTTCAGATAAGTCTCTCACAGACACTTCCAGGAGTGTGCTCTACTAATCTCCTAGGTGTCTTTTAGTACAACCAAGTTTCCAGTCAAGATTAACAATCACAATGACTAAAGAAGAAACAGTGTAGTAGGGACATTAAACAACTGCAGGTGGATACATATCCAATAACATTGACTTAAATTTAAAAGTAAATGTTTGGGATAGGAATGGCTCAGTGGTTAAGAGCACTTATTACACAGCATGAGGATCTGAGTTATACTAAAAANCCAGGCATGGCTATACCTGCAACTCCAGCTTTGTGGATCGTAGAAACAGGAGGATCAGTGGGGCTTGATGGCCACCAGCCTAACTCCAGTTTTACTGAGAGACCCTGTCTCAAAGACAACTCCCTTTCTGACTTTCATATGTGTGCATGGATGCACATCCACACAAACATCTCCACACACACACAACTTGAACCAGGTGTAATGTGCATGTCTGTAATCCTAACACTCAGGAAATAGAGACAGAAGGATCAGGAGTTCGAAGCTACATAGTGAGTTTGAGGCAAGGGTAGGCTATGTGACACTGTGGTTAAACACACACACACACACACACACCAACCAACCAAAAACACCACAACCATTTCTAAAGGTTGATAAAAGTAATTGAGANCTCTCTCTCTCTCTCACACACACACACACACACACACACACACACACACACACACACACACACAACTTGAACCAGGTGTAATGTGCATGTCTGTAATCCTAACACTCAGGAAATAGAGACAGAAGGATCAGGAGTTCGAAGCTACATAGTGAGTTTGAGGCAAGGGTAGGCTATGTGACACTGTGGTTAAACACACACACACACACACACACCAACCAACCAAAAACACCACAACCATTTCTAAAGGTTGATAAAAGTAATTGAGAAGGAAAAGATGCNAACACAGTCATAGAGGGGAAACTTTAATATACTTTTGTTAATAACTGANTAGTGGTAAATGATAAAGCAATATGTGTACAATAAAAGAAAAAAACCATGGAAAATCTAGACAAACTTTATTCATGTATAGAACTTGTNAGCAACAATTATGAAAACAAGCCTTATTTTCAAGTGCAGATAGAAAATTTACCAAAATTGTATGCTAAGATAAAAATCACATCTTAACTGATTTCAAAATTTTAATCTCCTATAACTACAGGGAATTTAAGATGAAAGTGTGGTGGTTTGAAAGAAAATGGCCACCAAAGGGAGTGGCACTATTAGGAGATATGACCTTGTTGGCTGAAGTGTGTCACTGTGGGGCGGGCTTTGAGGTCTCTTTTGCTCGTTTCCCTAGTGTGACAGTCAGTTGACCTCTTGTTGCCTGCAAGATGTAGGACTCTCTCAGCTATTCCTCCAGTATCATGTCTGCCTGCATGCCACCATTGCTCCCTGCCATGATGATAATGACTGAATCTCTGAAACTGTGAGTCACCTCAATTAAATATTTTCCTTATAAGAGTTGCTGTGGTCATGGTGTTTCTTCACAGCAATAAAAACCCAAACTAAGAGAGAAAGCAACTGTGAAACACTAGAAAATTCTTCAATGTTTTGGAACTGAGCAATATGCTACTAAGTAATTCGTTTGTCAATGAAGAAATCACAAACTATTTTGAATGCTGATGTAAATGTTGTTTATCAAAAGCTTAGGGGAATAGAAATAAATTTATAGCATTAAATGCAAGACTTTGACAAGAAAGAAAATGAGTGATATGTTTTATATCTGCATATCTACATATCATCTCAAGATTGGAAAAATAATGGGAAATTAAGCTCAAATTAAGGGTGAAATCATAAAGATAAAAGAGATCAATGAAAAAGGACTCAGATACGGCCTTGTAGGATGTTCACTATCTTTAGATATGTTTATTCCTGAGACGACTTTTCTTTATTCTCAAAGGAAAGTGGCCAAGATCGAGTGCAACAGCTTGATCTAGGAGAGAAGCCTTGGCCTAGATATCAGCATGTTTGGATCCTAGTCAGAACCACACGACTCCTCCATGCCTCAGTTTGCCCCTTTTCATCAAATAGGGCTGTGGTGTCTTACCTAATCCAGAGGGTTCTGGATCCTAGAATAAATCAGAAGACCTTGTGAAGACTGAAACTTAGGATTCTGGTTTGACCCCACCTTTGTTCTGACATGATGTTAGCAGCTCCCATTTTTAGTCTATAAGATAAGATTTTATTCCTTCCAGCTTTCTATATAGTTCACAAATGAGGCATATAGGATTGAGTTCCATGTCACGAGGCTTCGAGCTTGTTGCTCAGGACCAGAACTAGACATGAGTCAGCTTTGTTATCAGTTTGCTCTCTTCCTCTCCTCTCTTTTACTCATTAATTCGACCAGCACGTAAAATATTTCAGATTTCTCTGTTGATCATTGGAACACAAAGATGAGTGAGACAAGACAGATTTGATGGAGAGAATTCCACATAGCAACTGTGTTAATGCCTTGCAGTAAGAAGGATANTGNGCCAATGTAGATTCTTGTGGCCAAATGTGATTGGACAGGTAATTATAATTCATATAACGCAAGACTTCAGCAAAGAGTCTCTGCTTCAGTGGAACCGGTGCTTTTGTTTATCTAGGGAGGTGGGAGGCTGAAGGTCTGACTCCAGGTGTNAATAGCANCCTATAGGCTGTTGCTTTGATTATTTCTGTTTGTAGCAGATTTCATGGAATAAACACATCCTCTCGTCACTCTGTAGTTTCAGTGTACTATCGTATCTATCATCATACTTGTCTCCATCACTCCCTGTAGCACTTACATGATAATTTCACTCCTGCTTTATCTAGGAAGAATTTGAAGCCTAGAGAAAGACCTGCCAATTCCAAGAACTCACCCGGTTATTGATAAAACAAGGACCAGAACCTGTTCCATCTCTTGGTTCTGGTTCAGAGCTGTCTGCCTTCCTCCACCTTCAACTGTCCTTGCAATTGTGGTGAAAAAATAAAATACCAATAATGTTTTTGCAGATGATATATTTGGGTAGTGGCTGCATTTCTAGGCAGTCAAATATTGGCTAAAATAATGCAATAATTGAATCTTTTGTATGGATTGTGTTCTCTTAATGATTACCNACTTATTTCATTTATCCTTAACTAAGCCTGTGAAATAGGAAGTGCTACCATCCCTCCCACTCATAGAAGGAAAAACTGAGGATTGGATCTAGCATTTTGATCATATTGCTAGTAAGTTGTGAAGCTAGGATTTGAGTAGAGGTCTGNGTGACCATGTCTTTAATTATCACTCTATGTGGTCAGCATATTGCAAGTCTAGTTGTTTAGAAGCATAGAGGGGGTTCAATGTGATATTCATGAGGAGCTTGTGGGGGGAAAATAGAAGCTAGTGACAGTACCTTGGACAGCAGCACAGTGGGCAAATTAAATGATCTGTTCATCTTAACTCTTTTTGTTTTTTAAAGATTTATTTATTTATTATGTATACAGAAGAGGGCGCCAGATCTCATTATAGATGGTTGTGAGCCACCATGTGGTTGCTGGGAATTGAACTCAGGACCTCTGGAAAAATAGTCAGTACTCTTAACCTCTGAGCCATCTCTCCAGCCCTCATCTTAACTCTTGGTCTGAGAAACCNGAAGAGCATTGTTTCTTAGCTTGGACCTTCTCAGGAGTCCCTGTGTGTTCACACAATTGTACTGTTCACATTTTGTGACAAACAACATCTGAGAGGTTTGAAATCTTTTCTTGACCTAAAAGTGACCACCTACATGGTATGATTTGGTCATGTTTCTGAACCTTTCTTTTCAAATNTGACTACTTCCCTGGCTTGCTACTGTTCTAAAATATCCATCCCTTCTTATTTCTTTAAGGCTATCCAGTGAAAACCTTGTGAAAAAAAATAGAGCCCACCTGGAAAGGGNTNGTGTAATCAACCACAAAGACTTCAGCATATTGTTTCAATCACACTATTCTAGCATAGGAAAGTTATTAAAGGGGTAGAACTCAGCAGAAATATTTTCAGGTGCTGTATAAAANTCAGATGATACACAATTACTGTAATTTAAGGGGATCTGTGTTCAACTTCTGAGCACATCTTATGAGTCTTCCAGTACAGTGTCAATGTAGATAATTAATGGACAGAGACAGCATTTTGTAATAGGAACGAGTAAAGAATATTTGGCAATATATCTTCTCTATAAAATGAAGACCTGTCACTCAGAGACCAAAAACTACTTAGTGCATTAAATAATTATTATGATTATTACAACTTTATGATGTGTAGCTGCCCATGCCTTGAAAATAGCCTGCAAGGAGGCACAAAGGCTGGTCATATTCTCTGGCTTGTTTTCATTTGAGGGGGTGGTGTACTTCCAAGTTTCTTAAATGAGTTGTGTTCTAGAATTCAGTGTGTGGTGGGCAGAAGCAAGGCTGGAGGTGACTCTGGGGAAGCAAGTCATTTGGCTGGTGCAGGGACAGGACACTGGCACAGAAAGGGGGAGGAATTGAACAAGGAAACACAGTTAGCTCTCTTCAGCTGAAAGGTGCATGGGATCTAAGTCCCCCTAAAGATGAGATTCAGTGGGATAGATTGCACTGATGGAGTTTCCAAACCGTTCTTATTTCGAGACATACTGGCGTTTCTGAGTAGTTTTTGTATTTCCATCAATTAATATCCTCATAGTACATGTGCCAACACTGAAGTGGATCAGTGACACAGAAGCCCTGATTCATGGGATCATTGTGAGGAGGAAGACAGACTTTTTTTTCTAACCATGCAGCTATTTGGCTACATTCAGGTCCCACTTAACAATATTGCCCAGATTTAAGATAATCCCTAAAGGATTTCTATTCCATTAAAAAGTTTTAGTGTAGGATAGATGCAATCCCAATTCCTCTTTTAATAAGGTACAAATGGNCCTGGGTGCACACACACCAGCATCCTGAGATACTGGGTGGTTAGAAGCAGATTTTGGTTGGGACACATTCAGACAGAGGGATGAATTTGAAATCTCAGGATGATACTTCTGGTGACTTTGGGGAAGGCATCTCTTTCTCTATCTCTCTCTGTCTGTCTCTCTGTCTCTCTCTCTCTCTCCTTTTTCAGTCTGATGCAAAACAAAACCCCAGTGTCACTTTTAAGAGACATTACAGAAGCAGTTGAACTTTCTGGCAGCTACCATGTGTGAGGGCACGATATTACTAGACTGTTGCCTTGCAAGTCAGGGAAAACACTACGGCATTTGACCAATGAAAAATACTCAATAGTTGCTTTGAAGTTAAATGAAACTGGGGAGAAAGGTTCTATTCTTGTTAAGGAGACAAGGCTAAAGCTCTGAAAAAAAACTGCATAGTATTACATTTTATATGTGTTATGTTGTAATCAGAACTGTGCTTTTTGTTACCTGTTAGAGTTCAAATGCATCATAAGGTGCATTTGCAAGTATCTCATTTATACTAGACATCGATATAGTATGTTCTATGCAGAAAAGTCATGTTACACGACCTCATTTAGTTGTTCTCAGTACCCCAGGAGATAGGCCTTTATAGAGAAAGTTCTGAGTGTGGTCAGAAAAGCTTTTTAAATCGATTAGGAAACAGAAAGGAATAAAAAAAAATAGGTTAGGAAACAGTCTGGTGGAAGTTGAAGGACNTATCCAGAGTCATTTGTCCTCAGTGATGTCCTCTTCTCAACCATTTCTCATGGGCTGGTCTTCGTGATAAAACCGAGGCATTAACTTTCTGTTGTTAAAATGCTCTTCTCTTTCTCTTTATTGGCCACTGTGTTAGAAGAAGCAAGTTGCATGTAAAGTTTTATTGACTAAGTTGTAGTAGAGTCTCATCTGTTCAGAACAAAGCGGGCAGTGTTGTCCATCTAGATTTCTGAGATAGTTACTAGATTTGGTGAAATGGAGATAAAACCAAGACAGAAGTCTCCACTCTCTTGTCCTGTTGGCTTGGGACATGTGGTATGTGTGCACACATGGCCNTCTTAATTTATGGACTCAGAAATAAATGTCTAGACAGAGTTTCTAGTCTTTTCAGGATATGTATGTGCAATGTGATGGGGAAGGAAGGAGTGGGTGGGTGGAGAAAATGCTCTGACTTCTTNTATCAGGGTAGTCTCTGCACATACTGCAGGGAGCTGGGGTTTTCTTTCAGAGATGTCCCATACTGAAGCATGAAGACATGAACATTGTTCTGTCTCTACAGAAGCCAACCACTGGTCATATGCGTCTCCCTGGGAGAGTTTATCATGAAACAACTTAGAGATGAAGGCCACTCAACTTGGATCAACAGCACCCAGGATTCTTATCAGCCTGGGGGTCATGAGTGTTATTCTGAGNAGGGATCCTAGGCGGAACACTTTAGTGGTATTCAAACTTCCTTACTGCTTATCATGAATTAGCCCTACTAGAATACCTACTGAGCTTTAGTTGGTCTTGGACCTCACATGTGAAGGGTTAATGGTGATGCTCTAGCCGTTGTTGCTGNGCTGATCTCAGGGCTGCTCAGCTGACTTCGAGGAACATTATTACCCTTCTTCACTGCTCAGTGTGTCACTCTAAATCTGACTGGCCTCTATGGTAGACTAGATGGTTTAGCTTCTAGAGTCAACCAAGCCCCTAGCCCAGGTTCTGAGCCCAAGATTCTGATGTGGGATGTCTTTCTGTATGCTGTGAATATATATTGCTCTGATTGGTTGATAAATAAAGCCATTTGGCCTATGGCAAGGCAGCTTAGAGGCAGGCAGAAATCCAAGCAGATAGACAGGAAGAGAAAGGAGAGGCAGGGAGTTGCCATCCNGCCATCTAGAGAGCGGCATGTAATGGTACACAGGTAAAGCCACAGAACACGTGGCGACATATACATTTATAGAAATGGGTTAATTTAAGATGTAAGAGCTAGCTAGGGAGAAGCCTGAGCCATTAGGCCATACAGTTTGAAAATATTATAAGTCTCTGAGTGATTATTTTAAAAGTGGCTGTGAGACCACAGGGCTGCGGGAGCCGGGCGGGGCCAGAGAAAANTTCCAGCTACAAGATTTCTATGTCCATCTCAGGNGATGGCTGCTGGCTGTTCTTGTCCATCTGACATTCGATGGTGAGCATCATAGCATCAAGAGATCCTTGTTGGAGCACCTGACAGAGGGCAGTTATTTTTGCTTATGTTGAATAACAGCAGAAGCAAAGTCCCTCCTGTCAGCCAGGACCAAATTACCCTTGCCAGATTGGCTGATTTCCTTCTTGTTTGTTGGTGTCTTAGCATGAGGTTCCCAAAGTTGTTGTTTGACATCTGTAGAGTGTCAAAGCTTAGAGTGTGAAGGGAGCCTGACAGTATCTAACATTTCTCCTTTGCAATTAGGCTCCTGGGAGCCTAAACTTGTGAGGATGGTAGGCAGAACCATGTCCCTCTTCTCCCTGGCTACTCTCTAGCTTCCTCCAGGTCTCCCCTCCCCACTGTTTTTCCTGCATGGTGTTTGTTGAGCTTCAATCACCCTTTTGATGTGTCTGAGGTCTCACTCTCTTCTCTCTCTTCCATTCAGCCTTGTAGGGTGAATTCACACCTATATATCTCTTTCCTTTCCCTTCTCCTTGTCATTTATGTGAAACAGGTAGGGCCATAGTTACCTCAGGATGGACCCCTGCTTACTTCATCTTCCTGCTTTTCATATTCCAATAGAGAGTTTGGTCTCTAGAGAACAGCCATCACAGTCCTCTGAAAATGTAAACTACTGGCTCGGTTAATATTTGTCAAATAATTACTATTCAGCAAATAAACAGCAAAGTCCCTGTGCANGGAATCCTCAGTGTAACTTCAGAGATATCCTGTTACTTCTCAATTCTATCATGTATACAGTGAGTGTTGAAACATTCAGTCCCTTCCAGTAAGAAGGGTACATGAGTGGATGAAGTATGAGCCAGTCCCTCACTTGCTGTCACCCAGATCTTTGCATGGCTTGTCACCTTTTAACTCTCATATAGGACCCCAGTTTTTTATTTTAGACAATAGATCTGAAGACTGCTCCTCTCCTTCCCTTCTTCCTTTTCTTCTTTGNNTATTGTTTTGTCTTCTCTCACTAATATGTAAGCCCCAAGAGCTTCGTGTTTCATTCATACATAGCTTTTTGTCCCATAATAGGTCCTCTATAAACATTTGTNTAATAAAATGAATGAGATATTTTCAACTGGCTAAATCCAACCATTCCTGGACTGTTGGTAAGCTTTCTCACTGCACCNGGCAGTGCCTAGATTGCCTGAGACTTGGTAGACACTTCAGAAATGCATACTGAGTGNATAAACTAATATTGGCTAAGCCTTTTCTCTGTGTTCTTCATTTTTGGNTATCTTCTTTCTATTCTACTCAAGAACTTTAGGCTACTCATGCTCCTCCCTGACTTTGGTGCTTTCTCNTGGATTTGCTGTTCTCACCTCTGTGGCTCATCTTCCACTTGCACACTCAGCTTTCCACCCATCCAGATCGTCTGGTCTTTCTTCTGTCTTTTTCTCTGCATTTGCTTGGAAGCTCATGAGATAGCATGTGCCTCAGTACTTACGGTGTTCATCATGCACTTACCCATGTATTTCTAAGAGAGCGGCTTTAACCCAGACTTCTACCTCTGAAGGTCATTGCTTCAAGGGCAACTGCAAATAATTAGATGAACTAGATTTCTGGTGGGAAGGAATTTTAATGTCTTTCCAATTACCTTAGGCTCTCTGCTGTTTCTTCTAATTATGCGGAGTGCTGTAGAACTGAGAGTGAGAATTTTGCACAGTTAAGAGTGTGTGTCTGAGAAGGAGAACGGGGAATTTAGGATATTTCAGCTGTGATAAAGGGTTAGCTTTATTATTGCTGTTACCAAACACCCAACAGGGATAACTTTAGCTTTCACACACTTTCACAGGTTTCTGTCCATCATGGCAAGAGGTGTGTGGCAGGGCAGTTCACAGTATGGTGGATAGGAAATGGAACAAAGCAGTAGCCAGAAGGAACTTGGGAAGAGCAGAGCCCCCAAGAACATGTCCAGCTAAGCCCAGTGTCCACAGATACACTACCTTGCCACCATCTTTTCAAAATTTGAAGCCATCATGATCAAAGCATTCACTAAATCAGAACCCTCATGATCTATATTTTTTTNCCTGGAAACAGTCTTAGAGATGCACCCAGAAATGTGCCTTATAATCACCTCAGTGCCCCTCAATCTCTTCAAGTTGACAATCAAGATTAACAATTATGGGAAGAAACCATCAAGTGCTGATGCTAAAAAATTATAAGAAAAACATCTCCTTTGGATAAGTTTTCTTGATGAAAGGATTTAATGAGTAGAATGGAGATTTTGTCTTCCTATCNCTTAAAGAGACTGTGTCTCTGCCCCTCTAAGGTTCAGGGATTGCAGACGAGGGGGCAGAAGNAATGCAAGAGCAGGAAGATAAATAAGGAGGAGGAATTTAAAATATTCTGTATATGGAACAATTAATGCAGTTGCAATTTCATAGTAGCTGTGGTTGTCTGCACTGGGCCTGCACAAGCATTGACCTATTAACAATGGATCATGGACTGAGGAGGAGCTTATGGGGCCATACCCCTCCCTGCTAAAGTATTGGCTACTGACACATTCTGGGGGAGAGCCAGCCATTGTCTTCAGTTGTGAACNCATCGAGGAGCTCATCGGGGTCACCCAGATGATCCTGGTTAAATGAGTGGGTCTCAAAACCAAAACAAAACATGGAAAAATTAGAACAACAAGTCATGATGCTTGAAAGGGATGGGGGGTAATAGGAGTGAGAGGAAGATAAGGAGCATGGGGAGTTACAGTCATCACAATGGACTTTATGCATGAATGAAATTGTCAAAGAACAAACTCAAAGTTATTAAAACAACACAACAAAATGTCTCTGTGAATAACATCTACTATACCTTAAGAATGTTTTCACTATAAGCAAGGAAGTATAGTCACATAAGTGGAGGGCACTTCACCCCTGCTTCCTTCCCTGCCCTCTCTCTCTCCTTCCCTTCCATCCTCCCCATCCCCCCTTCTCTCTCTCTCTTCATTTCTTTCTCTCTTTTTGTGTATGGTATATATATGTGAATGTATAGGTAGTGGCCTGCTTTCAATGTGGGGTATCTTTCTCAAATATCCANTTTGTTTATTTTAGGGAGCAGTGCTTAGCATTGAACCTGGGGCCTCATGCATTGCTAGTCAAGCACTCTCAGTGAGTTTCAGCCCTTCTGGAAATCTGAGGTTTTTAGACAAGGTCTCACACTGTACCTGGAGTTCACTGATTCAACTAGGCTGGCTGGCCAACAGATCCAGCAAGCTCAGGATCTGCTAGTCTTCGCCTCCTAAGGGCTGGAATTATAGACCTGTGCTTCTGCGCCTGGCTTTTTATGTGAGTACTGGGCATTCAAAGTCAGGTCCTTGTATTTTTCAGCAAGCATTTTTACCAACTAAGCTATCTCTTCAGCTCCCTTCTGGCCTTTTACAGTGTTGCTTTGTAGATCTTAGAGAGGGAGACCGAGCCCTGGAAGCTAGCCATACCCATATATTCTTAGTGTGATATTTCCTGGGGCATCGTCTCAAGAATTCCATTCTCACTCATTTGATGGCTTCTGGGCTAGGAAGACTGGAAAACTGTCTTCATGTTAATGCTCACCCCCTGGTCTCTGGCTCTCAGGCCAGAGTCAGTCTTCTGTTCTTGTTGGAAGTGGTTTAACAACCTGGTGCTTCATACTTTGTGGTGATTACATTGTGTCCCCCATAATATTGTGTACCCTAATAAAACTTATCTGGGGTTAGAGAACAGAACAGCCACTTGATAGACATAGAGGCCAGAAAATGGTGACACACACACATTTCATTTTAGCATTCCAGAGGCAGAGATCCATCCGGATCTCTGTGAGTTCAAGGCCACACTGGAAACANAGCCAGGCATGGTGGTACACACCTTTAAGCCCAGGACTTGAGATCTATGTCTTGCTTGGGGAAGATACATGCCTTTAATCCCAGGAAGTAACGGCAGGAAGCAGAAAGGTGTATGAGGTGTGAGAACCAAAAACTAGAGGCCTCTTAAGCTTTCAGGCTTTGAGCAGCAGTTCAGCTGAGATTCATTCGGGTGAGGACTTCAGTCTGAGGAAACAAGATCAGCTGAGGAGTTGGCAAGGTGAGGTTGGCTGTGGCTTGTTCTGTCTCTCTAATCTTTCAGAATTTACCCCAATATCTGGCCTGGTGTTTTCTATTGTAAGATCTTTTAAGATTCATCTTACAATTCTTGGCTGGAAGAGAGTTAACTGCCTTGCATCCCTGACTTGCAGAGGCCAAGTACAGAAGGCAGCATGAATTAAAGTTATAGCAGAAGTCCTTGCTAGCTGATGGTTCTCCGTCCTTGGCTCCCAGATACATAAAAGGGTAAGATCCACAAATGTGGATCCTAATTTTCAGTTGGCTGATGGAGTCTAGCACTCTGCTCTGGGCCTGGGCATCTTTACGTGGAGTTTCTGTCTGTCTGTTCAGTGACTCTAAGTACCACTGAGAAAGTCTCCTGCTCCTCCCTCCTCCTCCTCCTACTCCTTCTTTCCTCTTTTCCCCCTTTCTTCATATGTATGCCCATGTACATATGTGTCCATGATGGGGAAGAAAGTATGGTAGGTGTTAGGAGAGAAGGGATGCCAGAAGTTTAGATTTTATTTATAATTGACAATGAAAGAGGAGCTGTCTGAAGGTTTTTGCAGAGTCCTCCAGTGAAGTCGCTGTATACATCACTAATAATCACCAGATTTAATCAGTCTTTGAACATGGAATCCAACTTCCAAACGCTTCCTCTGGACAGAGCATATGCTTGGTCAGTAGTTATAGGATGTCCATCACGTGGATAGCCTGGGGGCTCGTTCTATGTAGGATGCAACACTTAAACCACCTGTGAAGTTGAGACGGACTGGAGGAGAAATTCAGCTGTCAATATAATAACAGTCATTGTACTACTATTGACTGAGAGCTCACTGTATGATTTGTATAATGCTCTCCACCCCCACCACTGTAACACCTTTGCACGGTAGACATCAGAGATTCTGAGACCAACATGTGCCAGAGCTGAAACTGGAGTCCAGGCCTTTTCACTCTGGAACTCATAGGAACAGGGACAGGAAAGTAGAAGGCAGTGAGAGCAATGGCACTGTAATTACCACGAGTCCAGTCAAGTCTAGAACTTCCTTGAGCTTGCAAAGACCTGGTGTGATAACCAATCTAGGCAGATATCCTGGAGGAGGTGTTTTCTTGTAAAATAGTATAAGCAGTAGAGAATGTAAATTTATGGGGAAATGGATTTGGTCTTGACTTAATTTTGTTGTGCTTAGGTAGCAAACAAAAGAAAGTGAAAGCTATGTTCCTTCTTCTCTCTGCAGACTTTTCCTTCTGTAAGGACAAAATCAAATTATAAGGAAGCAAAAGGGTATCTGTCCACTAGGGTGTCTTTCGGCTGTGCAGAGGCAGGGAAGTCAGCCTCCTTATTTATCCTCTCTCCTCTCAGGCTAGAGCTCAAATACTGCCTTCTGTGGTTTTCACTTAACAAATGTTAATGAGATGGCATTGTAATCACTGGATTTTATAAATATCTTATCCGCAAATTGGACCACAAAACCCCAATGAGCCAGCTGAGCATATTACATGAGCCGATATTTTCCCCACAGTCTTAACCAAAGGATGTAAAATGTGTTCTTGCTTTGCAGCCCTTTGGGCCCATGGGTGTTANATGCTGAAGACGACTGCTATTCGCCTGCCCCCAACTCAAGTGGCTTGCTGGGTGTGTGAGCCTTTCACACAGTCCTGGGTGATGTAAGGGATTTAGGCTTGATCAATTATACCCTTTTCAAGTTAACACTAGAAAAATGAGAAATTGATTTTTTTTTGACGAAACAATATTTTAGAAATTCGGGATATAAAAATGGGATTTGACCCCTCTTATCAAGGCAGCTATCATCGTGATGATTAGAGCCTACAATTATGCCATATTTTGTATGTCAAAGCCTAATGCGATGAGCTTGTCAGATTTGTTCAGGGAGAGGATGCTTCGGCCTCTGTATGATGTAGCCTCCAGCTGTGGCTGCTTTGTGGGATGGAGGTGCAGGGGACGGAGGATCCACTTTGTTCAGCAAATCTGCTAGAGTGAGCACCCACAGACACGGGCTTCTAATTCCAGCAATCCTGCTTCATCTTAGCAGAGATCCAAAAGGCAAAGGCTGTATTGAAGACTTTTGCTGAACTTTTAGATTTTAAACTGGTTATTTCATGATTATAACCACACCATCATTAAATGATTTCACAATAAACGATGAGGAGACGCCCATTGCCTATCACCTTAACTGATGGGTTAAATAGCACGTTGAAGACTGAATCAAGCCTTCACCATTTCTGTATCTTCGACAACTTGAACATTTCTTGGGCTTAATTTTTAATAAACTCAGTCTCAGAAAGACAAACATCACATTTTTTCTTTCATTTGTAGGTCCTAGACATTATAGACACACATAATCCTCTATAGACTGTATGTCCTCTATTGATGACACAGAAGTAGATGCGAAACTTTGTGAAGAGCAGAAGGGACTATTGGGAGGGGAAGGGAATGTATGATGGAGCAGCATGCTCAAGAACATTATATGCTCACACGAAATTGACCTTAAGTCACCCTGTATGATAAAAGGCTCGCTTTGATAGTGGGTTTTAATTTACATTCACTAAAAACTTGTAAATATATTTTTAGCCTTGGAAAAAGCTGAAGACNATATCTCAGGGTTTTCTTTTTTTAAATTTATTTATTTATTTAATGTACATGTGTACATGCCTTGAGTGTATATATATATGTACATATATATATACACACACACATATATATGTGTATATATATGTATATATATGTATATATATATATACACATATATATATGTCATCTGTGTGTGTATGCCACATGCATGCAGGTGCCCACAAAAGTCTGAAGAGAGAGCCTGATTCCCTGGAACTGGAGTTACAGTTGTGAGCCACCTAATGTGGGTGCTGGGAACCAAACTCTGGGTCCTCTGCAAGAACTGTCATTGCTTTTAACTGCCTGAGCCATCCCTCTAGCCCTACCTCGGGGTTTTCTGATGCAGCTAATGATATGAAAGAAGCCCTAAGTCTTTAAAATTTGTCAACAATACCTCATTAGATGTAGGAACTTGAATGCTGGAACTAATTCTCTTACTGTTNATCCAGTATAATTAGCTGTTTATCTCAACACTATTCCTCTGTGAGGAAGTAANACTCACTATACAACANTATACTCTTGTAGTAACTAACCCATTCTTATTGGAGCTACATTAATCCCTTCATGAACAACCTATATTTCTCCAAACCATCACATTAAGAATTAAAAATGAGCATGGGTTTGGGCATGATTATGTTGCATCCAAGTCATAGCAACCAAAATCAAAACAATGAATTATTGATTTTCTCTAAAAGTTTCTTACTGTCTCTGCCCTAGTTCTTCCCTACGAACTCTTTATTTCCCACACAATCGATGATCTGCTATGATTTCACCACAATTTCAATGTTCAAAAATGTTATCATCAGAAAGCAGATGAAACTCATTATTATATATAATTAATATTTGGAGACAAGGTTACACCATGTAGTTCTGATTCTTCTGGAACTTGCTATACAGACCAGGCTGACCTTGAACTCAAGCGATCTGGCTGGCCCTGCCTCCTGAGTGCTCGGATTAAAGGCATTTACCAACACACCTGACATTAACATTTTTAAATATTGCAGTATGTATTCTTTTAGGTTTGCCTTCTTTTACTCAGTACTATTTTCAGATTCATTAGTTTTGCTGATTATATCAATAGTCAAATAGCTCACCCCTTTTTTATTACTAGATAGTATTTTGTTGGATAGCTAGTTTTTTTTGTTG
>LZPO01034853.1:845205-858385 GCA_001675575.1 Neotoma lepida
GTGTGTGTGTGTGTGTGTGTGTGTGTGTGTGTGTGTGTGTGTGTGTGTGTGTATGTGAGCAAGTGTGTACAGCCAAGGATAAATGACTTGAGAGAAGCCCAACTAGGACCCCTCAGTCCACACTACAATGTCTTATTGAAATTTGGGGGTGGGTGGGCAGAGAAGAGGAGAAATGCTGATAAAGAGTGGGCAGCAAAGGGCACTTAGGATTTTCACAATGACCTTCTGAAGGTTGGGAGGCAGGAGAGAGAAGGAGGGAGAAGAGAAGAGAAGAGAAGAGAAGAGAAGAGAAGAGAAGAGAAGAGAAGAGAAGAGAAGAGGAGAGAAGAAGAGAGAAGGGTAGGAGAAAGAAGGGGAGGGGAAATGAGAGGAAGGGAGATGACAGAGAGAAACAGGCTGAGAGATTTCAGTATACATAAAGCTAAGGTCAAGTCTGGAAAGCAGAGTTATCCTCACTTCCCTATCTGGTAGCTGAGCTGTAAAACAGAGTGACTTCTCCATTGTCGCTGGAGAACTAGTAGTTGAAATTTTAAGCATGGAGAAACCTTCAGCATCTTTCAAGGATTGACCTCCAAAGTCTCTATAAGATGCAAAGTCTGGATTCTGTCCACAAAACATCAGGAGCACACTGACAGACTGAATCTAACTGACACAAGAGTAAAACCCAGACTCAGTTTAGCTTTATATGGACCTGCTTCCCAAAGTTTAGCTAGGAAGCATATGACCTTTTGTGGGTAAATATTGATTCAATATACATGATTTTAAATGACACAGTATCTGGTCTGGTGGTTTGAATGAGAATGATGCCCAAGACTCATATATTTGAATGCTTAGTCCCCAGTCGGTGGAACTACCTGGGAAGGGTTAGGAGGTGTCTTAGTTAGGGTTTCTATTGCTGTGAAGAGACACCATGACCACAGCAACTCTTAAAAGCAAAACATTTAATTGGGGTGACTTACTTATAGTTTCAGAGGTTCAGTCCATTATCATCATAGTGGAGAGCATGGTTGTGTGCAGGCAGACATGGTGCTGGCTACATCTTGATCAGAAGGCAACAGAAAGTGAACTGTGACACTGGGTGGTATCTTGAGCATCTATGAGACCTCAAAGCCCACCCCCACAGTGACACACTTCCTCCAACAAGGCCACACCTTTTAATAGTGCCACTCCCTTAGAGGGCCATTTTCTTTCAAACCACCACAGGAGGTGTGGCCTTGTTGGAGGAGGTGTGTCACTGGGGACGGGCTTTGAGGTTTCAAAAAACACACACCATTCCCAGTTAGTTCTCTTTGCCTTATGCTTGTAGATCAGATATAAGCTCTCAGATACTGCTTAGCACCATGTCTGCCTTCATGCTGCCATGCTCCCTGCCATGATGGTCATGGACTTCACCTTCTGAAACTGTAAGACCCAATAAACTCTTTCCTCTGTAAGTTTCCTTGTCATGGTGTCTTATCACAGCAATAGAAAAATAACTAAGACATCTGNCATACACAAATATTATAAATATGTGAATTGGGAAGTCTNTCTCTGTGGTAAAGAGAGAGAACTGTGGTAGAATTAGTCATAGAGAATGACCAGAGTTAGAGTGATGGACAGGGTCTTTGATATCAAATTCACAATCCAAAAGCTGAAATCGATAAATGTTTGCTGCTGCTCCACTTCCTTTGTCCACTGATACAGTCCAGGATCCTAGGCAGGGAAANGTGCCATCCACGGTGAATGGGCATTGTCACCTCAAATAACACAATTGAGGTAATCCCCACAGGCATGTCCAAAGGTCCAGCTGCTTCAAGATCCTGCAGCTTTGAGTTCTCTGTTGTAAGAGAATGTGTTTTTGAACTGTGAGCCAGAATAAACCCTATCTCTATGAAGTTGTGTCTGTCAGAGTTTTTATTACAGTGACAATAAGAAAATGAGACAAGTGTTGTCATCTTGCCTACTGAGCGGGTATCTCTCAGTCATGTTTCTGGGGTTTAGGGTCCTTCTCTATGAAAACAAATGACTGGTCAGATGATCAACAAATAGGTGGATCATATCATTGGATGNCATCTGAATCATGGCATTCTAGAGAGTGAAATGAAGTTCAAGGGATTATTACATCAGGAGAAGTGTTGTAAAGCACCCTGCCCTAGGCAAATNGAAACNAACAGTTGTCCTCTCAGTAGGATTCTGAATAACACCCGGTACCTGTGTGGTACTCCAGCAGTGGGCATCTAGAAGCTGGGGGTTCTGAGTGATCTCAAGGATTCTGTCTGATTTGATGTCTTGTCATCACAGCTGCTTGCAAGCTAGTGAGGGAGCATAATGGCCTGCAGCAGTCAGTGGGTTGCTGCTTTCCACACTGGCAGAATAATTCACACTTTCTAATATTGACATTTCTAGGTTAAAAACTATTGTGATGAAGCTAATTTTTCAACAGGATGAAAAATGGATTCTGCTTTCTGTTGCCCTGATAATATGAAAATAATGGGTCTACTTTACAATAGTCACTTCTCCCCCAATGTTGAAGACAATTACCCTGTGTTTATGAGTCACAGAGTCAGTACACTGTCAGAATTACCTTGTCATTGCCAAAGCTTTAAAGGGACAGGTTCTAAGTGACCAGACTCCNGCCATTGTAAAATGTTGGAACATAAAGTTGATGGAGTCCAAATTACTAAAATAGGCAGATGACTGGAATTTACTCCTGGGGAATAGCTAATGAGTAATATACATCTGAGCATAAAAGCAAACAGAGACAAGAAGCAACAGAGAGTATTAGGAAGACTATTGGGAAATGCTACCTAGGGTTGAGGTTATAGGAGGGAAGTGAGATTTAGATGAAATAGGTACCCTACTCACAGTTAGAAAGACAGACTAATACAACTAGCTTCTTTGATAGTCGGAGCCGGAGATAGTTTTCCACTTTAAAGAAGTGTGTGTGTGTGTGTGTGTGTGTGTTTATATTTGTGTACAGTTCCTAAGTTGACATTGGTAGTCTTTCTTAATTGTTCTCTACCTTATTCATTGAGGAAGGGTCTCTCAATGGAACCTAGAGCTGGATAATGAGATTGTTAGTCTAGCTAGCCAGCTTGCTCCAGGGATCCCCTGTCTCTGCCTTTGGAACAGTGGAATTACAGGTAGGCCACAATACTCANCCAGCATTTATGTAGGTTCTGGGGAATTGAACTTTGGTACTCATGTTTGAACAGCAGACACTTTGTCCACTGAGCCATCTCCCTAGTCCCAGACCTCCACCTTTTGTATTTCCAAATAAAACTTCTACATCCTTCAGCATGTACTCGGGGGATCTATCCTACGTTAAGAACCAGGAGAGATGATTCTAGTACTAGAGCCACCCTGAAAAGGCTAGATTTATTTGGCTAATATCCCAGAGTCACATTGATAAAATTCATACATTTACCTACTACTTTCTAGGATGTTTAGGGAGGGGAAAATGAGTAATGTGTTTAAATGCTATAGTATAATCCTTGATCCATAATTTTATCACTAGGAAGTTAGTGTAAGGTTCTGCCTGGTACCTCAGCTGTGTGTGTGTGTGTGTGTGTGTGTGTGTGTGTGTGTATGCTATTGGATCTCTTTAGTACTCTGGTAAAGCCTGCAGACTGTGTCTCAGGAATTCTTTAAATGTAATTACATGGTATATAACTAGGTTTTGATATAGTAATATGTGCTTTTTCAATGTATTAAATAAGATCTAGTGGTGGCTTTGAACCCATTTCCAAGTCGTCATGCAATGCAGAGCACTAAAAGGTGCCAGGGGCAATTGAATGTGACTTAGAAACATCTAGGACATCTACAGTGATGAAGTCACAGATATTGCTAATATCATGTGGTTTGTGACCCACTTGTATACTTAAAGGAATTTTGTNAATTTAGCTAGGAGCAAATAAAAATAAAGATGAACCGCATTTCCAATACAGATTCAAGGATCATTTGAATTCTACATGAGGTGATCAACTGTTACAGTTTGCCAGGGGCACAGGAATTTCCAAGNGCTTGGGACTTTCAGCTGACAGCAGGCCAACAGTGCCCCCAGATTAAATTCCTGTTCTATGAGCACTGTGGTGTGATGTAATGCCTTTCTCAAAGACAGTATATTCCTCACCATTGCCTTTTCTTCTACAGAGAAGGACCAGAATTAGTCCCAATGACCACATATGCTAAGTTATGTATCACTTTTAAATCTGCTTTGCTTTATTTTTTCTCTTGGTTCTAATTTTTGGTGCAACCCATTGCTGCTGCTGCTGCTGTGATATCGATAAGTTAATTGCAAATTATAGCACAATGGGGTTTATTTCAGCTCTCAGCTGCTGTCTTTTTATCATGAGCCAGGGAGACAGAGATGTCTGGACTCTACGCAGGGGTGGCCTCAGAAATTCATGGCAGGCCACAGCAGCAGGAAGTGGAGGAGGTGGTGCCGTCAGGAACACAGGAGGAAGGTTATCTTTGTTTATGATGCTTTGTTTGTTTTCAGCAAATGTGGGCTAGGATCCAGAGACAGAGAACCTGGATTTAAGCCTTTCCTCTGCCATTTACACACTGTGTAACATTCCTATACGCTTCTGAAGTTCTTTTCTTTTAAAACATTTAAGTGTATGGGTGTTCTGCCTCATGTATGTCTGTACCATATGTGTGCCTGGTGCCTGAGGAGGCCAGAAGAGGGCACCAGATCTGTTGGAACTGGAGTAACAGATGGTTGTGAACTGTCATGTGNGAGTTGGGAATGGAACCCGGGTCCTTTGGAAGATCTTAACCACTGAGCCATCTCTCTGGCTTCCTGAAATTACTTTTCATGCTGCTAGCCCCTGACTTTCCATCTGGGAAGTGTAAGCCCCTCAAGGCACACAAGTGCCCAGACCCCTCCCTGAGGACCTCCAACCACCAGATTCCACCCACAGAACACTCTATTTGCCCTAATGGCTGGACACAGTCCCCTCTCTACAGAGTAAAAAGCCCAAACTCAGGACTCAAAATCCCACCAGCCCCTGGGCTCACCCCAAGCTCTGGACTTGAAATCCCACCAATCCTCACCCTGGAAATTTCCACCCTGGAAAGCCCCGCCCCCCGAAATCCTATATAAACTCTGTCTTCTGCTCAGTTCTCTGCTGCTTCTCACCTAAACAGAGGCATCCACCCTCCTGAGTTATTCCCTCCCAATAAATCTCTTGTGTGAGGTTTGTTGTGTGGTATGTGTGGTACGAGTTTGTGGTATTCCTTGGCTCCCGACTGCCAGGATACCTTCCCCCTAGAGCTGTAACACGTATAGGAAGCACATACTCTTGGTGCCTGCTCACCTAGAGAATGCTCTCTTGCCATCAAGTTTCTCTTTTCTCTTCCTCTTCTTCATCTTCTTTTTTGAGACAGGGTCTCTCTATTATGTAGTTATGGCTGCCCTGAAGCTTGCTATATAGATCAGGCTGGCCTTGAATTCACAGAGATCTACCTATCTCTTCTTTCCCAGTGCTGAGATTAAAGGCATGCTCCACCAGGCTTAGTTGTTTCTAATGGAGGAAAAGAAGTATGAGTGTCCATTTTCTTCTCCCCTCCCTGACCAGAACTAGATGTCAAAGTGCCAATTACTTGTGACTTAGGGAATTGCTGATTCCTGCTTTTTTAGGCTCCTTGAATGGGACCCTATAGAGTGTTAATGATGATCCATTGAGTAGGGAAAACCATCCAACCCTCATAGACAATTCTCTGTGGAGACTGATAGTCCCGTGTGTAGCTACAAAATAGCATCAGCTATTTTTTCTTTAGCTCTGATTACTTAATATTCTGACTAAAGGATGAAGGTTCCTCACTCTGGATACCAGTCAGGTTAGTCACTTGCAGATGGGACTGAGACCTATGTGAGGGCTTGACAAAATTTTATCATGCTTTTAACTATACTCTAAATGTAGGCATCAGCCTTACTGGGGATAGCTGTAGGGAAAATAATAATAATAATAATAATAATAATAATAAATCTTTTTTCTAGATGGCAAAAATAAATTTCATTGATGAAAATTCAGAAAATTACAGAATGGTGTCAAATTCTAATATAAAAAGATAGCCATTGTTAATTAACATGTTAGTATCTAACCTTTGGGATAAAAAGATTACCTAATACAAGAGCTACCATGGTAGCTTCACTATGAAATGACTACTACCCACTAAAGTTCTTTAGAGGACTTTACTTTTGAGGATGCTAACCACAACAGAATGTTCTGACTTGGCTTAGGGAAAGCCAACCAATGAAAAGTAAATTAAATATATCAGTAGGGCAAAGACCATGTTTTAAGCCAGACCCTCTGTCTTCCCAGCTCTGGATGTATACAAAACACTTTCTGCTAAAATAAATAATGCTACCTAGGACTATCTACTGCAGGGACCTTAAGATGTGACTCTAAGTGGAGACACAGGTTAAGTCTGAGCAACTATGCAATTAACAAACACTGCCTGCTCTTGATGAGCCCGAGCAAAGGACATGGAGAAGTACAGGATGTGGTTTTTATCCTTAAGGAACCTATATCCATTGGATTGTAAAATCCAGAACAGAAACGCAAAGCAAGAGGAGCTAAAAGCCAACAAAACAGAAAATATAAAGAATACACTGTGTAAGGACTTTTAGGTCAAGACAAACAATTCCTCATCAGGGTGAGGGAATATGCATGGAGAATGTAAGTTTACTTGGGGCAGGAAGGGTCTATAAATAGACATCAAGATTTAAATTGGAACACTTTCTGGATGGATGGTGTCTTGTGGTTGTATTTGTTTCTGAGACTTTGAAGTCTAAGGAATTATATTAATCTAGATAACGCAGGCCACTCTTTGCTCATAAATGAACATCAAGTGTCAGTGATTTTTAATAACAGAAGTAGATGTGGTTCACTCAGGCATGCTTGTGTATGAAAAATCATGACTACAGTTACTGAAGATGTCGTTTTTCTATGACATAATCACAAATCTACTGATGTGTTCTCTATCTTCTTCATAGGAAGTTTGCCCCTAGCCATAGGGACTTGGTTTATTTCTTTTTTTTTTTTCCCATCCAACTATGACTTCCCATTTACCACTTGGGCCTTCTACTCCAAGGATGTCAGATTCCTAGTTCTCAGCCAGATAGTCTGATAGCTGAATGTCTTCTTTTGATGGGCTGAGTGAGTCATTCCAGGGGCTTTGTTTTGGTTTGGGGGTACAACTTATGCATATTGAAGAAGAAGTCTGGTTACAAAATAGTGTGGAGTTAGGAGTTGGAATTACTTAACCTTACACATGGGCACAGAAGTTGATACAACCTTGAGAGCTGACCAAGGGAAGGACTCTGGGCTGAATACACATGGAAGGTCCGTGTAAGTAGAAGAGGAAAGGAAGGCGATTTTCTCTGAAACATACTGCTGGACTGTATCCTGACAGCCTCAGAAAAATGGCAGTGGGTTTGAATTGCTATAACAAAATACCATAGACTTGGTAGCTTATGAATAACAGAAATTTTAGCGACTGAAAAGTCTAAGATCAGGGTTAGCAGGTTCAGTGTCTAGAGAGAACCCACCTGTTGGTTCACATATGGTACACTGCAGTTATGTCCTCATGTGGTGGGAAGGGACAGTTCTCAGGGAGCACCTTCAATAACCCCTGTCATGGCTTTGACCTGATGATCTAATCACTTCCCAATGGCCTATCTTCAAATCTAATTGGAGATTAGTTGTCAACACAGGAATTTGAAGGAACATAAATATTCAGAATACTGCAGATCATCCGGAAGGGTTATCAGAGAGTGAACTCCATCTGTAAAATGGAAAGAGTACCCTCCAAAAGGACCTAGTGATTGACAGAGATGGGGGTGAATGATAAAGCCCTCTTGTCCTTTGTCCCTAGTTGGTGGTTCGTAAGTCTCTATATAGTATCCAGGTTAATCTGACCTCCTTTCTTCTATACCAAAGTTTATCCGAACTTACCTCTTCTACTATCCCTTCCTTTGTTTGCTGGGTCTGTCATGTGGAAAATCTCCTGGCTCAGAGTTGGATCAAAGAAAGAGAAGGGAAAAGCTACGTAGTACTCTGGGCATCCAGGGTGGGCAGGTATGTGGTGTGATGTGTATCTCATCTGGATACCCCTTGCTACTTGCATGAAAAGTTGGCCATTTTTTCATGTTACACACAGTCATTCTGGTNTGGACATACTTGAAGGGAGAAAATTTTCTTACAGACATTCCGTTTTGAAGGACTCAGTTCTTCCAAAGGAAGGCAGCAGGTTTTGTGCTCCATTTCCTATAGAACTCTTTCTTCCCTTAAAGTCACTCAATCAGCCTCTGTTACTGGCTACACATTGTTGACTTCAATATAGTCTGTTTTTTTTTTTTAAAGAAAAATATATCCAGCTGAATTTCCACTTTTCTTCCCAATAGACTCTGTTTGCTGATTAGGTCACAAGGTTTCAGGAAGCTAAATCAGACATATTAGTGTTTGTGACTAAAGTTGCTTAGATCTATATCTATATATCTGCTGTGAAGACGAGAATGGGTCTTAAATTGATCTTCAAGGTGTTGAACAAATGTGTCCACTGAAACATCATCGACATTTCTTTTAAACTTATCATTTCATGTCATAGGTTGGTCAACTTTCATCTTTTCTTCATCCACGTGTGTTTCTGTTAAACATTGTGCATGGACCCCAGCCAGAAAACTCACACAAGATCAATATCACTGGCGCTGAACACCTCTTTGGTGTGGGAAATGAGATCTGGTCCGCTAGGAATGTCTTTAGAATTTGTTGATTTTGGTTTGGTGTTGTGTAATTTGTTTCAGACTCTGTTACAAGAACACCCATTTACTGTCAACAGACAGTGGAGAGCTCTGTAAAATCTAATTAATTTGAAGATATAACTTCCGTCACCCAATAACANTGCTGAGCTTCTGTGGAATGATGTAATACCTTGGAAGAGGGTAACTATTCACAGAGTGTATCAGAGCCTGTATACATCATTTAGTTGTATTCGGTGGCTCTCCATGGGTTCTTGATTTACTTTGTGTGTGTGTATTATAAATGGATGTAGGCAACTGAATTGTGGCTCCTCAAAATATGTCTACCCAAAAACTCACAATGTGACCCTATTTATAATAAGAGTCAAGACAAAAAAAGTACCTAGAGTGAGCAGCTTGAAATGAAATCATCCTGGACTCAGCTGGGCTCTAAGTTCAGTGGTGAGTCCTTCGAATAGAGGATGGAGGTAGAAATTTGCATTTACAAAGCAAGGAATACCAAGGGTTCTGGCATCTACCAGAAGCAAGGAGAAATGCATGCAACAATTATGTGTCAGAGCTTTCAAAGGAATCAACCTTGCTGATACCTTGACTACACACATTTACCCTCCAGAACTGTGTGTTGCTTCAACCACCAAGAGTATAAAAATTAATTATGACTACCCTCAGAAACCAATATGATGAAGATGAAATTAAATATTTAACATATGTTAAGGGGCTTGTTACTTGGAGCAGAAGTTGTCAAGTTAGGACCCAATGGCCTGAATCTAGTTGCTGTCTGGTGCCCCAAATAAAGTTTTATTGGAACATAGCCACTGTCATCTGTTTATATCCTTTGTGGCTGCTTTTGTGCCAAAACAGTGGAGTTGAGTTGTCTTGACAGAAACTACAAGGCACACAGAGATGAATATGTTACTTGATTTTTTTATTCAAATTTACTTATTAAAGGAACAATTCCCCGGGTGTGGTGGCAAACNCCTTTAATCCCAGAACTTGGGAGGCAGAGATGGTCAGATCTCTGTGAGTTTAAAACCAACCTGGTCTACAAAGCGAGTTCCAGGACAGCTAGGACTATTACACAGAGAAACCATCTCAAAAAACCAAAAAACAAAAAAGGAACAATTAGGGTTGGGATTTTGTGATGACTACTTTAGCTGCACTTAATAATATCTACCTTGAGAGATCTCTGCCATGTTTTGAATTTGGTTAAAGCATATCTCTCCTACAGAACTGGTGATATTGATTAAAAGAAGCTCAACACAAACAACTGATCTGTACCTTTAATGGAGCCTCAAGGTAGACTGTTTGGTTCAACCTCCTCATTTTGACTTCTTTGACTTAATGTAAATTGGAAACATTATTAGGTTGGTAGATCGAGTAAGCAATAAACATACTCTTAGAATAAAGAAAAGAACTATCTATCATTGTATTGAAGGACTGTCTTTCCCACATGATCTAGGTGCCTCTTATTTGATTAGTAACGAGAATACAAGCAGATGAGTTTTTCCTTGAGTGTGAAGGTCTCCCAGCTCCTAAAAGAGAGACACANAAATTGAATATAAGAAGCCTCCAATAGCTTATCTGCTTACCTGAGTTATTCATGTAAAATTCATTGTTGCACTATTAAGGAAGTTATGACAATGTATGATTTTCTCCTAACCTTTTGCAAGTGCTCTAGGAGAACATTTAGAAATCTGATCATTGAATTTCTATTTGAATATTTCTGCCTGGCTCTGAAAAGTTTCGTGTATATGTGTGTGTGTATGTGTGTGTGTGTGTGTGTGTGTGTGTGTGTGTGGTGTGTTCACTCCTGTGTTCATGTGTATGAGGATGAGGATGTAAGTGGGGATTCATGTTTGTATGCGTAGCACATGTGTGCATGTGGAGGCCAGATGTTAATCTCAGGTATCATCCTCAGATACTGTTCGTTTTGTTTGTTGAGACAGGATCTCTCATTGCCCCGGGGCTTGCTGATTTAGCTAGACTGGTTGGCCAGCGAGAACCAGGTGTTCCTCTTGTTCCCACCTCCTTACTGCTGGGGTTACAGGTGCATGCTACCATACCCAGATTTTTCCAAAAAATTCTATTTATTTATTTATTTATTTATTTATTTATTTATTTATTTATTTATGTGCGTGTGTGTGTGCGTGTGCGTGTGCATGTGCGTGTGCGTGTGTGTTGTACACATGGAGATCACAGGACAAATTTCTGGAGTTGGTTTTCTCTCCTTCCATTTTTTTCTCCATGTAGGTTCCAGGGATCCAACTCAGGTCCACAGGCTGGTGCAGTGTTTTACTGAGCCATCTTGCTGGTCCCATGTCAAGCTTTTCAGGGTGGGTTCTGGGAACTGAACTCAGGTCCTCAAGCACTTTACCAACTAAGCTGCCTCCCCAGACCCTGAAAAAGAAATCCTTCTCACCAAAATTTGTTTAAAGTTCTTGAAAATTTACTTCAAGGCATTTTTTTCCCAAGGAAATAATTAAANATCCATCATTTCTCAGAGCATTGTCTATAATCATGAGAAATTACAAATTACCAAAATTTGAAGCAATAATAGAGAATTGCTTAAATAAGTTGTAGTGCTTTAGTGTGCTCATTTTGATGTGTATAAGAGACAGGCTTAAATAGTGCTTTAGTGTGCTCATTTTATGAGTTTATTCTTTAATATTTAATAACACAGAACAATGCTCTTGATGTCATTTTATAAATTTAAAAAGGCAGAAAGGACAGGGCATATATGGTGTATAATAAACACACACTGAGAATAATAGATGGAAGGCTGGAGTGTTTTGAAGGTATTCTTGTGCTTACCTCCATTTTATAATGTTTCATAAATGCTTTTCATCACCATAAAATATGTAAAGTGAGCAGTCNGTTTCTTTAAATATTTTTTTATCTGGAGTGGAGAATTATGAGTTGATATAAAAGCAAATTCTTTCCCTTTCTCTGAAAGCTGATGAAATGCTTCAATTGTAGCTTGTTAGGACAGCACACTGGGACAGTCAGGTCCCCTNGCCCTCACCTCAAGTTGTAGTTTCTTGACCTGCAATCAAGAGTATCGAGTTCACAGAGAACCTAAGTTCTTGGTGAGCTAGGGTCAGGAGAAGTGTGGTCTATGAGCTCACCTCATTCACTGGAATCTCACACTCCTANTGGCTCCTCGGCAGTAAGCCAAGGCTGGTAGCAGCTGATCCTTGCTCTTTCATTGGGCCCTGAGGAAGCCCAGTTAGCACAGGAGCTCCAACACTCACTTAGATGGAAGCAGAAAGCGGTACTTCTTTCCTGGTCTGGGGGCCATAGGGTCAGGTTGGTTCTTTTATGAANGGATTTCTCTCTTTTGAAGTCCTCTTTGTCTTGATCAAGCTGTGGAAATGCATTTTCTTAGGAAAAAAATTCCATTAAAAAATTTAATTTGTACTAATCAGCCCCAGGCAGAGAGCCTGCAATAAGCTTGATGTCAATTTCATGTTTTGCTGAANTTCGTGAAGTGTTTTGTTTTAGGATTACCCCACCTCCCCTATTTTCTCTCTCTCTGAGTGTGNGTATGTGTAGGGTGGGAGGGAAATCTTCCAATATGATTTTCAGAAAATAAAAACTCCAAGTATTATATCACATTTGATCTAAAATTTTTATTGTCTTTTCTTGAATTGACCCTTTCTCTTCCTCACCTCCACCTCCCTCCTCTCCCAAAACAGAGTCTCACTATGTGTTCCCCCAACTTCTGCCTCTGCTTTCCACGTGTCAGGACTGCAAACCTTGTGAGTCTTCACCTGCATTTCCAGCATCCCCTGAGTCACCCAGGATACAATACACTCCCTGTGATATGTTGAGGCATTTTCCCAACAAGACTTTTGATTTCTTCATGACAGGCATTGTGATTTTTTTTTTTTAACCAATTTTGTGTCTTGTTTCTTCTCTGTGCCTTTCCCTCCCTTCTCTCTGTCATTTCTTTCCTTTATATTTTTTTGTTGAGTATTGCTCACAGAGATGTCTGAGACAGCACAGTCAGAGGAGAGCCAGGGATTCTGGTGTCAGTGATGCAGGTACNAAGATGTAGAGGGAGACGATAAAAGAAGAGTTGAGCCAGTTGTGGTGGTGCACGCCGGTAGGATTTGCTGAAGGAGGCGGAGGCAGGAGGATCACGAGTTCAAGGCCAGCCTGGGCTACACATTTTAAAAAAAAAAAGAGTTGAAATGGTGCGTAGACCGTGCTATACATCTAATCACCTATTAGCACAGCTGTCCCCCAATCCTGTAGATAGTGCTTATTAGCTTGCTGAGATCCTTGCACTGTTCTCGGCATTAAGGGCACAGCATGAACAAGACAGGCCAAGTTACCTGCTTTAAATAAGGTAGAACTTATAATACAGTACAAAACACAGTTCAAATAATAAGTATCATTTCTAGTTATGAGGGAAAAAAATCACAAAGGAGA
>LZPO01034853.1:868495-894089 GCA_001675575.1 Neotoma lepida
TGGCCAGAGCTCTCTGATTATGAGGACTGTATCGGAGTAGGGCTCAAGAGAGGACAGCCATGGAGGAGACGACAGCTCATCCACATGGGAGTCAGTTTATTATTAAAATACAAACGTGGAACTATTTCAAGCCATTCTCTGTGCAGCATACTTCCAAATGCAATATCACCTTTACCAATCAAGTCTAACTCATGTTAGACTTCATTGCACCGGTCCTAAGTCTGTTAAGACCATTCAAAGAGCAGTGCAGAAGAGGAAGAGAAGACATCCTTCCGTGTAAGTGTCAGACAAGCTTTNCCAGATTGTCTTTGGGGTTCTACTCTGGAGACTATTCAATTTGGTTTGGGGGCACTTTTAAAACAGCCATTTGGCACTTTCCATTTGGAGTTCTTAGGCACAGTGTGACAGAGTGAGCTTGGTGAGCCCTTCGCCATGCATTCGATACAGCAGCTGAAATTCAGCAGGCAGCTGGTGAGACTCCTGCCACTTGGTGGTAAATTTGGTTCCTTTTTTGTCATAGTAATGGTATGGAAGATCCTCCCTTGTGTTGGGGTCAAATCCAAAAGGCCAGAATCCATACAAGTGGATCTCTTCACAGACTGCAGATGCAAGAGTGTACATAAGGATACCTGTGCTCAGTCGTTTGGGTGACAAGTGTTTGTTTTTCCAGTACCTGGAGAATGATAAGTACATGCAGATTCAGTGGCGGATGCTGAAGGTTTCAGTCAGATAAATTNATGTACAGGGCTGGGAGCTAGATTTGTCTAGACTGTTTAGGTTTCATGGATAGATGCACCTTCTAGCCCCATTACACTGGCCTGTCCCCTTCTAGATAAGATTTTAAATGTCATAAAAGTTGAATTAAAATGGAGCAGAATGGAGCAAAATAATGAAATCAAAGATTTAGGATATGTTGGTAGATGACCCGGGTTCTCCCTATTTTCAGTAGTAACACTGGGCTGTATTCAGTCGTTAAACATTGGGGTCTGGTTCTATTGTCTCTTACATTCTTGGGAATGGTACTAGGGTATGTATGTTACCCTTGTTGTAATTACTCATCACACGCATTTTCTCAAAGAAAAGGTCCCAGTTTGGACTACAAATAATACAATTACCCTTCATTTTGGAGACAAACCAATTTTCTAGACCATGAATTCTCTTTCAATGGAAGTTCAACTAAACAGATCTTAAATTTGGAAGATTTTAGGAAAGAATAGGAAGGGAATATCTATTAGAGCATGCACATCTGGTTACTGGGTCTTCTAGAACCCACCTGAACTTANAATGAGACCTGCGCTCTGGTGTGATACCTGGGTTCCTTACATAGAAGGTCATGGGAGCTGAGGTAATGCTCAGATAAGTCAAATAAAAAGAGTTCTATAATTATTCTTTCCTTTAAAAATGTCCTGGATAATTGTCTCATTTCTGGCTGCATACTAGAGCTGTCTGAGAAGTTGTTAAAAACACATCAAATGCTGGGTCCTTGCCTCCCCCACCACACTGACTCTTCCAAGCACAGTCCAGGCAGTAATATCTTATTTTAAAACTCTGATTTTTATAAACAGCCAGAACAGAAAGTTACTGGATTAGATCAAAATGTTGAATCTCCAGCCAGTCTCCTTGTTAAGCCATAAGGCACAGCATTGAGCTCCTTAAATATGCAAACATTTAATCACAAAAGCTGATTATGGCATTTATGATTTATCCAGGGGGCTCTTAGTCCTGCAGATCTACAAACACCTAAACATCAACCAAAAAGGATATTTTAAAGCCAATTATCATTTTTTATTTTTCTTTTTTAAATTGTTATTTTCTTTAAAAAATTTGCTTTGTATAATTTAGCCACTGGTGTTACTAGGCTATACCTATTTGTACAAGGGGAGTTCTTGATTTGTGGTGATTTCTATGACTGTGCACTAAGAAGGGGATAGGAAAAATAAAAAAGGGGTGAGTGACAAACAGTCTTCACATTTAGCACTTGGTTACCAGTTAGGAATAAACATTTAGCACTGAGTTACCAGTTAGGAATAAACTGAACTTTTTAACTANAGTAATCCATTCATTCATTAAAAAGATAAGAGTTTTCCCCAAGAACTAAACCAACAATAAGGTCTAGTGAACTGGACGGCCCCCATGCTCAAGAGATTACAATATTGATTTGCCATCTGGTGGGGTATGAGTTAAATGTAATAAAATATACACACCTGTTGACATGTTGCATTATATTTCCAGGCCAAGCCAACTGGACCTTTAACTGACCTCTGTGTTCAACGAAAAAGTCAACTAACGTTCTGGTTACGGTTGCAGAAGTGTGGAAGAAAAATGCAGGGATCCAAAGAATGGCCCCATCGAGCTTTTTTAAACTGAGGAAGAAGTTGTTACGATCCTGAATGGTTAAAAGATTGTTGTAATATTTTTCCAGGATGCTGGGGTTGAAAGTTGTGAGGTTGGTTTTTCTCCCAACATCTTTTTGGAAAGCCTCTGTAGGGGCAAAATTGCATCGAAAAACAAAATCTGATTTATCTATTTCTTGTCCACACTGACTCCCTGTCAAAATTCCACTGTTTCCAACCACAGCACAAATATTATAACGCTTATTCATAATGGGTGACACATCTGGGAGCAGTGAGCGGAAGTTATTGCTAATAGAGAAAACATATTTATGGCTGGAATAATCATAATGCATCAGTTGTCCAATCCGTACACTATTCTTGGTCAAAGAAAAATTTTTTATTACATCGACATGCTGAAGAATTTCTTGCCTAAAATAAAAAAAGATTCATTAAGTGCATTCCATTCAAAAGAACCAAGTTTACATCTTATGCTTCTATTTAATTCAGACAAGAACCTTAAGCATATTCAATTCAAGTACAAGTATACATTCATATTTCTGGGCTCCAAGGACTGTTTTTTTTTATAATGTACAGGCATGGCAATATATCTCAGTCAAGTTCTGAATGGAATATTTGGATTCTAGTAAATTCAGTGTACAGTTTAGCCACCATTTCTTGGTATTCTGGTCTACTCAAAGATTGTATTTGATTAGGGAGGAGGCAGATGCCAAACTGTGTTAGAAAATACAGGGAGACAATTTACACAGGCCTCAAAGAGCTCACATTAATGCATAAACATTGGTGACTTAGAGCTTGTAACTAGGGACCGCTTGTTTGCTATTGGAATGTAGTAGTGCTCAGGAATATAAAATACTACAGATGTCTAAATAAAGCCACATAGATATGGGTCAGTACATAATACAGTACTATCTAATATTAAAATACGAAATGGGAAGAGCAGGGGGTATAGCTAAAGACTTAATAGAAATGAGATGATAATCTCACTAAGGCCTGCTGAATAATGAAGCATGGATCTATTTTTCTGTTTGATTATATGGAATTACACTTTAGTAGGATATAGCTAATAAAAAAAATGCCATTGAAACCTGAAAAAACACAAGAGAAAAGTGATAGTTAGAATTGACTTCAGCTGATTTCACATTGAGCTTTGTGTATAATTGTCTCCTCTTAAGTCTCAGGTACTTAAAATANTTGAGAAACAAGCAACATGCTACTCTCCAGTGACAAGAAAGCAAACAAACTCCCATGCCTTCTGTTTAAACCACAGCAGAGTGGAAAGAAATATTATCAAATTCTGGGACAGTGAAGACTGGTACAGTCATTTCAGTTTTCAGTTACCAGTGCAATTCTTAAAGTGGTTATTTATAAATGCAACTTAAGATGATAATGCTAAAATTAATTAAAGATTTCCTAAGAAATGGATTGAAAGGCAGGAAGTTTTGAGAAGGCAGTGTTCTTCTGATTGATAGCTAGGGAGACTTGGCCCAGTGTAGGAAAATACTGTAATCAAGTTAGGGATGTGTTTGGGCAACTTGTGTAAGGTGTTCTACCTTGAAAACTATGTGTACTGTCTGCAAAATTAAATAGATGAAAATCCCAAAGGCCAAAGCTGAAAAGCACTTCCGTGGTTTAGAATTAACGGCCACAAACTAGTTTATAATTAAGCATAAAGACTTAAACAACTGTAATCATAATCCTTTGATTATATCAATATTTCAAAAAAAANCATTTCTTTTTTCTTCTGAAACCATGTGCTTCTTTTGATTCTGCTAGTAGATTGTAATTTCTCAAAAAGTACAGTGACAATAAATGCCAGGGCAAAAACACAGCTCCTTTACTGGTTTGTAAAGAAAGTGTTCACAGTTCTCATGAATACACTAGATGGCTCACATTGCATTTGGTGGCATAACAATCCCGGGGGAGGGAGGAAGTCTATGATTCTGAGACCAGAATCACTGAGATTTAATTAATTTTATCCTTCTCTCCCACCTAAAACAAAACCAAACTATAAAGACAAAACTTCTTCATGTATAAAAACAGGCTACCACAATTACTAAAGCTGCAAAGGCTTACTGGAAATAAACAGGCAAAACCCAAACAAAATCATGTTTACATACATATGTTTGGGCCCGCATCTCCACTAGTGATGTGATAAGGTTGCATTATACNTTCTGTGTTTCAATAAGATCATTTGCTTGCAATTAACCTTTTTTCCCNTTTTTAAAAAATAGACAACTTTGGTGCAGCCAGACTTCACATCATGGTGTTCAGTCAAGGCCAAATTAGGAAGGACACTGGCCATCCCGATTCTTCCTTTTTAGAGGGCACTGCAAGCATTTGAGAGGGATGGCTACTCACCACCTCTTTTTGCATTTAGGATAGGACAAAGCCCATACACTTACAGGTGGGTGACATGAGTTGTAGCTTTTTTTGTTTGTTTGTTTATGTGTTTGCTTTTTGATGGTTTTGGATTTGTTTTTGTGCTGTTTGTCTTATTAAGTTTCAAAATTAAAAGCAACAACATAACAACCAACCTCTCTTCCTACCCTACCTTTGATGTAAAAACGCAGTCCGATTAAATGTCCATTTAGAAGGTTTCTCTTGGAGTTCATGGGTGAGAGAATTCGTAATGGGCACAAATGACGGGTCTAGAAACTTCAGTGCAAACTGTGACCTAAAGAGGAGCATGAGTTCAGACAGGCGCTGGCCTCAGCAAAGGGAACCCAGGGAGCCTTAACAGCTCCAGCAACAACCGGAGGGGGCAGCTGGGAAGGCCCACCGCACAGCCCCTCTCCCTTGGCACATTCTCTGCTTTTACACACACCCTGAAGAAAGGAAGAAAAGGGGAAACTCTTCCTCATTGTCCAGCCCTCCGGGTGCAGGAGAAACCATAAAAAAGATGGCGGTCACGCAGACAGCCAGGGTCGAAGCCGGGTGCAAGGCTGCTGTCCGCGGCGCGGCGGGGACTTTGAGTCAGCACCGCGGACAGCAGCCTTCTCCGGCCCGACCCAGCCACCCCGGCCGGAGAATTGATTTTTGGAGAAAGGGCAGAGGAAATTCGAGACTCCGGAGAAAGGGGTGGGGGTGGGAGGTTCCAGCCTTAACCTTTTCCTTCCCGAGCCCAAGTCTGATTGCACCCTCAACCTTTAGCTGGATACCCCAAGAGGCTGTGTGCAGCCCCGCTCTTGTGTCCAGGCCTGGCTTCTTCAGGTTCCAACATCCCCGGCCCAGCTTGGCTCACAGGGTACCATACAGCTTGTGGTTGCCAACCCGCCCATCAGGAAGCGTTGTGGGGGAGAGCTCCTTGCGGGCACAGGTAGGGGTGGGGCTCCAGATGAGCTGTGTCGGAGCTGCGCCCCGCGGTGACTTCGACCCGGCAAGGGTGGGCGGCCCTCAGCATAAGGCTTGCTTCCCGCAGGGGCCGAGGAATTGCAGAAATCCAGGAAAGGAGGAGGCGGGTGGCAGCGGGGGAAGGGTCGAGGAAAAAGCCCTAGGGGCTTCAAGAGAATAAACCTGCGCATCATTAGATGAGAAAGGGAGGAGGGGAGGGGTGTGAGAGCAGTTGGCGCCTGCGCCATTAAATCGCCCCAGCCAGGCCTTCGGAGCCCGCCGATAGCGCACAGCCAGGGCTCCCACCTCTCGCCTTGCCCATCTCAGGGTTCAACACCCCCTCCCGCCGTCCAAACACCGCCTCTCGCTCTACCACCAACACCCCAGTTTTGAAATGGGGGAGGGGACGCAGAGGAAGAATAGGAGAAATTCAATCACATCGATTAGGACAAAGGCTTGTAGGGATTTGGGGTTAAAAAATAAAGTGGAGAAAGAAGGAGAAGCAGAAAAAGGAGTGAAAGGACCACGCAGTTACCGAGAANCCCAAACACCCTTTTCTGACTGTTCCCCAAACACACCACCGGCCCGAGATACCCGAGGGCGCTCAAACAGAGGCCCACACTCACCGGAATCCCGCGTGGAACATGTACATTCGGGGCGCCCCCGGGCTGGCGTACTTGGGAGTGGTGAAGATGTTCTCCTTTTTCAGGGACACGTAGCTGATAAGCGATAAAATCAGCAGGGCCACGCTGAGCATGACCAGCCCTAGCACACTGGCGACTCGGGCCATTTTGCAATTTCTCATCCCGGGCTAGGCTGGGTTCAGGGAAACCGGGGAAATCGGTCCATTGAGCGGCCAGCAGCCTGCTGGCGTGTGAGTGTGTGTGTGCGTGCGTGTGTGCTCGCGGGCGCGTGTGAGTGTGTGTGGCGGGGGAGGGGGGACCCAGGCAGTTGAGTCGCGGAGGGCAGAGGGTGGGGAACGACCTGGAGCCCCGGGAGAAGCGGGAGCCGCCCCCCCACCCCCACCCCGGGGGCAGGGGCTAGCCTGGCCCGGAACTGAGCAGGAAGATGGAGGGTCTGCGAGGCGGTGGGGCGATGGAGCACGCCAAGCAGTGCGTCTCCGGCTGCCGGCTCAGGCTCCCCCGCGCGTTTCCAGCGAGGTTGCCATCTCCGCTGCTGCCTGCAAGATAAATGTGATTGGAATAGTGTTACAGTTCGATCTAAGCACAGGATTTAATTAATGAACTCTAATCTCCTAAATAACCAGGAGGAGGGGTGCGGGGGAGGGAGGGTAGAAGGGAAAGAGGGGGGGTGGAGAAAGGAGGCTGCGAGGCTGGAGCCCACTCCAGTGGCCTCCAAGACCCCCGCTAAAGGTACAGTCGAGTAGGTGGCTATCAGGAGACTGATGCCCAAACTTAGTTTAATGAACCATTCATTACTTTATAAAATACATCACGAAATAGGACGATAAATAACCTGATTTGCTACNGTGGTGGATAAACACCAGCTGGGTACTCAGAGATGCAATGAGGATTTTTTTTAGCAAGGCAATCGTTTAAAGGCTTTCTCATCTCCATCAGGCATCATCCTGAGTCCCACAGGCAACACCTGCTGCAGCATCCCTGCAAGGAAGACCCAAATGGCAGCTTGGCCAGCCTGCCTGGGGAACATTAAAAACACTCTAGAAAGTCTCATCGTGCTCCTTACTGTATATTTATCCATAAAGGATGGGTGCTGCCTAGCAAAGTTATATGGTGAGTCGTAAGTGTGGAAGGCTTGACTCTGTGTCCCTCATGCTCCTCTCAGTGCTTGGGCTTTGTACCCCAGCATCAGGCTTGGAACAGTTAGGCAGTATTGACTCTATTGCTCACTTTTGGGACTTATTCCTAGGCCAGCCTTCTTTCTGGCTGCAATAGGTGGGCCTAAGGGTGCCCAGAAGTCAGGGCCATTATAAAAGCACAAAATGGCTTTTGCAGAAGCTCAAGACCCAGGTAAGAGAGGCTTGCCTGAGGAGGGGTACGAAAATTCATTTTGTATTGCTTGACCATTTTGTTTGTTTATCATATGTGTTGTTTTGCATTTTGCTGCGCTGTGGTTACCGTTACCGAGAAAAGGTCATGAGGCACGACAAAATCCAGTATCAGAGCTTTATTAGAAAGTAAGGGGGGGAGTGAGAGAGAGAGAGAAAAAGAGACAGAGCGCGTGCGCGCGCGCGCGGCCGCACATGGAGAGAGAGAGGAAGAGAGAGGCAAGGAGAGGGAGGAAGAGGTGGGATTTCCCTTTGCACATGCACGAAGTGCGAATGTGAAGTTACTTAGCTGGGAGAGTGGCCAGGAATTCCAACAATATGTACATGCTGTCTATCTTAATATCCATTAGAAATGCAAACCCACCCACTTTCAGTTGCACACAGAGGTAGTTCATTTATTTCTTTAGCTTTGCTCTTTGCAGTTAGATTATAGTCTCTTCCACTCTGGCTTTACCCGTGGTTTGGTCATCCCTGTACTGGTCAATAAGCATTATAGAAAGAAGGTCAAGGTGAGAAGTTGGCCTTTGAGATCTGTGGTGGTTTGAAAGAAAATGGCCCCTAAAGGTATTGGCACGGTTAGGAGGTGTGGCCTTGTTGGAGTAGGTGGGGTCTTGTTGGAGGAAGTGTGTCACGGTGGAGGTAGGTTTTGAGATGTCTTATGTGCTCAAGTAATGCCCAGTGTCTCAGACTACTTCCTGTTTCCTGTGGATCCAGATGTAAGAACCCTCAGCTCCTTCTTCAGCACCATGTCTGTCTGATGCTGCCTTGCTTCCTGCCATGGCAATAATGGACTAAGCCTCTGAAATGTAAGCGATAAGAGTTGATGTGGTCATGGTAGACACCAGTACCATACAATATCAATACCATTCACAGCAATAAAAACCGTAACTAAGACAAGAGCCCTTTCCAAAAAGTAAGTTGAGATTTCTCCAAGGGACTTCTTTTCTGTACTTCTTGCCTTTATGAAGGTGGGATCACTTAATAATATGTGCTGCCTTAGGGACTGTAAATTCACCAAAAGGAAGACCTCTTAGGCTGTGAGCTCCTGCAGAGCAAGGATCATGTCTTTTCCTCCAGTACTGTCTCATTTGAGGGAATGTTAGTTATACCCACAGAGGCACATGTATATACACACAGTTTTAGAAAAGTGTTGTGTGCTATATGTGTGTTGCTTTTTGTGTTGTTATGAACAGAATGCCTGACAGAAACAAAGGTTTATCTTGATTCACTGCTCAGGTTTCAGTCCNCTGTGGTGGGGAAGACTTGGGCAGGTTCATGGCCTTAGAGGTGCTTTGCTTCCATGGCAGATCAGGGATTAAAGAACACTGAGATCAGAGATAGTCTGTAACCTTCAAAATCCTGCCCTCAGACACCTACATCTACCAGCCAGGCCTACCTCCTAAAGGTTCTCCAGCCCCCTCAAATAGGCAAGAGTTCAAAATCAGGCAGTGTGTGTGTGTGTGTGTATGTAGGGGTACATTTTAGAGTGAAATTATGACACCTGAATAGGATGAATAAATCATAATTCTAAATAATCACTCTAGTATTTTTAGAAGAGAGGATTGTATGAGTATAAAATGCCCAAAGGACCATGATCTAATGAGTTATCTAGGAATTCCATATGCTGGAAAGACACTTTTTGAATGTGGGGAGGCATGACATAGAGAGGTGGCTGAGGGGGCAGGCCACTCTGACTTCAGAGCTGCCTCTGGCATCTGTGTGCTCTGTGACATTAGTTGAGTTACCTGCTTCTCTGTGCTTCAGGCTGTTCATTTGCAGAACCAAGACAAACATGCCAGGGACTAGAGGGAGATTAAACACCTTTGCCTGGATTGCAGTTATTAAATAGGAGTGAAGCAAATGGGGCAAGTTTTTAACATCTTTTTTTTTTAACCCCTAAGTGTCCTGTTACAGAACGCAGAGGGAAGGATGTACCTGCTGAGAGGCAATTTCCTGTAGAAAATGGCAAAGATCAAGAAACTCCCTTTTCCTCAATGGAACATTCTTGGGACACAGGATAGCAATTCACTCTGCCTGGATTTAGAAGTGGTTTTAGGTGCCAGGCGTGGTGGCACACACCTTTAATCCGTGTTTGGGAGGCAGAGGCAGGTGGATTTCTGTGAGTTCAAGGCCAGCCTGGTCTACATAGTGAAAGCTCCAGGACAGCCAGGACTATGTAGAGAGCCCCTGTCTCAAAACAAAAACAAAAACAAAAANAAAAAAGAAAACCAACCAACCAAACAACAACAACAACAAACAGTAACAAACAAACAAATACCTGTAAACATTGTTCTAGGGACTGGAGAGATGATTTAACAGTTAAGAGCACTTGTTGCTCTCCTGGTGGCCATAGGTTCAACTTCCAGAACCCACATGGCTGCTCACCACTATCTGTAATTCAAGTCCAGGGGCCCCCTACTGGCTTCTGCAGGCACTGCACACATATGGTTTACAGACATACATGCAGATAAACACACACATAAAATTGAAACAGTTCTATTACTTCTGCTGAACAGGGTTCTGTGAACCTTCTAATCATGACGGTGGTACTTCAGAGAACAACCACAGCTCCTGGATACAGGATTTTTCAGGCCTAGGATTATAGCTTTTTATTAAGTTAAAAATAATTAAGACTTAAAAAAAATGCCTGTCGAGGTTTTAAAAATTCACTGTGGAAATCATCTCTGTTTGGAAGTAAAGGGTGAAAAGAAGAAAGGAAGCATGCATTGGCTTTAAACTTTTCTAGGGGAGCTGTTACTTTAGACAGAGTATTTACTTCCTCCTGCCCACATTTTGCAAACATGACTTTACTATGCTGTGTCTCTTACCAAGAGTGAATTCCAGGCACCAAGTCATTGGAAAGCCTTGCAAAGATGATACTTTTATTATAATATCTGTTTTCGTTCATCAGTTCACTAAATAAAATGCATTGGTTATTCATAGTCATGCCGGATAGGATGATTTCATGGTGCTGACCGTCTTGTAGGGAAGGATGGAGACTTGAAGAAATGTTCTGTGAAAAGCTGGACAACTGTGAACTCATGAGAGAATGGGATGTTGCTCTGTGTCTGCACAGAATTGGTGGAGTTCTTCACCAGGCACCATTTGGGTTGGGTTTTTTAAATTTTATTTTTTATTTTATATATATGAATGTTTTGCCTGCATGTGTACATATCATGTGTAGCATGTATGTGCAGTGTTTGTGGAGGCCAGAGGAGGGTGTCAGATCCCCTGGCACTGGAGTTATAGCCAGTTGTAAGCTGCCATGTGGGTGCTGGGAGTCAAACCCCAGTCCTCTGGAGGAACAGCTCTTAGTCACTGGGCTACCTCTTGAGCCATGTGGGTTGGGTTTTAAAGAGTGAGCAGGATTCACCCAGCGAAGGAGTTTAAAAAGGGACCCCCAAGCTGGGTGTGATGGTGCATGCCTTTAATCTCATCAGAGCCAGGTGGATCTCTGTGAGTTTGAGGCCAGCCTGGTCTGCATATTGAACTCCAGGCCAGCCAGAGGAGACAGGAAGGCACCGCAGATAAAGGGATGAGGAAGGCAGAAAAGATTATGGTAGGCTTTGGGAACAGCAAGAGACATGAACCAGTTACCCCAAAAGAAGAGCCTAGAAAAGNAGTTGGGGTCAGATAGTGAAGTGCTTAGGGGGGCACACTAACTTGGCAGGTATCCTTTGTAGAGCAGAGCTATTCAGAACTGTACAAAGCTTGCATACAGCAATGACTGTGGTTTTCTCTGGGTGGGTGGAGATGCTGGTGGAGACAGGACTGTGTGACAGTGCAGATACCCATGGATATGCTCAATGGCTCTCTAGCCTGTGAACACAGCCAAAGCCTCAGTGTGTTTTTATTTGCCGATGAACAAGTGTCTATTTACATTATGAACTACTCCTGGATAGGCATGGAGGAGTTGACTTCCTGGGTGGCTAGTAATTATAGTCAGATGCCACAGAGGTCAAGGTGCAGGAAACTCAGAGTCTACTGGGAAACTGCTCTCTGTAACATGTGACTGGAACTCTTCTTGTTACTGACTGACATCTTGGTTTCTAAAATAAGTCTAGCAATGGCTGCAGAGGAAGCTTCTTGGGGTCCTCTGAGTTTTCAACTCTTATTTTCCCTTATAGAAGATAAGCACTGTATGAATTAATTCGTAGGATAAGTCACTGAGGTAAGAGAATGTCACAAAAGCTCTCAGATGAATAAAGCTTGGACAGATGCATGAGGGTCTCAGGAANGGTATAGTAAGAGAGGGCAGAGCTGGCATACACTGTGCTGAGTTAAAGTGTGTATCCAGGGAAACANAGGCTTGGTGGGGGCCAAGGAGCAGATGAGTCTCTTTGAAGTGAACAAGATTTTCAGAACACTTAATCATCAACCACTTATTGTTTGTTGTGTGCNGTTACTATGAGGAACATACAAACTATCTTTACCTCATGGGTGAAAAAAATGGATCTTAAAAGAGGTTGAGAGCTGGGTGTGGTGGCNTACTCCCATAACCTCTGCACTTGAGAGGCTCAGACAGGAGGATCATGGGTTTAAGGCCAGCTTGAGCTATAAGGTTCTTAAGGTTCTTCTATGTCCAACAAAAACATAGGCCAGAGGTTTATGATTTTGCTCAAGGTAAAACCCCTCTGGCTGTGAAGCCCACTCTTTCTGCTAGACCACACAGTTTATAAGTAAGTCCTAGGACAGATGGAGGGTTTTGAGCAGTCCAGGGAACCTCGAAACGGAGACCAGTTTTTTTCTATTACTATCAATGATGATGAAGATGATTGATCTGAAGATTCATCTAACAATTCTGTCTCACTTATTGTGTGTTGGGTGTGATACTAAGCATTTCCATTATTGACCTTGTTCAGTCTCTGTTCATTCCTTTGAGAACACCCAGAAAGTCTCCCTGGTTTACCCTGGTTCAACTTACAAGTTTCAACTTTACAATGGCATGGGAGTGACATGGATTCAGCAGGAAGGTATATTAAGTTCTGATTTGTTTCTGAGGCTAGCCTTCCTTTGTGATGAGAGAGAGTCACAGCTCCTAGTCAAACACACAGTCATAGGGTGAACAGCTGAGACATCCAATAAATCATAGAAGATTCAACACTATTTCATTATTCTAAAATAAGCTTCATATTGGTTGATTTTACCTAAACAGAGACTAATGAAGGTATTCTGAGTACCTTTGAGGTAGGCTAGACTAGGCTATAATGCTTGGCCAGTTAGGTGTATGAACACTTTAAATACATTTAGCTCCAAGATAATTTCATTGTATAANGAGTTTATAGGAATGTAATCCAATTATAACCCAGGAGTTTCTGTAATGATTTCCACCATTTTAAAAAAGGAAGGCTCAAAACTCAGAGAGCAAAGAAACTTGCCTGTTAGTGTGCTCCAAAAGAGATTTGTGATCCCAGAGTTCAGAGGAGGAGAGCAAACTTCTTTAGTTGTGACATCTGCAGGCTCTTGAGGGAAGATAGATACGTAACTGTGGGAAGGTGAAGGAAGTCAAGGGAAGACCAAAATTCTCTCCCACTGTGGTCTGCTCTGGGGCTGGGAGAAGGCAAAGTGGGGCTGGAACTTGGGCTAACTATCCTGTGATGTTGGCTGGAAACAGTATCTTCTGTTCGTTCACCCATTTAGTGCCAATACAGCACCCCAGGCTCAGAGCTCAGTACACTGGGAGCCCTCTGCCTGACTGTACACCTGAAGGCCAGGCCAGGGAGAATGCTGGTGTCCTGGACTGAGCACAGAGGTAAATCACAGCTCCCTTGGAATGTGTGAGCTGTGTCTGAATTGCCTAAGAGGCCATGGGTAATGAAATTAAGTAATTACACTAAATGAGGTTAACATTAATACATGCACATATATACAACAAAGGAAGGATGGACAATGAACAAGAAAGCTTTCTCCCACTCTTAGGGTCTCAGTAACCCCTCTAGGGACAGTGCTCTGTACAACTCATCTGAGGCATGTGAGACTTATCCACTTCATACAGGTAAATGCTGAGATCCATTGAAAGTGATTCTTGTTTTAAGACTTTTTTGTCTGTATCTCTACAAAGACCTTTTACATAGCTTTTAACATTTCAGATGTTTCCAGTGATTACGTTTTCTGGGAGCCGAGGAATCACTCATTTTGTGCCTCTAGACAAATGCTTCCCTTAAAGCTCAGAAGAGTCTCTGTGAAAGGAAGAGAAGAACTTCACAGTCTTCTTTCTTCATTGAATAAATAAAATATATTTGGAATGCTGTCTGAAGGCTGAAAAGGTTTTTTTCTTTCTAGTCCCCGGGAAATGGTTCGGAAGGGGCTATTATGTTCAATTGTGTTAATCTCCCAAGCCCTTGTACAGAGTTTCGACTTTTCAAATATTTGCAGTGATTACTTTTTTTGGAAGCGAAGTTATTATACTTGGAGAAGCTACTTGAAAAATAATCTTACGGTTAAGTCTTAAGCTATTCAGTTGTTTATTATGTCTCTTTATCATAGTGACTACGGGCACAGAAAATCTCCTACCCTCAAAGCGGCTGAAGTGTTACCAAGAGACGGGGAGAGGGCGGGGTTTAAAAAGAAATCTAATTTTACATTTCATCTTGAGTTTTTGGAGAGTTTTTTTGCCTTTTCTTTGTGCTTCTGAAGCTGTAATTGTCAACAGCATGTCTTTGAGAACAGGAGAAAGAAACAACCGTTTCGTTTGCCTGTTATTATAGCAGTATAAAAGTGGTAAAATTTCCACGTAATTTTGAAAAGTGCACTGCTGTTTGCTGGTTTATTGATGAGTGCTGCTTCCTCTGAAGAGACAATAGGAATTGTTGGAGATGAACTGCTAAGCATCTCCTTCCTTGGGCTTGGGTCGCCATGATCAGCACATACCTATTGCTGAGATTTCTTGTCTTCTGGTCATGAGGGACTCACAGAGGTCAGAGACCACCTCACTTCCTTATACTGAGATATTCAGTCTCAGTAATAGCAAGGCACATGAACTATACCATCTTCTATTTGGGGGCTTTACCATTGCATTTACAGTGGTGCTAAAAAAAGATATTATTTTTTAAAAATTACTTTTCATAGACAGGGAAAGACATCCATGGAGGTTAGCTAGCTTGTTCAAGGTCCCAACAACTATTCAAACATTTATGTATTTACTTATTTTTGAGACAGAGTTTCATGTAGTTCAGGCTGGGCTCCAACTCTCTGTATAGCTAATGACCTTGAACTCCTGAGCTTCTCGGCCCTACCTCCTTAGTGCTAGAATGACTACAGAATTATTCCTTTTGCACAAAGCTTGGTTGCCTTCCCTGTGAGAAGCCTGCACTGCATACACAGGAATGTGAAAGATGGTTTCTTCCATGTGGATGTTTTTCATTAGGTAAGAAGCCAAGGATAGAGTGCCTAGAGATACTCTGGTCACCTTCTTCTGTACGACAAACCTTCCCCAAAGGATCCATGAACAAGACAAGTGACTCCTGCGTGGATGAGAATGTCCATGAAAATCCGAGAAGTATCCATTATAGCTTTGTTTCAAAGAGCCTATTGCTTTATGATTTTACATGGCAAAGGACCCGAGTCTTGTGGAGGTGGTGTAGGATGAAGCTAGTGGCTGGCCTTGGGGCTCTGTACTTCTGTCTGAGAAGGACAGAGGAGGTGTGGGCAGATCAAGAATGCATTAGTGCCTTCTTCCTGATAGTAACCANAGTAGAGCAGATACAGCCAACTGGGGAAGGTAACTGATCTTCCCTCAGGTACTCACACTGGTTACCCAACACCTGTTTTAACTCCTAGTTGAGACTTGATCCAACTTTCCATTTTTCCCCTCTGAACTCAAATTATTAGTAACAAAGAAAGTCAAGCATCAGATATGCTGTATCTTTGACAAAGAACTTTATTTGCTGATATTTTCGTAGCTACGGATGACATGAAACCAATGGAAAGATGTAATCCAACTCTGAACATCTATAGTCATGNATGATTAAAGAGAGCCTCTGTGGGTCTTCATCAACTACCACAGCAGGTGTTACTGTTCACCCGGGACAGGTAACCGAGAGGGCTTTTGCTCCCGTTAGTGCAGATCCAGCCTGGTGTCTGTTATGTAGGTGGGCATATTCTGGGTACTCAAAGAGACCTTGGGGCAGTCATTGAATTCTGATGGTGCTTTTGGCTCAGATCTGGAATACTCCTTTATCTTCTGCCTGGGGAATTAGACTTCTCTGACTTGTAGCATTGCCTGCTCTCACCACAGATATCCCCCAGTCCTCTACCTTCCCCTTCCTCTATAAGCACAACATTGACAACTAAATGAGAACCACACAACATTAAACGTATGTTTTTAAACTTTTACAGCAGTAACACTGTTACTCTTTTTAGCTTCATGTTAGCCGGTTGGTCTATTTAGCAATTTTAAGCAGGATTTGCAAGANTCTGGAAACTGCATCTATTATAGATTGGGTACAAGGCTGGCTGTGAAAAAGCCANAGTTGCAAACAGCATTAGACCTTCAGATAGTAGCTGTGAGCACTTATCAAAGGATACTGTCTTTGTGAGCTCAGTGTGGAAGGGGATGCTGGCTCCTCNCAGGTCTTTACAGTTGATAATCACTATCTTTAGGGCCATCTTTGGGGAAAAGAAACTGACAGCCATATAAATCTTACATTTTTATAGCACTTCAATCCTCTTTTTTTCAAAGTGCTCTCACATCTATTATCCCATCTTGACCTCCCAAGGAAACTGTGAGCTGGGCACAGCAAGCATTTTCATCCTGATTTCATAGATAAGACACAAAAAGGTTAAATCACACAGTGAGACAGGAGTCAGGCTAAACATCCATGCCCAACNTTAAGACTGCTAGTGTCTCTACTGAAAAACTCCACTCTCTGTTTCTTCTCTGTTCTCTACTACTCTTCCAGAATTGCTGGCTTTTAAACAAATATCTCGAACTTCCTTCAATTAATTTTTAAGTTGATGAATAAAACTGGCATGCGTTTGTTCTGTATGCCATGATGTTTTGGAATTTGTACACATCNTGGAATAGCTAACTGATCTACCAAACAGATGCTTTGCTCTTTTTTGAATGGCCTGGGTTTAAGATGATGGCACAACCAAAATATGGCACAACTCATTCTCTTTAAAGTAGTCCTCAGTTTTACCTGCAATGAACTCAGGCCAGTGAAAAAGTGTACATAAGCCCACAACACAGCACCAGGTCAACTGAGCCAGATGCTGGGGACATTTCCTAAGTATCTGTGTGCTTTTGGAGATTCACATGCTCCNTNGAGATAGAAGCCCTGTTGGAAGCTCATCAATGGCAGCCTTCATGTTAAAGTCTGTGACTTTTCCTCAGGTGAGAGCCTGGGAGATTTGACATGAATGTCTTTGTTAAATTCACTCTTCTTTTGGCTTCCAGGAAATGACACTCGGCTGATTCTCTGATGACATTTTCCCTTTCTTACCTTTTTGCCTACTTCTTTTTTTTTTTCTTTCCCTGAAAGGGTCTCTCTATGTAGTCCTGGCTNTCCTGGAGCTTGCTATGTAGACCAGGCTGGCATTGAACTCATGGAGATCCTCTTGTCTTTTCCTGGGATTAAAGGCATGCACCACCACACCTGGTTTATTTCCACGCCCCCCCAACTCATCCTTCTTCTTTGTTCATTATTTTTTAATTTGTTTTTAATTTTTTTTGAGGCAGGATCTCATGTCTCTCAGGTTGGCCTTTGTTCATTGTGTAGACAAGGATGATTTCTGAACCACTAAACCTCTTGCCTCTACTTCCTCTGCACTGGNATTACAGACANACATCAGCATCCTAGTTNATCCTNTGCTGAGCNTAACTCTCTAGTGCATGCTAGGCCAACACCCTATTGATTTTGCTTCCTCTTCAGGCCCTCAGCNTTGCTCTTTGTACTAAACAGTCATAGAAAGAAGAGGGAATTAGTGAGGTCCTTGAGGAAAGGTTCATTTACACTCAAAGGCTTGGACAGTGGAGTGTAAGCTGTGCTGAGCAGAGGCCGCATCTTCAGGAGCTACCACAGTATCACTGAGCATCTTCAGGAACTACCACAGTATCACTGAGCATCTTCAGGAACTACCACAGTATCACTGAGCATCTTCAGGAACTACCACAGTATCATGCACGTGTTCAATAAGTGGGTGATCACATCTCAGTGACCAATTCTCACCTCCNTGAAGTCCTGGCCTGTACTCCAGACCTTCCTGTCCAACAGCATCTTTCAGTTGTCCCATCATCTTAAACGCAAGCCATCCAAAACTGATCACATCAGTTTCTTTCCTCCTACAACACAATTCTTTTATTTTAAAATTAAATTAAAATAAATTTCATATATATGAGTGTTTGGCCTACATGTATGTCAGCCAGAAGAGGGCACCCGGTCTTCTTGGATTGGAGTTACAGAGGGTTGTGATCTGCCATGTGGGTGCTGGGGATTGAACCTCAGCCCTCTGGAGGAGCAGCCACTGCTCTTAATCAGTGAGCCACCTCTCTAGCTCCACAGAGCTCTTCTAAATGTTGGCATCCTAGGGACGGGGTTTGTTCCTGCCTCAGCTGAATGTACCAGGCCTTGCTACCTATGGGAGGCCTTACTTACCCTTTTGGAGGAGGGGGATGGAGGATGGGTTGGTGGGAAGGCTGGGGAGGGAACAGGAGGAGGGATGAGAGGAGGATCTGTGGTTGGTATGTAAAATGAATAAAAAAATTTCTTAAATAAAAGAAATGTAAAAAAGAAAATATTGGCATCCACGTGTCTACTTCTGTGAGCCTCAACTTTATCAGCTTTGAGTCTCCTTTTTGATTCTCCCTTGTTATATTGTGATCTTTCCACTTAGCTGACCCTTCTATGCCTGTGGCCCCTGACAGAGTANTAGAACGTATTCTGGGCAGTGGCTGGGCCAGGGTTGTATCCACACACCTAATGGCCAGTTGTTGCTATAGGCTCTCAGTTCTCTTTGGAACATGGAGGGAAGGCTTGGAGAGAATTGATTGGTAGTTATACAGGAGCATNCTCTGAACCTGCTTGCTTGGGCACCAGTAACTTACTAGATCCACACTTTCAGGCTTCATAAATCATTTANAGAAATTAAGTTTTTCCCAAGGTTTTGAACTTGAGACTCTGTCTATCCATACTCATATCAATGTTAATAGTATTAATATTTCTTGTCTTAAAAATATTATTTTCATTTGCTTCTTGTCTCTGTGACTGCCTCCATGCCCCTCTCAATTCTTCCTTTTGGGACAGGGGCTCTCCATGTAGCTCAGTGTAGCCTTGACCTGGTAAACCCTCCTGCTTTACCATGCACTAATATGCTTGGCTTCCTTCCTTCCTTCCTTCCTTCCTTCCTCCTCCTCCTCCTCCTCCTCCTTCTATGTTGAGACAGAGTCTCTATGTGGCTGTGGCTGTCCTGGAACTCACAATGTAGACCAGGCTGACCTGGAACTCACAGATCCAACTGACTCTGTCTCCTGAGTACTGGGATTAAAGGCACATGCCATCCTGCCTGATGCCTCTTCCTTTTTGTTGTACCTTCTAACCAGAATCCTAATGATCAGGCTCAAATCAGTCAANGACCTTGTAGCACAGGTATTTGATGATTCTTATTTCCTTTATCCATTGTATTTGCTCTCTCTTCTGTATGCGTTTCTTATCAGTAGTNTAATATCTGGGAACCTTAGTCTGTCTTTTTGAAAAAAACATTTTGTTTCTTAAGATTAAGAATGGAACATAGATTAAGTTATCAGGTTGTGTCTGGGGTCAACTTTANTGAGGACCAGCAAACACAATGATGATTAAGTAAAAAAAGCTACCCAACCTTTCCGTGCCCGCTTCTAAACTTTACTAGTTTAGCGAACTAGCAGTAGCTCTCAGAGGTAACTGAACAAATTCAGTGTCTGTAATGCATTCATCACTGGGCATGTTTAAGTGTTCATTTCGATCCACATTTCATTACTGCTATCTCTAAGCGACTTCCTTCTTGCTCCTGATATCTCCTGCCCTCCCTGTTTTCATCATGTCTTCCCAAAACTCATGACTTAAGGCTAAACACTCTGCATTTTGAGTTTCACAACTGGATCATTACACTGAAATTTGATTGTCTAGAGCCTTTGCAACTTGTAGTTAATACCTTAGAACAGACTATCACTCCTAACCGGCACCTGTGGTAGGCAATGTTAGCTGACTCCCCAACATGCATTGCGATAGGCAATGTTGGTAAACTCCCCAACATGCATCTCCTCCTCCAGCAACTCTTAATGCATTGGCCCCACTATGATAATTTCATATTCTTTAAAAACATTTTATTAGTTCTTTGAGAATTTTGTACCATGTGTTTTGATCATATCTACCCCTTCAACTTTTTCCAGGTCCACTCCCTTCTCTACCCACTTAAGTTTGTGTCCCTTTAAAAATATTAAATCCATCAAAACAAATTTGTGCTGTCCAAATATCCTAGATATGTGGCCTTCCACTGGAGCATGGTTGACTTACCGGGGGCTCTACTTTTAGAGAAAACTGACTTCCCCTCTCCCAGATAAATAGCTCCTCAAGAAGGGGTGGAAATTTATGCCCAACTCTCCTCTTCANGCTGGGGTTTGGTCTGGCTTGGGCTTATACAGGTCTTATGCATAATGTCACAACAACTGTGCTTTCCTATGCGCAGCTGTCCTGCTGTGTCCAGAAGATATTCTTTCCTTGTAGCCATCCATTACATCTGGCTTTAAAACTCTTTCCACCTGTTTTCTGAGATGATTTCCGAGCCTTGGAAGGAGGAGGCTCAGTATACATGCTCCACTTAGGGCTGGGCATTCCACAGTCTTTTATTTTTGCATCTTGTGCACTTGTGGGTCTCCATGTCAATCACCATTTATTGCAAATAGAACCTCTCTAATGAGGGTTGAGAGATGTATTAATCTATAGATATGAGGATAAATCATTAGAANTTGGTTTAATACTATGTCAATTTAGAAAAATAATAATAGAAGGTTTTCCCCTAGGATCTNTGACCTGTCTAGCCACAGGTTCTTGGTCCTAGTAACAGTGCCAAGTATGGCTTCCATCCATCTTGTGGAGCAGGTCTCAAAACAACCCAAAATGTGTTTGGTTACTCCCATAACACTCATGCCACAATTGGACCAGTGGGTATGTCTTGCCAGGTCAGTCATTACTATAGTTCTCAGGGTTCACAGTTGAGTAGGAATTATGACTATTTTCCTCCTCTAGTGGCTTGTATANCATCTTCCAGATTTATAAAAGCTAGTAGGGATGAAGCTTTCAGGTAAGTACTTCCATGTTCTATGACTCAAGTATGTGGTGTCTTCAGCAATGGGTCTTACTTTCAAGTTNTGAAGGGTAACCAAGAGCATTGTCAGTAGCTTATAATATTTGTAACCAAGAGCATTGTCAGTAGCCTATAATATTTGGATGTCTATATGACCTTATTGGCTAATGATTCCAAAAGAAAGTACCCCATTCCTGGTATTGACCTTTGTATTTCATAGCTTGTGGCATCTAGTAGGGGCATTGTCTCTCCATTATTGTGCTGGTACGATGCTGTTTTCACTGCTATAGTTCTATAGTATAACTTGAAATCTGTGATGGCGATACCTCCAGTAGGGCGTTTGTTTGTTTGTTTTTGGTTGTTATTAATGATTATTTTGGTCATGCTGGTTTATTTGTATTTCCATATGAAATTTATAGTTATTTTTCAATTTCTGTGAAGAATTGCATTGGAATTTTGATAGAGATTGCACTGAATCTGTAGACTGCTTTTGGTAGCATCTTAGTTNGCTTTTCCATTGCTGTGATAAACCACCATGACCAAAGGCAACATGGGGAGGAAAGGGTCTATCTCTTGGGATACTTTCAGGAGAAACTTTTCTAAGAGTGATAGCTGAGGGCTGNGGCTCAATTCTTTTGAGCCCTGCTTCTCTTCCACGGTTCCAACCCTTTCAAGCTCAGTGCACTAAAGGTCTCCAGAGAGAGAGAGTAAAAGGAAGAGAGAGGGAAATGAGGCTTCACACCTAGGAAGTAGGAGCTGTAGGTAAGGGACTGATAAAGACAGAAGAAAGTTCTCTGAGCATGAACTTTCATTCAGTGAGACCTTTGTGGTCAGACCTGTGTCAGGTGACTGCAGGGGTCACTGCCTTGAATTCTCATGGATCTTCCCTGAACTGCCCAAATGCACCAAGCACGGACAAGATGCTGTGCTTCAGTTGTCAGATTGGGATCCCCACAGGGCTCTGTGAGCACCATAAACACCCTCCAGTGAACTCTAGGGAAAGGAGAGGAGTTTAAATGGAGCTCTATGTTGCTAAAGCCCAGGTTTCTGCCTTGCCCCATTATGCCTGACCAGCTCTTCTCTTTGTGCTGTCTCTTGTGTGCGTCACTTGTTTGGCACAGAGTATATTGTCCTCATATTTCATTTGCTTTGTGATAAACAACGTTCTTCTTCTCTCGGTCAACTCTGTCTCTCTCACTCTATCTCTTTCTCTCTATCTCTGTCTTTTTGTTTGTCTGTCTCTCTCTNTGTGTGTTTGTGTGTGTATTTCTTTCTTTCCCCTTTGCTAGATGGCAAGGAAGCTCACTGAGGCAGACCAGTTTCAGGCCAATGTCATGGGGCACAAAGCAAAGCGACTCATTATGCAGAGTGGTTTCTGGAGAGCAAATTCANAAGTGCTTTCATGAGAATTTATCCTCTTCCAGTCTCTCTCTTCCTTTTGGGATACAGGCTCAGAACCTTGGGGAATGTTTCAATGGACAATGTCATCACTGGTATCATCATTATCTTAAAATTTTAAAATTTTACTTAAAACTTTTATTTTATGTGTATGAATATTTTGTCTATACGTATTTATGCCACTTGTGTGCCTGGTGCCTCTGGAAGCCAGCAGAGAGCATTAGATCTCCTGTAACAGAAAATTGTGATCTGCCATGTGGGTTCTGGGAATTGAACCTGGGTCCTCTGGAAGATCAGTCAGTGCTCTTAANCACTGAGCCAACTGTCCAGCACCCATCATCATTATCATTATCTTCATCATTATTATACTCATTTACACAAAGGATGTCTGAGAAGTTTAAAATTACCTCAGGGTATTGTGGCAGCAAGGATCACATTAGGTACCTNTAGATTCCTGGCTCACTACTTTGCATCAGTATCCCCAACATCTCCCCAGCCATCCTATTTCTTACCTGTATGGGTGATTCCTCTTTATCTTGCTTTTTATTTTTTTATTTCTCAGACAGAATCTCATGTATTCCAGGCTGACCTCAAATACCCTGTGTAGCTGAGGATAATCTTAAACTTTGAACGGCCTACCTCCATCTTCTAAATGCTTCGATGACAGAAACATGCCACCACTTCCAGCTTATACAGTGCTGGGGACTGGACTCAGAACTTCATGCATACCAAACAAGCATTCTAGCAACTGAGCTACATCTCAAGTCCCAACTTCATCTTCACAGCTAACAATTCATCTTCATAGCTAACAATTCGTCATAAGGAATTCCCTGCACAGAATTCTTGGAATCTACCCACCAGTGGCTGCTTGTTATTTCTTCTATGTAGCACATGCACTTCCACGTGACAGTGGTTGGAAGTGGGATCTCAACACTCGCACCGGGTCGTGACNCAACTCCCACACAGATGTGTCTACCTATCTAGAACATCTCCCCTTTCAACAGGACACAGTGTTCTCCTGTTAGGCCTGCTGCNAGTAGAGGCTGCTTGCCAGGGATGGTTCCCCTCAGGGTGTGTGCAAAATGTTCTTGGCAGGTAAAGTCTCTGATGGTTGTGAGAAAAAGGAGTTGTTTCCTGTGGTTCATTTCAGGAGGTATCAAAGGGAGACGAGCTAGTGCTTTAGTCAACCTTGTGATGGTAGGTAGTCACAATGCTTGGAGATGAAGGGGGTTTGGGAAGTGAAAGAAATTCAGATAGATATTCTTGTGCCCTCATTGTATCAGGCACTCATCTAAGTGCTTTCTAGATGTCATTAGACCAAATTCTTATCACATTATAAAGGAGGTGGAGCTATTAGCCTGAGATCCTACTTGTGTTCTTTTGGCTGAACCACGCCTTGTTCTGCTCACATGGATTGACTTGTGCACCTTTTTCTCCCTTTCTTGGTGATTGTACCTGATTCCTGATCTTGTTCTCAACTGATGACTCCACACAGAAGCATTTAGAGTGGATGGTCCACAGCTGCCCATGTTCTACCACATGATGCATGAGTCAGCGTGACACCAACCACTGTCTCTTCTGGAGACAGGGATATTGTCAGCCCTGTATTTGTGCAGTAAATCCACCAACCCTTGCGCTCTGAAGTATTGCTTGGGCAGTTCTTCTGTCCTAGAGTATTAGATTGTTGCTCTCTGATAGTTCTCATCCAGCACCCTTTAATCTCTCCCGTCTTAAGAAAAGTTCTTTTGGCTCTGTATGCTTCTTAAATTGCCAGTCTGCTTTTCTGTTCCCTTTATAGCAGAACTCCTCAAAAGAGTTTTGTACTCTTGGGCTAGGGTGATGGCTTAGTGGGCAAGAACACTTGTTCTGCAAGGGTGAGGACCTAAGCTTGAATTCCCAGCATAAAAAGCCAGGCATGATTTGCATGTGCCCATAATTCTAGCATTGAAGAGTGAAGATAGTCTATCTCTCCATCTCTTTGTGATGTCATTTAATACATCTTTCTTTAGNTCTTGCAAACTAGAGTTGGACCTTAAAGCTTCTTCATGGTCATTCTTGGCTTTTTTTAAAAAAAAAATTATGGTTATCAGGAGCACTTCATAGCTGGCACTATGTCTGAAATCCTTTGGCAATGTTTTTGTGTTTTTTCCTTTGTGAAGAAGCANCCATTGGTGACCATGGCCCAAGTTCCTTGAGTCCTCCAAGGGTTACAAAATGGTAATATTTCTTATCTGGAACATTCCTTTTGTGTGTTACAGTCTTACACCAGCCATTAAGTTACTCTGAGAGAGAGCTAATTCAGTAAAGACATTTTCCAGAATAATGTTTTGAACATTCCCAAAATATGGCCATTAAAAACAAACAAAAGCACAACAAACAAAAACTATTACTCCACCCACCGCACTGCTTTCTGCAGACTACATGGCATCCTCTGAGCCTAACCCCTGGTAGGGACCTCCAAAGCCAGTCCACCCACCTGTCTGCCCATCCACCACCCCACTCACTAGGACACCCTGGAATGTGTAGTGTCCTGCCCCTACCCTTCACCACCTTAGGTAGAGACCCCCCAGATTGGCCTCCAACACACTCGCCTCTTACATGAGGATGGTATGGCATCNTGAGCCCCACCTCCAAAAGTCAACACCCACTCTCACTATAACCCCAGCCCTTGCCACTCAAGGACCACCTNTAGAATCTGGTAAGCCCTCCACAGACTTCTGAAGATCAATAGTGAGAATCTAGCTATAGAAGTTTTGCTGTTGGGCTCAGAATTTGTACCTATCCCCAGCTGGAGTAGGACTACTTCTGACACCCCATTTGCATATAAACCTAGAGTTGCTCCAAGACTGAACCCCTAGTGATATTCAGCTGGGTCACAGCCAGATACATTGGGGTAACAATAAACAAAGATCCTAACACCCTCTCAACAAAGGTGAGACCTGTTATCTATATCAGGAAATGAATANCAGGTTCCTGGGTCACACTGCAAAACCACAATGTGAATAATCAAGACAATACATTGCAGAAATTAGTNCCTCTANNGTAATGTTCCCTGAGAGAAGCAACATAGTTGATACACAGGAGAATGATTTCAAGATAGTAATTATAAATATGTTCAAGGAACTCAAAGAGGATATGCAAAAATTCTGTAATGTAGACTGTGAATATACATATAAACAATTGAAGGAAAGAAAGAAAACAATTC
>LZPO01034853.1:930915-949544 GCA_001675575.1 Neotoma lepida
GGGACTGTAGAGGTGGATAAGGACTGTAGAGGTGGATAAGGACTGTAGAGGTGGATAGGGACTGTAGAGGTGGATAGGGACTGTAGAGGTGGATAGGGACTGTAGAGGTGGATAGGGACTGTAGAGGTGGATAGGGACTGTAGAGGGGGTGGATAAGGACTGTAGAGGTGGATAGGGACTGTAGAGGGGGTGGATAAGGACTGTAGAGGTGGATAGGGACTGTAGTGAGGGGGTATTAGTAGGACACAGGTGCTATGAAGGGAGAAATGGAAGAATTGGGGATCTTTAACTGGGGAGGGAGAAATGGGGATCTATAGAGGAAGAGGGGGGCAGGAGAGATAATAACACTAAGGATGTTTGGAAAAAGTCACAGGGAAACATTATTTTATAGATAGATAGATAGATAGATAGATAGATAGATAGATAGATAGATAGATGGATAGATAGATAGGTAGATAGATACACACACACACATATATAAATTTACACACACACACACCACACACACAAGTAGAATTACAGCACATGGGATAATATTTTACCCAAGAGCTGTATACTATCCTACAAAAACCCAGTGCTAGGCATGGGAAACCTCTTTTCAAATTGTTGGTCAAGGGAGTCCAAGAGACTCCTAAAACAATACAAGACATTGCCACTGCCCTTAGTTGCTTCCCACAACTTGAAAATTAGACCATATTATGCAGATACAGGGCTTAGAACAGTGATTCTCAACCTTCCTAATGTTGTAAACCTTTAATACACTTCCTCATGTTGTGATGACTCCAACCACAAAATTATTTTCATTGCTACTTCATAACTGTAACTTTTCTATTGTTATAATCATAATGCAGATATCTGCGTTTTCCAATGGTCTTGGGTGACCCCCTGTGAAAGGGTTGTTCGACCCCAAAGAGGTCATGACCCACAGATTAAGTAAGCACCAACTCTGGCTTAGAAGAATTGAGCTGGAAATGACCCGAAAATCTTCTCCATGAAGCCCAGCTTCCCTTCAAAGGTGCTATACAAGCTGCCAATGGGTAAAAGTAATCAATAGTCCTACCCAGCTGTAATGTTCACTAACCACAAAAATAACTAGCCTCAGAAGATATGCCCAGTGGTGCAATAGTGGTACTTTTATCTCACGAGTGTAACACAAATTGCTAATTGGTCTTTTAATCAAATAAAATCCCGGAGCCTGATATTGGGGTGAAAGCTGAAAAATCCAAGAAGCAGAGCAAGCCACAGCCACCACCTCTTACCTCACCAACTCCTCAGCCTGAAAGAGCTCCAGTCAAAAAGGCTTCCTCAGCCGAAAAGCCTTTAGTTCCTGTCTCCTCAAGCCTTATTTATATATCTTTCTCTGCCCAGCCATCACTTCCTGGGATTAAAGGCATGTGTGCTTCCCAGTACTGGGATTAAAGGTGTGTGCCACCACTGCCTGGCTCTGTTTTCTCTCCTAGACTGGATCAATGTCATGTAGTCCAGGGTGGCTTTGAACTCACAGGGATCCAGATGGATCTCTGCCTCCCGATCGTTAGGATTAAAGGGGTGTGCCACCACTGTCTGGCCTCTATGTTTAATCTAGTGGCTTGTTCTGTCCTCTGATCTTCAGGCAAAGTTTATTAGGGTACACAATATATCACCACACAGGAGTAACTAACAACTGCCTAAATGGACTTAAGGTGCAGTTAGTGGGAGGGAATTCATGCCTGGTACTGTAAACCCAGCCAACCACATGTTGTCAATGGGAGGGAATTCATGCCTGGTATTGTAAATTCAGCCAAGTACATGTTGCTGGAGAGAGGTCGTAGACCCTAAAGGAGAATCCACTACTGCCATTTTCCTAAACCAATAAATTCCCAACAAAATTTTAAATGCTAATCCTTATACCCACAGATAAATGTAACTTTTACTGTCCATCGAAGAAGCTTATTTTTCAGTATACGGAGACAATTGCAAAGACTCAAAATCGGTCAAAATTCAGAGAATAAATGAATGTGGGCTGCCCATCCCTAACTGGCGCATCTGTATGACAACTCTCCCATCCGAGGTTGTAAGAGCCAGGGTGCATATTGCTGGATAGTTTCTTCTAGACATGGCAAGCAAGCTGCATCTATGAAATATCAGCAATACAGCTGCCTAAACAAGACCTGGATAATGACAACACCAGATGACACGCCAGCATGGATGAGGAAAGTTTCATGGGGCTCCACCTATAGATGAAAAGCTATAGACAATCAGTGGTTGCCGAGAGAATAATTTTTTCTTCAGGGATGAGNTCTGGTAGGCTTTCCAATCTCAAGTAGTCAGCAAGGCCTTGTAATATTTTGGGAGTCTTTTGGATAACCTTGACCAATAAATAACTCAAAAGAGAGCTTCTCATATGGTGTTGGGATTTTTGTTAGGTGGTTTTTGTCTCTTGGAGGAAGTATTGTCAACCCACATGGGAAATTTTTATTTGAACTGTATATATATATATATATATAAAACTATATATATAATAAGTATTTTTATACAGAAAGTTAATAGTATTGCTCCTTGCAACATTTTCTAGACATCCTTACTGTTATTTTACCCTCCTCCCCCTTTTTTTATTTCCTTCACACCTCCATAATTAGAACTCCCCATTTTTCCCATTTCCACTCTCAGGTCACTTGTACCCTCCTACTTCCCTCTCTATTGCTCCCTCACGCCCACCCTGGCAATGGTCTATTTTTTATTCCCTGATTTCTGCAATTTTTCCAGGATATCTACTCACATCTGAAGATTTGGAGCTAGGAACTCAGAAGAGAGAGAAAATTCAATGTTTATCTTTGATCTTTTCTAGTTCCATCTATTTACCTGACAATTTCATGATTTCACTTTTCTTTACAGCTGAATAGTATTCCATAGTGTATATGTACTACATTTTCATTATCCATTAATCAGTTGAAGGACAGTTAGGTTGTTTCCAATTCTTAGCTATTGTGAATAGAACAGCAATGAATATGGCTGAGCAAGTATCTGTAGAGTATGATGTAGAGTGCCAAGGAGTTGTGTAGCTGGATCATATAGCAGATTTGTATTTAGCCTTTTGAGAATTCTCCANAGTGGNTGGACCAGTTTGCAATTCCACCAACAGTGAGTGAGTGTAGTTTCCCCAACCCCCTCCAGCATTTGCTGTTGTTTGTTTTGTTGGTCTCTGCTGTTCTAACCGAGCAAGATAAAACTTCAAAGTTGTTTTGATTCACCATTTCTCTAATTACTAGGGACCATGAANTTTTTTGAGATATTTCTTAGCACACACCTGTAATCCCAGAGCTGAAGAGACAGAAGCAGGCAGATTCTTGGGGTTCTTGGCTAGGCAGCCTACCCTAATCAGCCCCCATCCATGCCAATGAAGATACCCTTGTATGTAAAACAAGATAGGTGACACCTAGGTCACAACATTGGAGGCTACATTTTGGCCTCCACACACACGCATGAAGTTGCACATATCACACACACACACACACATACATACACACACACACACATACATACACACACACACACATACATACACACACACACACACACACAACTGGGGATGGGGGAGAGAGAAAGAGAGACTAACTATGCTGATGCCTAACAGAACTTGGAGTTGTTGCTGTGTTTGAACTTATATACGTGGCATCATGCACTGCACCCACCATGAGTATAGTTGTGAGATTCATTCACACTGTTGATTCACACTGAATTTGTGCATGCTCTTTGCAAGATGAACGTTCTCTGTCATGAACAGCTTTATGTTGGCCATGAAGGCATGTCTGTGGTGATTGGGTTAAGCAACGGAAAGCATCCAGTTTCTTGAGATGAAGAAAAATCTCATGGACAAACAGAAAGCTTTGTNCCNTTGTTTAAAAAAAAATAGTGCAAGTCTGAATCTCTTGGGTGATGATCAGAATGTCCTTTGTCCCTCTGATGAGCTGTGGCTTTAGCACCAGAGTATGACCTACATTCTATTCTTTCTCAAGGGAAACAGCAGTCCCATCAAGTGCGAGGTGANTATGGAGAGCTCTTTTGCCACCTCTTATAATTTATTTTATTTCTCTGTGCCTCACTGTTTGAAAATGAAAATGGTGACATCNATATTTTGTTTGTCTTGGAAAGAAACCAAAAAAATGAATAAAGGTGATGAGAGAATTCTGAGAGAGATTTAACGTGTAAATATCATTTTTATTGTTAGAAGTTGTATTAGTCAAGATTCTCTAGAACAGAACTTACAGAATAAATATACCTATCCCATCCTATCTATCTATCTATCTATCTATCTATCTATCTATCTATCTATCTATCTGTCTGTCCGTCCGTCCGTCCGTCCGTCCATCCGTCGTCCGTCCGTCCGTCCATCCATCTATCATCTATCTATCTATCTATCTATCTATCTATCTATCTATCTATCATCTATCTATCCTCTATCTAAAGAGCATTTATTAGAATGACTTACAGGATATGGCCTAACTTGTCCAACAATGGCTGTCTACCAATGGAAGTTCCAAGAGGTTCAGTCCATGAGGCTGAATGTCTCAGCTGGTCTTCAGTATACACTGGAATCTCAAAGAAGTAGGCTCTAANGCAAGTGAAAAAATGAACTTGCTAGTGAGAGAAAGAATTGGAGCAGGTAGAGAGAGAGGAAGAGAGAGAATGAGAGAGTGCTTCCTTCTTTCATGACCTTTATATATGGTTGCCATAAGAAGGTATGGTCCAGATTAATAGTGGATCTTCCTACCTCAAAGATCCAGATTAGAAGTGGGTCCTCCCACTTCAAATGATTTAATTAAGATAAAATCCCCCACAGGTATGCCCAGCCTGCTTTTAGTTTGTTGTAGATATAGTCAAGTTGACAACCAAGAATAGCCATCACAGTTGTATAAAAAAAACCCATCATTTAAGTAGGCAATAAATTGTTTTGAAGACCCCAGAGAACAACAGTTTTACACTGTAATGTATCAGATATGAGTGACAGTGTCCTGAGTCTGTGCACTTGCCAGTTATATACATCCTGTCATCAAGGAAAGCAAAGGCAGGTTATTATGTGGAGAAACACAACTGGAACAAATTAGCAGCAGCACCTACACCATGAAGAACACTGTATGAAATATTCCAATACCTTTTACTGAAAACCACCAATATTTTCATTTTTATTAAGAGCTTCGTAAGGATTAGGACAGCTGAATAAGAAGCAATTTAGATGAGATCCAGCATGTTTAGGGTGGTATCTCCTTGAGTCAGTGTCCAAAGGTTNCCCATAGACCTCCAAATACCACAGGCTAATGTTTACTTTCCACAACCTGCCAGATTGCTAAAGACACAAGTTACTTATGTCATCAAACATGGAGAAATCGAACTGGTGTCCAACTAGTTCACCCCCTACTGGTGTCCAGTAGTTCACCCCCTACTGACTAGCATTTACAGTGCTGGAAGGTACTTTCCACATTACCAGAGGAGAAATTAATTATCAATTTCACCTAGCTACGAATCTTGTGACCTACAACAGAGACCTGCCTACAAGATATACTGGTGCAATAGTGGCCCAAAGTTATGGGAGCAACCAACCACTTTTAAAAACTGGATTTAAAATTCACTTTATGATGTGGAGTCCACTCACGACACTATTAAGTGGCTAAGAACCTGAGGCTAGATAAGCAATAGGGCCTAAGGGAAAATCTACCACTATTATTCTGCTTAAGGAATGAAGCAATAAAATGACTCCTAGTGATATTGCCATACCTATAGATCAGTTCATCATCCAACCCTCCTCAGAGAAGCTTCTTGTAGTAGATGAGAATTAACANAGAGAACCACAACTGACAATGTGAAGAGAATGAGGAACTTTGGAGCACTCAGCTGTAAATGGGATGTGTTTAANNAACCCTTCCCTACAGTTCATGGATCTGTGCAGAAGGGGAAGCAGAATGGTTGCAAGAACCAGAGGCTGTGGATAACTCTAAAAATCCATTCCTTCCAGACACAGTGGGATTGATACACATATGAACACAGAGACTGTGACGGCATACACAAGACCTGCACAGGTTGAAAACAGACAAAATCCCAGCTCTGAAAAGGGAAGTGATCACAAAGTTCCACCCTTAACCAAGAAGATATTTATAATTGATANCTTCTGGGNAGAAAATCANTTTTCTTCAGTGGAGTGNCACTGGATATATCACTCACACTCCAGGGTAGGCCCCATGCCTGAAGAATATTTGGCCAACATGAAATGGACTCTATCTTAGTGTGTGTGAGTGTTTGTGTGTGCATTTTTGGGTTTTATTTTTGGTATTTTTTTTTGTCTCATTGATTTTCTTTTGTTTAGTTTGTATGCTTTGATTTTTGTTGTTACTATTGTTCTTTTTTTTTTCCAAGCGAGAGAAAGGACATGAAGTTGAGTTGGTAAGGTGGTGGAGGAGATCTGGGAGGAGTTGGGAGAGGGGAAATATGATCAAAATACATTGTATAATATATTATTTATATTCTTAAAAAGCAATCTAGAATAAAACAGATATGAGAAAGAATTTCCTAAGTGTGACACCTCACCTCTCACTCATTTTAAGCCTAGGAGTGTGGACAAGTCACCCAAAGCTTGACTGCTGGGTTGACACTACCGTCTTTTACAGTGGAATCCATACCTCCTTGGCACACTTAGTCACCTACATGCCAATGGCTCCCTCCTGCAGGCAAGTGTGATTGAGGCTTTCTTTCTGGTTATATTGACTTTCCAAAGAGCCCGCCTTAACCCAGGCTGGAAGGGAGCTGTGATTAAGGACCCAGCCTCACCATGCCTCATAGCATGGCTGTGCCATCTTAGATCCTCAAAGGCACTGAGCTCCACATTTCCACAGTGGCAACCCGATTATTGAAATAACTCATCAGTCCTGTCACCTCAATTTCTCATTTTCCTACTCTTTTCCCTAAGAACATTTCTAAAGTAGACCATGTGTACCGAGTCCTTGTCTTGTTCCACACTAAGTGCAGTGCCTTGTGTTGTTTGTTGGGGGGTAAGGTAACTCAAAATCTTTTGTTACTTTAGCAGTTAAGTGTGGACTCCTATTCTTAAGCAATAAAAAAAGGTAAAAAAAGGAAAGAAAATGCAGAAAGGTTTTTCAGAGTTAGACACTGGAAAAGCCTTAAAACTTGCATANACACACATGAAAGAACTATCTAGGAAAGTTACAGGATCAGACAGCACCAAGTCTGGATGCACCTGTGAAGCGTGGTTGGGTTGACACTTTAGTTCAGAGAATTACCAAAACGATTCCTCTGATGAGAAATTCAGACTGCCCCTTATAATGAAAATAGTCAGCCAATAGAATTCTTAACATCACTGCAGTTAATCCCAACACAAACCCCAGACTGAAATCCACTGCTCTATTTAAGCCCAGGGCATTAAAGTGACATTATAAAGGTAGTTGTTTANTGTTTGTTCTGTGAGCCAGGCACTGTGCTGTATCCTTTGAATATCACATGTCNTCTAATTCTGACAGCAGCTTGTGAGGCAAGCTTATTTTGTTATCTACATTTTGCACATGGCAAGCCTGTGCTGAGAATTTAAGGAGCTTGCCAAGACTACAAAGTTATTTGCTTTGCAAACTGAAATTCAGGCTCTGAAGTTTTAACCTTCTGTCTTTCTGAAGAACCATGTGTTCAGCTGATTTCTTTCTTAGTGAAATTTGCCAAATGTGGTTCTTCACAAAGGGTAGGTTTTTAATTTATTACTTATAATTTATTTGTAAAAATTGTACTTCTGTTTTCTACTTTCTTTGGGTTATTTGATTACTTTTCTCATTTGAGAGTTCAGTTCATTTAACTTCAGTTCACTCTCGAGTGCATGCATGAGCATGTGTGTGTGTGTGTTTGTGTGTGTGTGTGTCTGTGTGTGTTTGTGTGTGTGTGTGTGTGTGTGTGTGCTGGTGTGCTGCTAGAATTTTGTGTTGTTGTCCTTTGATCTCTGAGTACCACCTTGGCTTCATCCCATGACTGCTTTTGTTGAGTAATACATGATTTGTAATTTGCTTGTGTTTCTTCACAAGCTTGATCTAAGAGCTGATTAAAAATCTATCTGNAAGTTTTCTTGTGTGGATTTGTTTCGTCTTTTTGTTTCGGATTTCCAGCTGTGTCACACGGCTGTCAGTGAATCTATCCTACATAATATCCTTTTTGTCTTCATAGAATATGGGAGGTTCTAGAATTTCCATATGGATTGGAAGAAATGTTCCACCTCTATTGTCTACAGAGATTTAATAGAAAAAAAAAAACTTCATGAGATGGCTAATTTTGGGTGTCCACTTGACTACAGCTGGAACCAATCAAAATCCCAAGCAGCTGGGCATACCCATGAGGGAATTCTTTGGTGATTCATTTGAGGCAGGAAGACCCACCCTGAATCTGGAACTCCAGTCCTGGTGGCAGCCTATATAAAGGGGCATGGAAGAAGGAAGTTTTCACTTTTTGCCTGCTTGCCCTCATTCTCATTAGTAAGGTCGTATGCCCTGTTGCTGAGGCACTCTTTTACTGGTATTAGGACCTACTTCTTCCAGATGCCCATGTAGATGGATGACCAGCCACTCTCTAGGAATCCTCTTGGATGCCAACACCAGGTAGGGACTGTTGTGACATCCATTCTCATGGACTGAACAACTACCTTTCCATTGGGAGACAGCCATTGTTGATCCACAGTCTTTAAGCCACTCTAATAAATTCATTTTTAATAATAAACAAATACATGTTCACTCTATCCATTCTTTTCTTTANATTAGTATTTCCCATTAATCATTTGTGTTAAAGAATGGAAGATAAACTAGGTATTGNGGCCCACACCTATAGTCGCAGCACTAAAGCAAGGCAAGAGGTGGAGAAGTTTGAGGATAGCCTGGGCAACGTAGTAAGATGTTATAAAACAAAACCAAAATAGAAAACAAAAATCCAAAATAAAGCAGAAGCACAGAAGATAGTTGGGGGGTATTGGCATCCTACCACCAAACTTGCCATTAATTCAGACCATTAAAATCAATCTTCAAATGCCTTTTCCAGNGTTAGTAATTCCCAGTTTGGTGGTATGCTCAAAATACATCTTTCATATGTATTACATTTATAGTTATACCCATCATAAAATAATTAGCACCATGTTTNAATAGGGAACTACCAGCAATGAAAGCAAGAAGAATTAGAGCTAAAATAGTGGTGGCCAAATGTCACTAAGTACCACAAGGANGGAAAAGAAGCATGATGAGTTCTCCGTGGAATGAACTTGGAAAGCTGGAGTGGAGTTTCTGATGTGGAGGGAAGTCATGCCAGTCTGTAAGTCGAGCAAAACACATTCGTTTGCATTAGGGTAGAAACATGACAAGTAGAATTTGACTACAGCAAATAATTCACACTCTAATTTGGGAAGAAATCTAGCTGATGGGGCCAGCATGTTTAGGGTTTCAAAGTACANAGCGAGAACTTTGGTTTCACACAGGAAAAAAGAGTCTCTGTTATTGAAGCTCAATGGGTGTGCTAAGGAGGTTCATTCTTCAGTGATGGGACTAGAAAGGAGAGAACAGTGGTGACAAAGGGATAGTGTAAGTCTGGGGGACATTTTGAAGAAAGAATCAATGGCACCTGGAGGTTAGTTGGATGTGTGGGTTGGGACTAGGAAGGACCCAGAGGATTCCTCCATCACAGTCTACAGGAATGAGAAGCGATAATGGCATTCAAGGAACAGAAGAGTGGGTCTGCAGGGAGGATCACAGTGTGGTTCTACATATGTTTCAGAGAATATATAAGAGGAGAGGTGTGAATATCTCAGACTGAATAAGACGGAGGTAGTAGAAGGGTTTTAGAGAAATCTACAGAAAGCAGGAAGAGAGAATTTCAAAGAAGTGTGGGAGTGGGTATGGGAGGGGGTTGTTGTATGACACGAGGGTGGGAGGGAGTTGTCAAATGTGTCAAATGCTGTAGAAAATGTGGGCAGGGCTGTTAGATAAAGCACTTGAGATATGACCTTATGGAATTCTGTGTCAATTAGAGTGATGGTGACAGACAGTCACGATGACTGAGCAGAGTATGAAGCTTTAGGGGGCAGACAAGGCAACAAAGATGAAGAGGTAATGGCCCAAAGGACGNGAGCGGTGTCACTTTACCCAGCCACCCTTCCCTTTCATTTATCTGAAATCTTTAAACAAAGATCTAAGAAATGGAAGTGGCCTTGGAGAGTGAGGCGCTTTGAGGAGTTATGTCTGCCAGGTGCCACAGAAACTAAAATTGTGCTTCAAGCTTTCTGGAGGGGACTCACTGAGATGATGGCATGTGACAGTGGGCAACTGGTCATCAAGAACTGGAGTTAGAAAAGAAATGTAAATCTTGACTGAAATCATCAAGATTGTTGGAAAATGGGTCATGTCCATAATGAAGGTGGCAAAGGAACCAAGCTAGTCGAACTATGGACAAACGGCATTTTAGTGCTGGGGCAAGGTTATAAAAACTGGTAGGCTCAGGGCCATCTCTTCTTTGGAGAAATTGGAGTAAGAAGGCAAGATGGCTTTCTTCCAGTGCTTACAACAGGTGGGTATTTTGGGGGTTTCCATGGTGACCATAAGCAGTTATTCATGCCTCCATAAATTTCACTTATAAAGATTTGCTTGGAGAGCACACTTGCCTCATTATGATCAGGACAAGGAAAAGCTTCTCATTTTGATGGACCTGAGAGTTCAAACTCTTTTTCTTCAAGGTCAAAGTCAGCACAAGACTGAAACTTCATTAGCTGTCCTTCAGCTCTGAGAAGAATCCCCGTAGGACTCAATATTTATAGCCTGGGAAGCATAGAGCTTCTCCAGAGGGAACACACTGGGTAATTTCCAGTCTTTGAGGTTCTTGAGGAAAGAAAGCCTTTCTCCTTTCTGTCAGGCCACTAGAACACAGTCAAAGCTGTCAGTGACACATGGCCATGTATACTGCCGACAAATATGCCAATTTGAGCATAGGAGGGCTTGGGTTTATATTAAGTGCATTCAGTAAATCACTCACCCTCTCTGGCTTCTGTTTTCCTTCTCTATAAATGATGTATATAGTACTAACATAGAAGAATAAACTATCTGTGCTTTTCAAACCCAAGTTCTCTTTGAATCCAAGAAGAACACAGTATCATCAAGAGAGAGGAAAATTAAAGCAACATATCTATTTTGTGGGAGGGTCTTTTCCTGCCTTGGGGACACAGGGTATAGTAATAAATATTCCAATCAAAATTCTGACTTAAAAATGCTTGGCATAGGGCTGGGGTTTCAGCTCAATTGGTAAAGTGTCTGTCTTGCAAACAGAAGGGTCTGAGTTTGAGTCCCAGAACCTACATAAAAAGACCAGTCATGGTGATGAATGTTTGTACACCTAAAGCTTTGAAGGTGAAGACAGGCAGATCCCTGGGGCTTGAGGGCCAGTCAGCCTGGCCTACTTAGTGAGCTATAAGCTATTGGCACCTGAAGAATGACAGCTAAGGGTTTCTTCTGCCCTTCATATGTGCATGCACATACATGAATGCTCACACACACACACACACACACACACACACACACATGCATATGAACAGACACAAAATATTTGATGTAAAGTACCACCTAAAATCAATTATAGGATTTCCTTCCCCAAGAAACAGAAAGTGCATGCTGTAGAAGGCTAATGATGAGTCTTTAGATTTCACGGGATGGAGGCCATATAGAAACTGGGACTTTTTGTAGCAGGGATGAACTGGTTAATCTTGATTGTCAACTCAACTGAATTGAGAAATGCTAGGAAACCAGTAAGGAGCATTCCCAGTTATGTCTGTGAGGCTGTAGCCAGATACAAGTGGGTCAGCAAACTAAGGGGGAAGTCCCNCTCCCCCAAATACGGGCAGCATCTTCAACTGCCTGGAGTCCAGATACAACAAAATACATCATAAGAGGAAGCCCACATGCTTGCAAACTTATTTCTTATTGAGCACACTCTTCTTTGCTGACATTGGATATAGATATCAGGCTCCTGCTTCTCCAGCCTTTGAATGAGATTCATACCAGCAACCATCCAAGGAGTTTCAACCCTGGGCTGAGGCCAAACCCCTAGTCACTCCTTTCTGAGGCTTCTAGTTTCTTGGACTGAGGAGCTATCTTTAGGTTTCTGCAACTTGCAGATGGCCATTGTGGGGCTTCCCAGTGTATGATCACTCTAGCCAACCCAATTAATTTGTGTGTGTGTTTATATGAAATATATATTTCTTCTGTAGCACTCAGACCAATACAAGGGGATTTGGCTCCCCTCTTTCCTATGGAAAGAGTCCCCTGTGCNTCTTACAAGAGGTGCCTCAAACATCATTATGCAATTGGCCCACCAACCACAATGGCCAGCTGGCTGGCGATGCCAAAGTGGCAGTTCTGNGTTTTCCTTTTTTTGTCTGGGAATTTTCTATGAATGGGCTACATAGCTTGTGGAGGAAGGGAGGGTAGAAGTTCATTTTCATAATGAGATCATTTAAAAGTGATAAACAAACCTCTTAAGACCCATGACCCTGTCACCTATCACCTTCTTCTTTACTCCATCTTATAACCAAACTTCTTGAGAGCCTCATTTGTATTTTCTTCTTCTAATTCTTTCCCCNGTACTCATCNCTTACCTACTCCTGGATTCCATCTCACCTCCATAGAAACATCTCATCAGAGTACCCACGTGAGTCAGCCCAGACACCTTTTCTTACTGAGCTCCTTGGNACCACTGAACATAGTTAACTGGGACTGACAGACACAACCCCTAACAAACAGTTCTCAACCTGTGGATCGAGACCCCAGAGGTCTCATATCNTATATCCTACATANTGGATATTTACAATACAGTTCATAACAGTAGCAAAATTACAGTTATGAAGTAGCAAAGAAGATAGTTTTCTGGTTGNGGGTCACCACAACATGAGAAACTTGCTTACAGGGTCACAGCATTGAGAAGATTGAGAACCATTGCCCTAACACAATAGACTATTGTGTTTTCTCTCTGTCTTAGCCATCTTCCTCTGTTTCCTTAAGGATTGCTTCTCTCTGTTCCCATTTACGTCTCACATTTTATGCTCTCAGTGGGCAGTTTAATTTACTAACCTCTTGATTGTCAATGACACTCAGGGTTAGTCCACAGACAGGCCCTACACGCTCACTTCTCAGGGTCAGAATGGCTTTCCATTTGTAGTGTCAGTCTCCCACAAAGGCTGTGAAATAAATGCAATCCATTGTAAAATTAAATAACCTTCCTTTTCTATTCAAGCTAGTTAACTGATACAGTACTCTAGAAAACTCTGTGCATTAGGTTGGCNTGTGGAGGGGGGGCATATGTGATGAGGGAACAACCTCAGGTATTGGTTCTCACTTCTCACCACTTCTCTTCATTGTTTGATGCTGAATACGTCAGGCTAGCTAGCCCATCAGCTGCAGGGGATGGTCCTGTCTCCACTTCCTTTCTTGTCATAGGAAAGGAATATAGGGATTGCAGGCATACTACCCAGCCAACTGTTACACAGGTTCTGGAAACTGAAACTCAGATCTTCTGTTTACACAGCAAACTCTTTACCTACTGAGGCATCTCTGATCCCTGAGTCAGCAGTTTTTNATCAAGGTAGTTCAGCCTACAGTGTTAGGAAAAAAATCAGACCTCACTCCAAAGGGGACTATATCCTATACTATAGTTGAGGGGGAAAAAAANGAAGCATGTGTCTGTAAAAAGGAATGCATCCCAGGATGGCTTGCAAAGAAGTGTGCAAAAGAACAGAGGTCATGAGCTCTATTGCAGAAGAGGTAACTGATCCAGAGAGGCACTGGAGTCCTTCCTTTTGCACGCAGGTATCTGTCAGAAATAGAATTTGACATTCTGTAGGATTCCANCACAAATTAACAACCTCATCAGCTCTCATCAAATAACATGTGAACAACACATCTAAAACATATTTAGCAGAACCACTCAATATTACATGTGAGGTTTGATGATGCCTGTTTGAAAATTGCTCCTTTTAATGATATACTGGAAACATCAAAATGTAGGAAAAATAATCCTTGTCTCAAATTAATTAGGATTCTCTATGGGTGAAAGCTTTTTCAATGGAAGAAATGGAAAAATATTTAATGCCACATAAAAGATGATGTGGAAAAGGATTCTATATGGGTATAATGACTGTTTAAACTACTTGATGCCTGGAAACCATCCAAGGCTTTCTTTGGGAACACTTGTCATAGTGTCCCATTGGGGAAGAAGATTCCTTTTATTCCTGAGCTGGCACTACAAAAGCCATTTAGAAGGAGAAATAGCAAATGGAAGTTACAGATTCAAATTTCTCCAAAGCTTGATTTGTTGGGAAGAAAGCTGTCTAAAGGGGAACTTAAGCCAGTGGAAGCTCCTTGCATCAGCATCTTCCAGGATGCCCTTCTGCTGTATCCTGTTTTCACACACATCCCATATTAACCTCTAGGCATCATGGTTCCATTCTCTGATATTATTCACTTTTGACCAAGTCTGACACTTTCCATCAGCCTTTTCCCCCCATCACACCCTATCCCCTGAAGGCCTTCTTCGCTCTGAGTTGTGTGTGGTATGTTACTTCCAACTTTATTAATTGAAAAGCAATCTTCTGCAGAGAGCAATGCAAGGTTAAGAATGGCTCACAGGGAGGAATTACAGCTGCCTGACAGATACTTCTCTGTGATCACAACGTGCTCAATGTTTGGGGAAAAGCTTTGGTTTTAAAGTAGNGTCTTCANGGTCTAATGTTGGAGGTTCTACCCCTTCCTTCCCAAGAGCTCTTGGGAATGTTGCTTAACCTCTTTGGATATCCATTTCTTTATCTATGAAAGCTAGATCAGGATCTGTGCTTCTTAGGATTGAAGAGAATAAGAGATAATGGATGCCATAGGCTTAGTCCTGTGCCTAGAACAAAGTAGATGCTTCTTAGACCTAAATTGTGGCTGCATAGGTCACTCATCCTGCCTATAGACATGCCATTTTTATAAAGTCTTCAGATTTGGTTGAAAGAGTAACAGAGATAAAAATATGACTGAGGAGGATGGTAGAACNCACGTGGTACAAAAGTGAAGGATGGGAATGTTTAAGTGGGGAGGAGGGAATGGAGAGATAGGGGAGAGGACAGAAGGGCTAAACAAATCTAAAGATGTATGAAAAAGACTGAAGGAAACCTGATACTTTGTAAGCTAAAAAAAATAGTTCAAAGTTTGGAAAAAAAAATAACCCCCAAACCCGACTGTTTCTCAACCAATCACAGGCCTGTACCCTGGCTGTGTTTCCATACTAGCTTCTTGGACTCAGTCCAAAAAGATTCCCCAACCCATATGTGTACATTCTAGTCGTCAGAACATCCACTGGTCCAGAAGTTAGACCCATTATTATTCCAGTGGGCTCCATCTTAAACTGTCTGATCTAGAGTATGTTAGATTTCACTGGAAAATTAAATAAGCAACTTTTGCGGAAGCCTCCAAAGTGTACATTTCTATCTAAGTGTTGGTTGTGAGGGATCTCATTTCCAGATCAGCTTCTCAGGTATTGAAGGAAGCCAGATCTTCACATGTGCCCAACTCACAAAAGGCCCCAGAAGCAGAGGATCTGGGAGACTGTGATTGCCTTGGGAGAATTGTTTACAGGAGACTTTCCAGAGAGTGTTTCTATACCATTGTTGTGTAAAGACCTGCCCATTTCCTGCAGGTGTCTCAAATCCCCTTGAGGAGTCTCATGAGGTGAAACATGTAGTTTTCCTTCCTTCCTGAGTAACTTAGAAAGCCTACCATCTCAGATGCTGACCCCTTGAAGGGCAAAACTTCTTTCTACTGGCCTGAAGGTGGGAGGGCTGGGTTTTAAAACAGTGCCTCTCGGCCCTCTGTGGACCGCTCATTATTTTAGTATTTCCCCCTCAGCTTTGGGTATTCATTAAGATTCTGATACAACAGGAGGGACCTTGCCTGATTGTGACACAGCATGATAGCCAGAGGGGATGCTGATGACGGTCCTTACATTTGCTTCAAACAGAGATGCTCAGGGATGTAATTTAATTATATGTGCTTCGCCCAACAAACAGCTGGCTCAGCACCAGTCAGGGGCCAAGATGAGGTCTCAGTGATGGCACATAGCACTGAGGTGCCTTTAGACATTTTTTTAAAAAGGCTTTCTTTTTTCATTTCATACTTAGTGGATACTTGTTATCTGCTTGATCTTGGGGGAGGGGTTGATGAGACATGATGATATCCCGGGATTCCCTAGAGAATGCGGGCATGCCGGTGACCAGAACACTGAACCTGATGAAAGGTGTGTGAGATCTAGGCAGGACCTCCAGTGTTGTGGGAGTGCAGAGAGGAGAACAACTACTTCAGATAGGCAATCTGGAGAAGCTCCACCAAGAAGTGACACGTGACTTGGTTGCAAAGGATGAGATGGGCGGAAGGTAGAGCAGGTGAGAAGTGAAAACCTGACCTAGACTAATGAAGTCACACGGAACTGCATGGAAAGAACTGAAGACAGACAGGGGCAGGGCAGTCTTCTAAGACTGCAACTGCTGATTGGTAGAGTAGAGGAGAAAACGGGGCTGAAGACACAGGCTGAAGGCAGGGTTTAGAGGAAGTACCCCTGTAATGAAAGTAAGTACCCTCAAACAAGGACTATTTATTTGCTTACAACTATTTTCACCTCCAGTAAGCACCTGGAACATGGTAATATCCAATAAATATTTGATAAATGGCCTGGTAGATGCAGCAGAGTTTGGAGTGTGCTTCAGACTAAGCCAATGAGAACCTAGGGCTTTTCTGACAGGGATGTGTATAATTTGATCTGTTTCTGCTCAGATTATTTGGTAGGGGTCTTAAACTCGGAGTAACAGCACCAGCCTTGCACAGTACAATAGGCAGACTGGACAGGAAACACTGACAAATGGAGACTCGAGCTGTAACTGCATCACTGGTTGTTCTGGACCTAGCTGTGCCTAAAACCACCACAAGTCTCCNTTATGCAAGTTAACACATCCCTCCTTTAGCTTAAGTCACTTGGGNGTAAGCTTTGAACAGTGCTATGCCAGCCCTGACTAGTACAATTGATTAAGAGCCAATTTCAGAAGTCTTAATGACTATTCCAAGTTGACAGCAAGATAAGTACGACTTTGACCTGCATTGCTGAGACACTTGGATGAGCACTTTCTGTCTTACCCAAAGGCATAGTAAATGCAAAGATATTGTTATTGTTATATATTCATCTTACATACGCTGTGTATTATTGTTTTGTCTGGTTCCAGGGACTCAACACACAGGCAGCCTGATGAAGGAAAGGATTATTTTTGTGGAAGGCCATTGTATTTCCCAAAATTCCTTAACTCTATTCATTGCTTTCTTGTTCCATAATAAATCTCCTTTAATTTTAAACTCCCAAGGGTTTAGGTTGTGNGCTTAGCAGTGTGTCTCCCCCATGTTAACCCAGAGAAGGAAGTAGAAACTTCTGAGTTGAAAGAGGGGAGAAGAAGTGAGTAAGAAAGAAGAGAAAGTTCATTCTATGGCAGGAGGTTTGGTCCTTGCTTCTNTGAACTACTTCTAAGGTCTGGAAATCTGAGAGCAGGTAGAGACTTCTGTCTGTCACTTGAGGGGCAAAGNCCTGGAACTCAGGCTTGTAAATAAGTCCTCCAAGTGGCAGAGTAGCAATGCCATGAGATGAAGTGAGTGGAGAAGAGAAGACTAGGCAAGTTTCTGGGACTCTTGGGGAAGTGGGAGCTGGATGGACAACCTGCAAAGTGTTCTTATAGTTAAAACCAGTGACAGTGAATGAATGCGTACTTGCCATGGTCACCCGGAGCGGGTGATGGTCTCAGGGAAGCAGAGGATGAAGATGGATCAAGATCCCAAAAGAATCAACCTCTTTTGCTCCCAGGGCAAGACATAGCAACATTGCATTTGGATTTCCAGGAAGGTTCCAGAATGCACAAACAACTCATTCAAATTCTCCTGTGCAGATTAGCTCTAAAGGCAAGNTGAAAAGCCATTCCAAAGGTCTGATTTTTCTAGAAAGTTGACAGTAACTAGGAGAAGAAAAAAAGTGCGGGGAATAGACATGACATCTTAATCATTGGTACCAAGAAGCCATAATGCCAGATTATAGAAAGCTTAAATAAAACTGTAGCTCTTTTTTTTCTTTTATTAAAGAAAGAGAGCCCAGGAGTACAATACCAGAACAAGAACTAATTTGGGAAGCTTGCTGGTATGATATTGTCAGTCACACCAGTGATGTGGATAAAAGGTTTTAGCACATGAATAATTTGGGTGAAAGGGCTTCATTGGTTTCTGTTTGCAGGACATTTACAGGAGAATAAACATGCTGGTAAAAATTACATATGGAGTGAAAATCAGTGGGTGAGAGGGAAGACCCTCGGACCCAGTTACCAGGACAGACAGGGTTGCTTAGCAACTGGGCAACTAGAGAATTCTCTCTCCNTTTCTTTTGTTTTTAGATTGGTGTAACCTTTGATCAATTTTGGCTATACAACAAAAGCCCTGGATATTTTGAGAGAAGGGTACCTGTTAATTTGTAGTAGCAAGGATATAGATGTGATAACAATTCGTCTCTCTGAATTCATGTTAAACAGC
>LZPO01034853.1:964153-975742 GCA_001675575.1 Neotoma lepida
TTGAGTCTGAACCTAGATAATTCCCAGATCTCTACCTTGTTGTCCATAATTTGCCATTGGTCCAAGAAGAAAGTATTGTCTGCCCCCAATCTCTAGGACTAAGTTTCTGGAGTCTGGGACAGGCTGGAGCAGGATCCAGAANAATGTTTTCCCCCAACCCCAGTAGGAGAATATTCCTTCCTTCTCCACACTGCTTCCTGAGGGCTTAGTTATATAGGATCTCAGATGGCTATCTTGGGTTTTAGAGATGCCCTAAAAGGCAGAGGATATCATCTTATTTCACAGAGAATAACTTTGAAAAGGATTTGTGGGAACACTGGTGTCTTCTCCGATCTGTTCTAGGCAGAAGTTCCTATGAACCCAATATTTCTTTTTTTTACTAAGAAAAAATTTCCATTCATTTTTACACACCAATTAAAGATCCCCCTCTTCCCTCCTCCCGCCCCCCCAGCCTCCCACTCCCAACTCACCCCTTACTTCCCCCCACAAGAAGGCCAGGCCTCCCATGAGGAGGCACCTCCAGTAGAGGCAGGTCCAAGCCCCTCCCCGTCTCAAGGCTGCACGATGTGTCCCATCATAGGTAATGGGCTCCAGAAAGCCTGCTCATGCACCAGGAACCCAATATTTCTAATCTCGGGCTAATGTCNAATGTTCAACGGGTGCCAAGAAGAGAAAGCCATTTAAAGCCATTTAAAGTGGAGGTGGAGAGAGAAGACAGGCAGAAGNTACCNTGTTTGGGCCAATCACAAAATAGACATCAAGAAGAGTTAGGCCACGAGGCAGAAGGTGAATAGTTGGGGTCCATCAGATAAGAAGTATTTAGATGTTGGTTTCAAGGTCAAGTTCCTTTTCTTAATATCCACTGTGTTTTCCTACAGAATAAATGTGAAGGCAGTTCCTAGTTTTCTTACCATTATTTNCACTTTAGTTCAGATTCATGAACAGTTCATAGGTGTGCACATCTGAGCACTGATTCCAAATTTATGTGAATGATGGAGCAACAGCTGNTACCCAAATAACAGCCATTTACAGAGCCCCCTCACACACTCCAACCCCTCTGGACTCCACCAGGCTCCTCTGGCATTTGTGATTCCTTTTCAACATATGTGCTTAGAATTCAAAGGAAACAGAATTGGCAGGGGATTGATTTCTTACCTTTTGAAAACTAGAAGAGAGGAAACCCAAGAGTGTCTGACTGAGCAGGCTGGACAGGAATCTATCAGGCTAGTCCTAGCCAGAGGCAAAAATTAGCCATAAAGAACTATTCTCCCTTCAGAACAGTCCCACTTGGGGCTGGAGAGATGNCTCAGAGGTTAAGAGCACATACTGGTCTTGACGAGGACTTGAGTTTGGTTTCTAGGGCCCATGCATAGCAGTTCATAACCATGTGTAACCCCAGCTCTAATGCACTTTTCTGGTCTTAATGGGAACCCCTGATGTGTGTCAATCACACATGCACACACACACATACACACAAACATGCACACGCGTGCACACGCACATGCATGCAAGCATGCATGTACACACACACTTAGGCAAAATAAATAATAAGTCTTAGGAAAAAGAACAGCCCTACTGTTTTCTACTTGTCCATCATCCTCTGCATTGAACATGCTGAAGGCTTCCTTCACCTTGTTTCTCTTTCTCCTCCTCCTACAGAATGAGGGCAGCAGCAAGTGCCAGGGTAGAAGCAGGATCAAACTGGCTTTAATGTCGGAAAACTGATTCCTAACCTTGAACCCATAGCTGAGAGATTTCGCCTCAGAACTGGTTTCCTCTTTTGTGCATGAGGACAGTCAGTCATAACTCCTTCTGCGTGGTTGTGAGAATGAAGTAAAAAAAAAAGATGCACGTGTAAATCTTTGTACATCATAAAGGTTCACTAGATCAAGTTCGTTGGAGTGATGGTGATAATGACGGCCAGTTGGGGGGCAGTGTTTTTGGTTGAGTTTTGCATTAAAGATAACTCTGGATCTCAAATGTGGGAGTCCTCTTGGGTAGGCCAGCATGAATGCAGAAAGATGGGATATCTCTGGCATTAAACTGGCCGTTATTGGTCCCTGATCAGAGTGGGAAGTGCTGGCCCTCTGAAGAAGGATTTTTAGAGTTAGGAAGTGCACAGAATATATAGGAATTGGCCTTTGCAGTTTGGTGTTCTTACAGTCTTAGAGGCTGTGGCAGAGTAGTGTGTCTCTCCACTGTGCACACAACAGTGGCAACAAAAGCATCCTGTCTTTCTNGAGGGAGGCAAGTGCTGTAGACATTGCCCCCAGACACTGGTCTTNCAAGCATGGGAATCAGTTCCATGGAGAATCCTAGAACTGGATATTGACTGGTTCTTTCCTATAACATCCGAATTAGCAAGTCAATCACATGTATCAATCAAAGTCTTAAAGACAGTTGTACACAAGTGGGTGCCANGGTGCCTGTGGCCCACCTGAGGGAGCACTTGGCTGCCACACTTTATCCCAGAGTTTTCCTTCCCTGCCCCTTTCCCTAGTCAACATGAGGAAATAACTAAGCTAAAAGGCAGGGAAGGGGAAAAGGCAGAAGGCATCTGGGATCATAAGTCTAGTGAAGTCTGCTGTGATGTGCCCAGCCCCCATGCCCAAGGTATAAAAAAGGGATAGAAAATCTTTCCAGGAGATTTGAGAGTGTTGTGTCTCAAGGTTCATGATCATATGGGTGATCCAGTCATCCTTTCCTCATACCACTAAGGAGGGGACAAGAAACTGGGAGAAAGATGGCAGGAAGGCAGAAGGGAGGCAGCAACGCAGCACTGTGAATTCCTAGGGTTCAGGGACAAATTGTATAAATTGCCTGTGGGTGACAGACATGATGAGAAACAGTTGCTATTCCCATCCAGAGGCAGAAGCCAACTNGGGATGGTGATCAAGTCAAAGTACCCATTCATTTCTCTCATTCCAGAATTCCTTCANTGATTCCTATATTCACCAGCCAGCGGATGTCACATGAGATGTGAGTNGTGAGTCAGTGTTAGCAGAGAGAAGACTGTGACAGCTCCAGGTGGGTCCCTGTGCATCAGAAGATCCTGGGGAAGAGAAAGAAAGGGCAAATGAAAGACTGATGTCNTTGGAAAGGAATTAAGACTCAAAATACCCTCCAGTCCAAGGTCAAGATACTCGGGCTGAGGGGAGGGAAGAGTAGGATAAATTAGATATGAGAGTCAACTCTTGACTTGGATTGACAAGGAGTCAATCAGACTTTGTAAGTAACCGTGTCCTAGTTAGGGTGTCTATTGCTGTGATAAAACACCATGACCAAAAGCAACTTGGGGAGGAAAGNATTTATTTTTTCTTACAAGTCTCAGGTTCACACTCTATNGCAGAGGACAGTCAGAGCAAAAGTTAAGGCAGGAACCTGGAGACAAGAACTTAAGCAGAGACCATGGAGGANTGGTGCTTCCTGGCTGGCTCCTTGTGATGTGCTCAGCCTGCTTTCTTATAGACCACAGGGCCATCTGCGCAGAAGTGGCACCACCCAAAGTGGGCTGGAAACTTTAGCATTAATCAAGAAAATGCCCGCAGGCCAATCTGATGGGGACATCTTCTCAATTAAAGTTGCTTTTTCTCAGATTACTCTAGCATGTGTCAAGTTGACAAAAACAAGCAAAACAGCCAAAACACCACCACCACCACCACCAATAATAAAAACAAAAGACCCCCCCAAAAAAGCCCTCACAAATGGGAAAGCTCTATTTGGGAGTTACTATCTACAAGAGAGTGATGGAAGAGGATGGGCAAGACTAAGAAGAAGGGGAGGTAGGCCTGGGTACACCTGGTATTATGGGATAGATTATGTACCCCAGCATTCATATGCTGGAACACTAGTCTCCAGTACATCAGAATGTGACTACTTGGAATCAGGATTGTTTGACATGAAATTAGTTACTATGAGTCCATTTTGGCCTAGAGTACCCAATCCAATGTGAGAAGTGACCTTTATGAAAGGAGCATCCATGTCTGATGAATATGAGAATTATGTTTATTCAAACGCAGTTATGGTAATCAGAAACCAGGAACAAACAACCATGAGGCAGAGGCTCTCCTAACATCTTCAGGGGGATGGGGANNCTGTGGATATTNTGATTTTAGATTTCTGGCCTTCAGGAATGTTGGATAATAAATCCTGTTGCTCTAAGTTACTGAGTGTTACCTAAGTTACCCTGTGAAGAGCTTTGAGACTGAGATGTTCTTCAAGGACTTCTGTGTTGAATCCAGGCTATGGATTGCCCCCCCCAGTATGTTTTCACCCCTTAATTGACTAGTTATATTGCATAGGCTCTCCCATCTGAAGCACACTCACTAAGGTGGATCCCTCTGGCTGGTAATGTTCCTGGAAGGATATTCAACNGTCAATCACTAGCAGCCAACACTTCCTACCAAGGGAGAAAGTGAAATACACACCCCATGTACAATATTTCAGAGGGTGCTAGGTCTCAGCACTCAAGACAAACAACATTTTGATGGAAAGNTACAAACCTTAAAATGTAACCCTTGTGATGACAGGTATCTCTCAANATAGCCGACGCATGAGATTTATAATACTGACGATTTCAGCTGCTGTTAGCTACTGAGTCTCTCCGCAAGGCATGGCTTTCTGCTACTGGAGACANGAGTGTCTTGGTCCCACAGTGACCATATAGGTCCCATATCAGAGTGCCCACCACACTGAGGAAGAAGGAAATTACATTTAAGNCTTGGTGGTCAGACCTCACATCCTAAATGTTTACCCACTGTCCTCTATCTCCTAGAGGATTTGGAGGAAGTATTTCCAGGGAAAGAAATGATAGAAGCAACTGAGGAGTCCATTGNTAGAGTGGACAAGGATTGGATAATGCCTATGATGCAAAATTAAGTCTGCTTGCTGTGCTTTGCCTTGTAACTGCCAACAGAGCTTCAGATAGCTGGAATCTGCACCATGTTCTATAGCCATGTAGATGCTTCTGAACCTGGAGAGAAAGAGTCCTGCCTGGGCTGCTGAACAAGTTATTGAACCACTCATACAGTCCAATCAAGGTCATAATATCCCACAACAGAGGGGCTTGCTTTTTTTTCCTTTCCCATCAACCCTTTTGGAATGATATATAGCTTGTGCCTCGGACATGTTACCAGTTGCTTTAATGACAAATATTGTAGGTTTTATGTCCCTGGTGCCGAATCTTTGAACTCAAGGCCGATAGGCTCTAGGCTAGGATGGATGAATGGATGGGCTCCTTACATTGACCCCTGGCCTGCATCCAAAAGCCAGCCTCCCCAAGGCCACCTGAGTAATTCTCTCCTCTCCTTTCAGGCCTTGATTTCTGCACCTCCCCCCATCTACTGACAGAACCTAAAACAAGAGACAATCTTTCTTCAGCAAGCTGTGACAATTTCGTAGCTTCGCAGATTCCAGGTGATGGCCTTGGCTTAGTTGTCTCTGTAAATGAGGCTCCTCACANGTGACAGATGGCTCCACACACTGGACANTTTATCTAAGTGGAAGCACACCCTCTAACTATTTAACTGCACTGTTTTGCAGGCAATGCCTTGGGATGGCGCTGACCCTGGATTGATCATTTCCAACAGATAACAATTACCGACAGAGACTTAGTTATGCCCTCCCTTCTGCCGAATGATGAAGTCTGCATCTTGACTTTGAGCTCCAGGAGCCCCTGGCCTTCTCAATAAACATAGCAACAGAGGCTATCTGTTCTTCTTCCCAGCAAGCTGAAATTTGGCAATATTAGCATACGGATTTTTTTTTGTATACTTCTTGATCACAAACAATGTCAGATTTTTTTTTCCCAGAGAGCTGTCCATTCCCACTCCTCTCCACGTCAAAGTTGTCAGAACCATAATTTATTCATTCTTTTGACCTCCAGGGAGGACAATATCCGAAGGGTCAGGGAGCGCTATTGGATGTCAGGAGGAAAATTCACTGCTCCAGCTCCCTTTACAATGTTACATTTAATCAGGCTTGCATGAATGTGGCTGAGGCTTCCCTGCTGTAATTACCCCTGAAGGGTTACCCCTCCTCATTAGTGAGTATGCAATATTTATACATTTCCTAAAGTCCTCAACATGGAAGACAGCCGGAGCTTGCTTGATTTTCTCTGTAAGCAAGTAGAAGTCTGATTTTTGTTTCTTTGTTTGAATCTCCACCATGACCTCCCCCGAGGAGCAGCAATGTCAAGATGGGGGTGAAAGATCCATGAAGCATCCAACTGTGGGTTGGTTCATGTCATCTGTGTGGGTGCTTTCATGGCCGCTCACACACGGGTTACTCTTCAAAGGCTCACAGAAAAGCTCCTTTACTCCGAATGTCAAGGCTCAGGCAAATTCGAAGTATAACGATTTTCTGAGAACTGTGTGGAGAGGTCTTGGGGGGCTGGAGGAACAATTAATCAATGCTAAATAATAACAATAGTTACTCTGACTTGTGGGCAGAATAAATCCTTCATTTCTGACCTACAACAGACGTAGCTCAGATGTGCACAGCCGAGCTTGGGGGTTCATTAGAATTCTTACCAAGTGTGTCCTACATGTTTTCCAGAGGGTTCTATTTTTACAGTCATTTTAGACAGCCTGGGTAGAATTCTGGAAAATCCTCCGATGTTGTGATTGTGTTTTCTTCCCATTTCCCTATGGCTGCCCAGGTCTTAATCCATTCAGACAAGGAATAAGAATCAGATCTGGGCTTTAGAATCAGGCAGACCCATGTCTGTGTACTGGTCCCTCCGCTTGGTAACCTTAATTACATCCTATAACCTCTCAGAGCCTTAATTTCCTCTTTTACAAAATAGGAACAAGAATTGTGGCTCTGCCTAGGGCTGTTGAGAAGATATGTGATTCTGAATATATCTGACATAAAGAACACGTTCTCTTCCGAGCTGCTGTGAGACAGAGCCTGTGATGAGGAACAAATACTTGATGAGTTCTCCTGGGCTGAAATCAGGGCTTGGGTCCCTGTATTCAGGCTTCAGAGGAAGGCAGAGGCTTCCCCAGAAAGGACAGGAGAGGCACTGACAGTTGGAGTTGGGGAGGGGGCAGGGACAGAAAAAAAAAGCAAGTAAAATGAGGAGTGGTGTGCAAAGCATCCTTCCTAGAGTCCTTCCCCCCAAATTTCCCATGACTCTGAAGCACTAACGAGTGTTTCGTGTGTCTAGATCCTTCATGAATCCTGGTGAAGAGCTAGCAACCCTGGAGCCCAGAGACNGCAGGAAGCAAAGAAGGAAGCTCACAGGAATCCTTCAGGAAGACTTTGGCTTTAAAATATGGTAAGTGGTGGTAGAGGAATGCCATTTTCAGTAAATGGTCCCTCAGTTAGTGTTTTCTACGGTGTATAGTAGACAAATTGCTACGTCAAATGTTACCATGATAAGATGCAAAAGACTGATTCCCGGTAAAACCAGGACTGCAGGAGCACTGTGCCCTTGGGAAAGAACCAATAGTTCAGAGGTGTTGGTATTTCCTGAGAGATGGGCCACTGAGAACCAAACTCCACAGCGATTCCTCCTATCTTCTTACCATGCCGTGACTTGGGTGATCTTATGTACCTTGTACAAATTAGTGTAAGTCTTCACATTGTTTGCTTTTTAATTAAAATGAACCTGATAGAGTGTAGCAGAAGTTTTCCTGTGTCCCGCCAGGCCCCATGGTCCCACATTTCTCTGGTCCCGCCCAGTCCTGGTCCCACAGCCGCTTATAAAATAATAACTCAGACNCTTATATTAATTACCAATTGCATGGCCTATGACAGGCTTCTTGCTAGCTCGCTTTTATATCTTAAATTAACCCATTTCTATTCATCTATGTTTTGCCACGTGTTCTGTGGCTTACCGGTCTACTGGCATGTTGTTCCTTGGGCGGGAGGCTGGCGTCTCTTTCCTTCTTCCCNTCTCTCTGCGTGGATTTCCACCTGCCTCTAAGATGCCTTGCCACAGGTCAATGCAGCTTTATTTATCAACCAATCAGAGCAACACATATTCACAGTGTACAGAAAGACATCCTACAGCACTATGGTTTCTAGAAGCCCAAGGGAGCCAAGCTCTCCTTTGATGTTTTGTATCTAAAGAGCACAGCAAAAACCTTTCCTCCCTAGCTCCCTCTTTGAGATGCTCTTCCCTCTGCTCTGAAGATCTGAACCTCACCTGACATTCCAGGACCAACTCAGGTGATGTTCCTGGTCTCCCAGCTATGGCCAAAGGGTCATTCTTGGTTCCACACGCTCACTGCAGCTGGAGGTACCCCCCCTTTGCATGGCATATGGCATTTTCTCAGGGCACAACGACAACAGAGTAGACCTGTGATGTTCACAAAGGGCACGCCTAGGACCCTAGGATGTTCACAGGTGCCTCACTCACAATTCCCATTCACCGCTNTGGCTAATGACTTCCATGCCACCACAAAGGACTATTTAAACAATACCTTGGCTTTCTTTCTTTTCACTTCCCTCACCTGTTCAAATACTTGGTTTTCCTTGGTAACCATTTCAGTTTTCCAAAGCAGCAACAGTGTTTTCTCCCTGTACCTGTGCTATTGTATCAACTAGTGCTGTCTAGTAGAACTTCCTGTAGTGGCAAGAATCATGTCAGCTTCCCTGTCCAAGAGCTTACAGTTGCNGTTAAGTACATGCAAGCGGCTAGTGCAGCTGAAGATCTGACTTTATAATATTATCTAATTTTGATTACTTAATATTTAATTCAAATAGCTCCAGATAACTTTTAACTACCACCCCACTTCTCAGGCATAGACATTGGCAAGCAGAAGATTCTACACCTGGGTAGCTTGTATCACTCCTGGCTACACAACCTGTTTCTGTACACATATCCTTAGAGGTCACATGACTGAACATATAGCTCATCAGAATTCCAACTTACCTCACAGAGAGGAAAGAAGGAGGCAGAAATCTTGCCATACCAAAAGTTGTTGTTTTTTATTTTATCCTTTGGGTGAATACATTTNAAATTTTCTGAAGCCCCCAATGATGCTTAGGATAGTGTCTTTCAAAGAATATATGGGTAATTAATANAGGAGGCAAAAATGAGTGGGGATTTTTATGAAAATAAGCGGCAGTTTCCACAGACTTTGCTATCACTGTGAATTTTAACAACNGGTGACATTTGAGGTGAGAACGTCAGGAGANTGGGAAGAATTTATTCAGTAAACACANGTCAATGGTACCTTCTGGTNACTTAGGCTCTAAGTCTCTTCTCCCTTACAACACAAAACTCTGGAAGCTTCCCTTCCTTGAGGGACAACAGGGGATATTATCCATGTCGTCTGGTTTTATGGTTTGCATTGTGTCCCCTCAAGAGATCTATTGAAATCCTAAGCCTCAGCATTTTGGAATACAGTTTACTTGGCTGTCATCCAAATACAATTAGTTTGGATGGAGTCTTCCTGGCAGAGGACTGTCTGTGGTGCAGTGCCCCCAAAGCACATTGCCCAAGACTGCTTCCTTGCTACTGAAGACTCGGTGTCTGACACAAGCTAGATGCTCAAGGTTTGCTAGGATGAGAAATTGGCAAATCAAGGCAGAGGGGCTCCTGAGATCTCTCTCCTCTGTGGGGATCTCTAGGCAGTTAACAGCTTCCAGGGAAGGANACACATTTTCTCAAATGATGCAAGCCACTGGCAAGGTACCTGTGCTCCTAGACATATAACCTCTCACCCATGCCTCTAAATAGTCCTAGTGAAACTCACTGGGACACATGCATGTACACACACGTGNCAACCATAAAAGTTAGAGGAGGACTAGGGGGGGAGAGGAAGGAAACCAGGACTGGGAAGAGAACAATAAAAGACAATGGGGGAAATATTACCAAAACATATTATATACGCACATAAGAATGTAAAAGAAAAAAAACAGCCAATCAAGGCTATGTATGGAACTGGTGAGTGTAGAGCAGAATGCAGGATCTGTTGTGCTACCTAATGTTTATTGTGGGGGAAGGATACATGAAGTACCTGAGTGCTCTCTCTTTTTGCTTTTTCTTTTCTTTTTTGTTTGTTTGTTTTTGGAGACAAGAGTTTCACTGTGTAGCCTTGGCTGTCCTGGAGCTCATTCTGTAGACCAGGATGGCCTTGAACTCACAGAGATTGTGGGATGCCTCCTGAATACTGGGATTAAAGACGTGCGCCACCACCACCACTCAGCTGAGTTCTTTATCTATATTGTTTTTCTNCTTTGCATCTCAGATGGATGAGGGAGANNTCGAAAGGAACCAGGTTGGGCTGGGGCCNCTGGGATCTGCTCCTGACTTAAGAGCTTTGGGTCTCTATTTTCCATTTTCTGGCTGGTAGGAGAAACAAGTCAAGGTGTGTTTCAAGGATGTTGGCATAATGGCTCCAAAGACAGTATGGAATATGGTGAGACTTGCTATTTTGGGTTGCTACTGCCTAGAGAAAGTCTAAACTGATGAGCTCGAGTTGAAAATGACCAACCAAATACTAGGCAGGCAACAACTCCACTGAGAACAACAACAACACAAAAACCCTCAACACAAACGAACAAGTAGCAAAAGCAGCCTCCTCTTAAGAGGATGGTCCTCCACCCTCCCTCAGCTTCTATCCCTTTACAAACANAAACCTCCGTGTTTCCACCCAGTAGCACTAGGCTTGACTGGGATGTTCTTGATCAAATCTGAGCAGGTTTGCCTTGTGTAGGTTTTTACTGTTCATCCTTGTCAAGGTTTCCAACTTGACCAATCCTTATTTCCTTGGTTGGCCATCTCAGGGGAAACGGATGGTGACTGGGAGACCTTCACCGAGAAATGGAAGATTGAACAAGGAGGTGATCACTCCAGGCTGCCATCAGTCCCNCTCCCCNGCCCCAGAAATGGTGATTTCAGTTTAACCTGGACACCAGATTGTAAAGCCGCTCATTTGTTCTCTCCTCCCCATGGCTTCCTGCTCCTGAGCCNTCACCNTCTNTGGAAGTGGAAGTGGGCAGCTCCCTTGAGTTCATCCTAGATGAGAAGCCAGTCTCTGTGAGATAGAGCTGNTGCTTTCCTCTTCTTCCAAAGGAATATTTATGGATCCAATTTCTACAATTTACATCTTTCATTTAATATTCTAGTTTTCTTTCCCCAAGGCTTCCAGTGCTATTCATGTCAGAAGGGATGTCTTATTTCCCAAATGTCTTTTGCATTATTAGTTTCATTTATTATTTTTATGTTTTCTATTGGGTCTACATACATATCATTTCCCTTAGATAACCCGAGCAGCTCACAATGAGCTAGTGGCTAGCATCTTTCAGCAGTGACTGCATGGAAAATCAGCCCCAATAACTCCTCTTCCATCCCTAAAATGTCCGTGTAGATGTTGTCAAGCTATCAACTTTGATTCTTGTCTGTTCTGGACAGTGGAGGACTTCAAAGGACAAAACTGAAATTCTGCATTCTCAGAGAGCTGCAATGTCCTTCTCTCACTCCCATTTGGCTTTGGAAGTTACCTGGGATCTGAGAAGCACACAACATAAAAGCACCACTGTACACAGATGTTTGTGGCAAGTGCTACTCATAACAGCTAAGTCATGGGCTCAACCCAGGTGTCCATAAACAGAGGAACGGATAAAGGAACTATA
>LZPO01034854.1:0-18941 GCA_001675575.1 Neotoma lepida
AAATGTACTTCATCAGTGCTGCATTCTGGCCTTACTTAGTAATTCTCTCTTTAGAGTTATCTCCTCTGTTACCCAACAGAAACATTTGGTCTTTAATCTTGACAAGATATTACTGTGTAGCTAGTCAAGCTGGTCTGGAATTTGCTAACCTTAAATATAATCCGTCCATTCTTTGTCCCAGGTACTAGGGTTACAGGCACATGCTCTATACCATGAAGTATTTTTTTGTTGTTGTTGTTTTCTTTTTTTTGGTTTTGTGAGACAGGCAGGGTCTCATGGTGTGGCCCTGCCTGTTCTGAAACTCATTTTGTAGACCAAGCTGACCTGGACTTCCTAGAGATCTACCTCTCCTGAGTACTAGGATTAAATATGTGTCACCATGCCTGGTGACTATTTTTCTTCTTTCTCTACATATTTTTCAAATTATTAATATTTTTGAAAAGTATCTTTTCCTTACCTAATGTTTTATTATAATAATCAATTATTCTAATTTTAATAAGAATAATTGAGGTTGAATAAAGTCTCTGTAGTTAGGAAATCATCTTAATAGAACTTTGTTGCAGTACTTACTGTACAACTTTGATTGAACAGAGACTCCTAAAGAACAGAACTTGTCACAGTGAAATTCTATTGACAAACTCCTTTTCCTAATGAAACAACTTTCTTGTTTTGTTTTTTTGAGACAAGGTCTCACCATGTAGTTCAGGCTGGCCTCAAGCGTGAGATCATGTCTCAATCTATGGATTATTGAGATTACAGTTCTGGGATTATAGATGTGTACCAAAAAAATTGTGCTTAATAATATGCGTTTTTTGTTTGTTTGTTTGTTTTTTGTTTTCCAGTTTTGCAAGACAAGGTTTCTCTGTATAACAGTCCTGTTCTCCTGGAACTTGTTCTGTAGACCAGGCTGGCCTGGAACTCACAGAGACTGGCCTGCTTCTGCCTCCCAAGTGCTGGGATTAACGGTGTGCGCCATCACCGCCTGACTTAACGTGATTTTTAACAACCCAATCATGTAAGTTATTGTTTTATTTGTTGTAGATAACTATGAGCACTGATTTCTAGATACTTATCTGCCTTCGCCTAAGCTAGTGGTCTTGGGCATTCACCTGGTTTTAAGGAGAGTTTACAAAAACCAAACATTACCACAAGTAGCTGGGAATGAGTTCATGTAATTAGCTTCAATTCAAACAAGAGGGTCTTGCTTTTCTTCTGTGTAAAATTTCTGAATGTTCATAGCAGGATGTGGTGATATTTTGTTTTTACTCTTAGCAAATAAAGGTTGCCTGAAGATCAGAGGACAGAGGCAGCTTAAACATAGAGGCAAGACAGTGGTAGCACACACCTTTAATCCTAGCACTTGGGAGGCAGAGGCAGAGATCCATCTGGATTTCTGTAAATTCAAGGCCACACAGAGCTACTTGAGATTAATCCAGTCTAAAAGAGAAACAGAGCCAGGCAGTGGTAGCACACACCTTTAATTTCAGAACTTGGGATCACATACCTTTAATCCCAGCACCAGGAAGGTTGAAACAGGAAGTGATATGGCTGGGCAGAGAATGGAATATAAGGCAGGAGACAGGAATTCAGGCTCTTTCAGGCTGAGGATTTGGTAAGGTAAGAGGTGGTGGCTGTGGCTTGCTCTGCTTCTCTGATCTTTCAGGTTTCACCCTGATACCTGGCTCCAGGTTTTTATTAAGACCAATTAGGATTTGTGCAACAGCTGGAGGAGACTCTTGAAGTGCCACCATGTACTGAGGTCAGTTTTCAAGGGAAAACTGTTTTTAGAGCTTGATATAATTGCCCACAAAATACTAATCACAACTTTAAAACATTCATTAGTAAGTATATGTTCTTGCCAATATGCTACTTAATTGAAATATACAAACCGGTAACAAAGCTGCTTTGGAATCTATTTCCGGGGAATCTTCTGTAGACGTTCTTCTACTACTGCTTTCTGCTACAAGAAATTAAAAAAACAGTTGAACAACTAATTTTTTCTTTTTGACTTTTTTTTGAGACAAAGTTTCTCTCTGTAGCCCTGTCCTGGAACTCATTGTGTAAACCAGGCTGGCCTCAAACTCATAGAGATCCACCTGCCTCTGCCTCCCAAGTGCTGGGATTAAAGGCGTGCGCCACTACTCCCCAGCTCAACAACTGCATTTTTAAGAAAGTATTTACTTACAAAGTGTTTCTAGAACCGATCATGAGATGGTTTCTTCTCTCCTACGAAGCTGAACCCAAGAATTATAAGAGGCCTATAAATCACCAAGTCATAAAATTTATTCTAAGTAAATTATTCAATTTATTGTGAAAACCCAGTAAGAAGCAAAATGCATTTTAAAAACAAGTCTTCTCCTATTTTCAAATCACCCCTATTGACAACCAAGGTTATTTGTTTCTTGTGCATCTTTCTGGAGAGTGTTTCTGTGCATGTATGTACTATATAGCCCCTACCACTTTATATAAACCGCAGCATAAAACATACTTTGAGGGTGCCTTTTTTTTAAAAAAATGGTTAGGGGGTTTTGTTTTCAGATATGGGTGTCTGTGCATGACGCCCAAACTGTCCTGAGCTTAAAAATGATCCTACTACCTCGGCCACCCTTAACTTTTGGATGTGATACTGTGCATGGTTTGTTTAGGTTAACTTTAAGCTTGGAGATGCTCCATGGAAGTACACAGAGGATTTCCCTATTATTATTGTTGTTGCTATTATTATTATTATTATTATTATTATTATTATTTATTATTTTAGAAGGGGGTCCCACTTTGTAGCCTTGGCTAGCCTGGAACCAACTATGTAGAACACGCTTGCCTCCCAGAGATCTACCTGACTTTGGTCTTATTATCATTAAATTTTTAGTTAATTAAAATTCTCTGAGACTGTTGTTACATATGGTGGTGTGGGTTCTGGACATCAAACCTGGATCATCTTAGGAGCAGCCAGTACCCTTCATGGCTGAACCATCTCTCCAGCCTATCTATTTTTTTAATATTAATTTAAATTTCACAGTACAGATGTATAATAATGAAGCTCAACAAACTACTGGTTGACACTGCTCTGTTCCTAATTTTTTACTCTGATGATAATAAAGAGTGCTATATTTTCTTCCCATTCTTGACTTAAGATGATATCTTTGTTGTCATAATCATTCTTTTAAATCCCAAATGAACTTTAAAATATATTTTTTGAAAGATCAAGAAATTAAAAATCTCAGGAAAAAAGTTCTATACCAAATAGTACAGAGGAAAATCAGTTATGATGGCACACTCCTTCAATTTCAGCACTTAGGAGGTTGAGCCAGTGACTGCCTTGAGTTCAAGGGCCATAATAAGACCCATTCTCATAAAACTAATAATAAAGGAAAAAATAGTAAGTTGAAACATATTACAAAACACAGGGCAAAACTTTAATAACCTGAAAATGACAGAATATATGATATTCTGAGTATCTCAAAGAAATTTAGTTAAGTATCAAAGAATTGAGGATGCTGATTTAAATAAACTGGTGACATGACCACACTAGTGGAAAAGGGTGAAGGCTTGTGTATTTGTGTGTGTGTTCAATCCGGAAATGGTTGGAAAAGAGAGCTTAGTCTCCACTTAGTTAAGAAAGCTAAGAGCTAGGCATAGTGGGCACACCTTTAATCTCAGTTCTTGAGAGGTAGAGGCAGGTGAATTGCTGTTAGAGGCCAATCCAGTCTAGATCTATATAGCAAGTTCTAGAACAGCCAGGGCTACAGAGAGACCCTGTCTCAAAAACAAACAAACAAATAAAATAAAAAAAAGCAAGCAAGCAAACTTAAGAGATGTGACATAAAATGAAATAAGAAGATAGAGCAATAAAATTGTGTTACTTTTAGAAACAATACATACATTATCTTGACAGTTTCACCTTTTCCTTGATAATTACTTCTATCATTTCTTTTACGAACCTTATTTTCAGGACTCAAATATAAAATACATAGCTGCAATTCCTATCTTATTTCTCAATATGACATGAAATATGAGATTTTTGATACATTTTTACAGATAATTTTTATAGTATTCTTTACTAAGTAAGTTTTATTCACGAACAGATGGCTCACTTTTATCAAATGCCTTTCCTGCAGTTATTGACATGATTTTTAGGCTTGAATCTGTTACTATCACTCACTGTAATTATATAATAATTATGTATGATATAATTATATTTGATTTATTGATTTGTATTATATTGATTGCCAAGCCAACCCGAATTTCTACAGTAATATATACCGCTGAACTTGTGACAGAAAGAGATTAGAAGAAGTGATGGTGAGGAAACAAAAAAGCACTGTTTTTAAAAGGGAAACTTCACAACTATTCAACCTTTCAACTACAGGCATTTATATAAAAACAAACCCAGGTATGGTGGTATGCACCTGTAGTACAGGAACTAGGGACACTGAGGCAGGAGGACTACTTGAGTCCAAAAGTTTGAGACCAGCCTGGGATACAGTGAAGCCTGATCTCAAAAACAAGGCCGCCAAGCATGGTGACATATCTGTAATCCCAGCCCTAGAAGGCTGAGGTAGAAGGAATTCAAAGACATCCTCAGCTACACAGGGAGTTTGAGGCCAGTCTGGGAAAATGAAAAATAGTAGAAAAGAACAATATGCTATCTTTTGTACAAATTATGAGAAATAGGAAAACCCATATTGTTATAAATGACTGCAGAAGTATAGACTAGCAGACACGCCTAACCTCTGACACTGTGATATAATATAGTCATTTACCAAGTTCATATTTAAGAATTGCATAATTAAGCTTAAAAAAAAAATCACCAAAACTCTTATGCTTTACTTACTATTTTGAGTTGGTCTGTATTTGTAGCTATCCATGGCTGCAAATAGACCTGCAGGCCACAAAATGGATATACTGGCTAAACGCAGATAAAAACAGTAGTGGTTCCATGTGTGGTTGCATGAGAGGTGGTAATTTTTCAAAGTATATTTTAATTTCAACAGAATTTAACCAAGTTAAACTAGAAAAATATGTGTTGAAGAACTGATACATTCTGCAAATGTTCAAATTATATTTAAAAGACCTTTGAATTTCATCCTTTCTGACTGAATAATTATATATTATATATATATCATGTTCATATATACATATATGAATGTAAGGATTATATTACTCATTTCCAAGGTTATATTAACTATTATCGACCAGGATTTTCATCTTTTGACTCATATACCATTTATTACTAAGGTACTTGGCAAATATATTCTTAAAGCTTAGTATGTTTGCTAACAGAATTCCTAAGGTCAAAACATTCACCTTGTTCTGTGTGAAGAGAAGCGGAAGCCTTGTGACACTCACTATATCCAGCAGCACTCACATGTTTCAAAGCATTTTCAGAAGGAGTATCATTCTGTATAAATTGCATATATACATAAATTATAAAAACAATTGTATCTGAGGCCATTGTTCAGCATAGAAATTCTTTTGATCTAACTCAATATGCTTTATTCTATTTCAGTATTAAAAGGTATATAGCAGAGATCTGGTTACTCTGTGTGAATCTCAAAAACCACTTGAAACTACCTACTTATCTGATTGAATCCTTTTTATACCAATTCACATTCTCAATATGTTTGGGAAAATATAGACAATTGAGGAAAAACTGAAACCAAAACCATTATTACTTTAAAAAGAAAAAAGTAGACACCACTGTGGTTTAATACATACTGCTTTGTAGGAGGTGTGTGTCAAACCTTAATTTCTCTTTGAATTTGTTCTGATATGTGGATACAGTATTTCAATCTCTCTGAAGCTTTCCTTTTGTTTTGAATTACTCATACATTTAAGAAGGGCCTGCTGCCTTTCTGGCCTAATAATTATTTTGCATTTTTATTAAAATTTTCTATGATTAAACTTTTTATATTTAGCTCTAGAATTCATCCAAATTTATGAAATCATGGTGATATATAAGTCTTTCCGAATTTGTACCCAATTCTCCAATTTATACTAACAAAGCACTTCTTTCATCAATTTCAAATTCAGCCCTCCTACTAAATTGTTTTGTTCAATGTTTATTTCAATAGCAATGATATTTCATTAAATATTTGTTTCAACTATTCTAGCTACAAAATATTTTAGTATCTAACAGCTACTTCTCTTTGATTTTCTTCTTTCCAGACAAACTAATGACACACTTTAAACAATCTGAGAAAGGCGTCACACCATTTTCTTTTTTGAGATTTATTTTTATGTATGTGTCTGTGTGCATGCCATATATGTGGCTACACACAAAGGCCAGACAAAAAACATGGGATCTCCTGGAGCTGACTGTAATGTAGGTGCCAGGATCCTTGGGAGAGCAGCAGGTGCTCCTAACCACTGAGCAATCTCTCCAGCCCCATACTGTTTACTCTATCAACTATAACACTATTGTACAACCTTAAAATATTTCTGAACCTTGACCACCAAAACATTACTGTAATAATCTATTTTCATTAAATTATTACCTAAAAAAACTAAGCATCTCTGGCTTTGATGCTGCACACTCTTCACACTGTAGGTAATTTACACAGCCATGCTATGAGTCTTGACTTAGCTCCTATAGTCTATGATATTTTACCCTGAACTTCATGTTCTATGTATAGGAAGTGCTTCAAACAGCAAAATAATGCCATATAAGCACATTAATGTAAATTATTTCCATATACAAATAAAAATTTAACAAGGAAATATATTAATTTTAATTAATTTCAGATTATAATGCCTTTCCTAAGACTTATAAATACCCATAGAGTACTTCATTAACTTATAAAATCCACTTCATCTGGAAACTGTTCAATAAAAACCATAAATCGAGTAAGACATAGCACATAGCGTATCTCCTACTACAGTAATTCTAAAATAAGCTCCAATAATCTATTTCTTGTGGCTCTTTCTCTTTTCATTATCATGTGCCAGCTAGGGCTACCTAAAATGCATCCAACCCACTCATCTAGCTTTCTCCTTCAAAATCATCATATATTATGAAAATATTCAGAACTTTAGAAGTATGCCAAGAGGATAAAAATGGATAGAAAATACTGTGCAAAGAGGCTGATGTGACAGCACATGCCTGCAGTCCAGTTCTTAGGAAGTAGAGGCAAGGCTAGGACTTAGAAACCAGCCTGAGCTTAGGCTACATGAGATTATTTCAAAACTACCATTAAGATTTAAAAGGGAGGTGAGGAGGGACTGTGAGTAAATACAGACTCAGGGCTGGTATACTAAACTTACGGATTGCCTCATATAGAGGCTTATGTGAAGGCTAAGCTGAGNTTCTGACTCCCACACACTAATGAGATCTTACTGGATGGATATTCAGGAACCTCTGAATACACCATGATCATATTCTAGATATCATCCTGCTGTTCCTCCTTGGAAGCAAGAAAATCATAGAACTATTTTCATACTTTAAGGCAAATAGAAAACAAGTACAAGAATCATCATTTCTCAATATGCATATATTCACCAGCTACATTCTGAGTTTGCAGCATCTACTTAGTATGTTATGTCCACCATTTTCGTACACTGCATCTGAGTCTGCCTTTACATGCAGGCAGTATACAACATGCCTGACAGCAACGATACAGTTAACTTCGGGTCGTATGAGGAGTGGTGACTCAGAGAGCATGTCAGTTACGATATCCTCGGCTATATCTTTGGGAGCAAATCTTGTTTCCCCGTATTTGTCATTTGATCATTCCTAAAATGTAAGTTCTTTGAGGGACAGAGGAGTTAAAGCACTTCAAGGAGCTCCTGGTGTAGCTACACCACTGTCTGGAGGTGATGAGTAGCCACAGGCAATTTATGAAGGCAACAGAAATAAAAACTAATTTTCAGGCAAGAAATACATTTTTAAAAATTTTTTGCCAGTTGTTGCATTCACTCATTAGACATGAGTAAGAATTTATTTAATATTCAACATATGTATATTATATATAGCTTTTTTACTTTTAGATTCCAAATTCTTTGAGAACAAGGATCATGTTCTAATAAACTTTGGGTCTTGAAGAAAACTTAAGCTCAGTAATTACTTCATAGAAAATGGAACAGGGAGGGCTGGAGAGATGGCTCAGAGGTTAAGAGCACTGGCTGCTCTTCCAAAGGTCCCAAGTTCAATTCCCAGCAACTACATGGTGGCTCACAACCATCTATAATGAGATCTGGTGCCCTCTTCTGGCCTGCAGGCATACATGGGGGCAGAACACTGCGGGCAGAACACTGTATACACAATAAATAAATAAACAAATAAACAAACAAATAAATAAATCTTAAAAAAAAAGAAAATGGAACAGGGAAAAGCATTAAAAAAAGTTAAACATTTTATTTTAGTTAACAAAAATGCAAGCTAGTTTGAACTTTTTCATGTTTCTCTTTGAAACATAACAGTTTTAAGTACCTGGAGTAATCATATCAATGACAATCTCATCTAACCTACTTTTTACTGAAGAAAAAAAAAGTTTAGTGCTATTTAGAAGAAATGATCACAAAAGTAAAATTATATTTAACTGTGCTGTTATAAAGTATTACTTACAGATAACAGTTCTTTTATTTTGTTTGATGTTTCTTTAAACCTCTGTAAATCCATACTATCTCTGTGTCCTTAACAGGGGAAAGGAAAAAAGGTTACAATGAAAATTTTTTCTTCCCTGTTAGATGAAGTAAAATCTTAGAAACAAATGATCTTTCAAGTAGTTTTCAGGCTCTGCAAACCTTCCTTTAGTTCTTTTTATAAATCGTACTGAAAATATCTACAAAGAAGATATCTAACAGCAAACAACAAAGGCCTCCTATTGAGAAGCCCACAAACAGTCTAAGTCAAACTTAAGAGTGAAAAGGGGACACGTTCCTCTTCACAATGAAATACAAAATAGACCGAGCCAGGCCTAGTGCACACACCTGTAACCCCAGCACTTGGGAGGTGGAGGCAGGAGCAACGCAATTTTCAAACACGTTTGAGGGAAACTTGGACATCGTTAGGTTGGGATAGATTTAATGTAGGAAATGTTACTCAATTCCCACAAAGGCTAATAGTAAATATCAGTAATCTGATACCTAGACAACATGCCAAGTTGGACTTAATATGGATATTCTACATGGTCTTACTAACAGATTCTCCAGATAATCATTAGTGTCCACAACTAGGTAAATTCGTAGGCTGGGAAAGCTAGAAAAACAGTTAAAGACTAGAGTAGGAAGCCAATGGACAAGGTCAGACATGAAAAGGCAAAAGGCCTCAGGCAGACCTTGTAATAGTATGAATATTATTCTAAAAGAGCAGATTATTACAAAAACCTCTCTAGTTAAATATTTTAACACTCTATCAGGAGACAATTATAACACTATATTCTCCCAAATCACAGACCTCAGCTAGCCCTATGACACTCTCTCTTCAGTTATTTATTCTTCTGTATGTGGCATGATGTCAGCATTTAAATATGCTTAGGTCTATATTACCATTTAACACAAGACAATCTGCCCGGTATGATAGACTATGCTTACAATAATGCCAGGACTGGGGAAGCTGAGGCAGGAAAATTCTAAGTTCAAGGATAACTTGGGCTATACAGGAAGACCCTGTCTCAAAAAAACAAAATCCAAATAAAACATCCTAAGCATATAAAACCAGTGTCAATTACAACTCTTCTTCCTCTCATGATTAAGTTTTTCAGGGAAGTGTCCAACTACCCTTTTATACTCTCCTCACACTTATGCTTTATTTATTTTACTACAGTCTAGCTCTCCATCACTTCCCTGGCCAAATAATTTTCACAAATGTTATTAACATATGGTTACTGTCAAAACAGCTTCTTTTTCTCCCATTACTTTACTCAAACTATCACAAGTATAAGACTTTTCTTTTCACCAGTCTTTTCTGGTGCAATTCTGACATGACTGCCATAGAGTCAACTGCTTTCTATTGGATCTGAGGCTTGCTCCACAAGACATCCATGCCTGATACTGTAAACCCATGTCTGTTACTTTGCTAACTGTTCTAAATGTCTGTTTGTACCCACAGACCTGGGCTGCTCTCAACCGTGGTCAGAGAAGTGTCTTTTTGAAGTGGGCAGCAGTCAATGCAGAGACTCCTAACTGGTTATGGAGCTGAGAACAAATGACTCTGAGTGCTAACCTTAAATGAGACATGTCATTAAGCCACTAGCCAATAATCAGGGAAGAGTGTGGAAAAGGAGGTGCACGGAATGTAAAAGGTATCTCCTTTGTGCTGGTTCTTTAGTGCACAAGATAGCTGATAAAAGTAGGAAAGGGGGCTGGAGAGATGGCTCAGCAATTAAGAACACTTGTTGGTCTTTAAGAGGATCCAGGTTCAGTTCCCAACATCCACATAGTGGCTTACAACCACCCATAACTCCACTTTCAGGGGACCTGATATCCTCTTCTGACCTCTGTGGGCAACAGACACACCCATGGTGCACAGACACATATGCAGGCAAAAACCCATATACATAAAATAAAGAAAAATCTTTAAAAAAAAAATCATCTTTCTAGAAATGTTCTCATCTTTAGATATGTAATTGAGTAGACCATAAATACATAGTTTTTATTAAAGTTTTTCATATGATCATATTGCCTAGTGTATCACTGTTAAGTAATACATGAACATGCTGTCCCTGTAATCCTAATGTAATTACTTGTAGTGCACCTTTTCACTTTCAATGCTGTCCTGGTTTGTAGATGAAATTACACATTGGCCCTATTCATACTGGTGTCAGTAGGCAGCTTCTAACCTCCCTTGTACCTCTGGACTTTTACCCTAGTATCTACCACTCACGAATCACTCAGATCCATCCAACAATTGACAAATCCAACTGAAGATATATTTAAATTCAATGGCACCAAACAATAGAACTCTTACAGCCCAATTCAATTATTTTTTACTACTTCTGATTCCTTTAGAAGACTATAGACAAGGCCACCTGTCATACAGTACATTTTCATTAATTAGTTAATTACTTTTCTAAGGTAGTGTTTCTGACATCAAAAGCAACGCTAATAAACAGTAAAAGTTTGCCAAACTTACCCACAAATGCTCCAAATTCTATGTTATCTCCTTCTGCAGCTTTATTGAAAACGGGTTCTAGATCTTTGGTTGCAGATTCCAAGTGGCTTTTGCAACTTGGCTGGGATGGAGTACTCACAGAAAATTTGGTTGGTGGGGATGACATATGTGGTGAACTATTAGGTGAACTTCCTAATTTCTGATTTTTATTAAGTATTTTTAAGATTTCTACCCCATGTCGCCTCTGTCGTAATTCTGGGGGAGAAACAGCACTTGGGAATAAGGCACCACAGGAGGAACCAGCCTCTGGAATGTTGAATTCTTTTCTCTGGGGTATCACAGGCAAATCTTGAACAAACAAGTTATACTGGGGGTCTTTTTCATCTTTCAGAGAAATGTTACAAAGAAAAGGATTATTACTTTCACGATCACCTTGAGGAAGAGAGGAACTCAGTGTATTTACAACACTATGCTTCTTCCACATAGGTCTTACAGGAACATCATCAATAAGATTCTGGGCCAAGTGTTTGGAAATACTCAATTCTCGAGTGATCTCATTGTGAACTTTGCTAGCTTCTGAAGCTTTCTGGGCTGTAAGTGTTTTTAATGTATCTACTGTCAGGGCTGAGAGATCTTGCAGATGACCAATTTGAGAATCTAAAGACTGTAACGATCTTTTTATGTAGTTGACACGATCTCCAACTTCTTTAATCTGAATACACATCTGCTCCACTCTGTGGGGGGATAAAAAGGGCATTTTACAGATGTTAAAATTAATGTAGATGGGACAGGGAGATGGCTCAGCAGAGATTGGAGTTCAAGCTCAGGAACCTGATCAGGAGAGCATGTCTCTGGCAAGGCTGTCCTCTAATGCCTACACTCAAGCCATGGCATATGTGCCACTCACATGTCCTGAATACACAGGGACAATAACTTTTTTGTTCCCGAGACAGGGTTTCTCTGTGTTGCTCTGGCTGTCCTGGAACTGGTTCTGTAGACCAGGCTGGCCTCGAACTCACAGAGATCCGCCTGCCTCTGCCTCCCGTGTGCTGGGATTAAAGGCATGTGCCACCATGCCTGGCTTAAAACACAAAGTTTTACAAACAAATCTTGTTCCACAGGCTATCTGAGTCTACTCCTCACAAAATGTATATACAACTACATATACAAAGGACTACCATCAGTGTCATACACAAATCTACATGCTTCTAACATGAGATAAAAACAATGTAAAGAAACAAAAGCTTTAAACTAGTTATGAGAGCTTTATTTTTACCTTCTTGAATAGTTAAGAACACCAACTCTTCTTTCCTTTGAACTACAGTCAAAAAACAAGAGTGCTGAGAACCAGACTCAGAGGCATAAGCACTTTCCTAGTAAGTGTGAGGTCTGAACTTGACCCCAGCACCACTAAAGAATAAAGTCAGAGGATAGACAGGTGGCTTGGTGGTTAAGAGCATTTGCTGGTCTTTCAGAGGACTTGGGGTTTGAATCCTATCACCCTCATGGTGGCTCTCATTGTCTGTAACTCCAGTTCCAGGGGACCAAGTGCTCTCTTCTGACTTCCACAAGAAGCACACATGCACATGGTGCACATGGTGCATACACACTCGTGTAGGCAAAACATTTATACACATAAAAAAATAAAATTTAGAAATATTTATGAAAAGTAAAATAAAAGCATGTAACAAGAGATCTACTGGGTTACATGTAGTAAATGCAAAGAACTGACCTGATTTCTCAATATGTGTTATATAAAACTTTTTGATAAATTAAATTGAACAGTGAACATGTATCAACTAACAGGATCCATTCTAACATATAGTTAGTGATAATTAAAGAGCATTATTTACCTTTCAAAAGTGACACGGATTCTCTCTTCACTCCCAGAATGGAATTTGTCATCCTTTTCATCAAAATACATCTCAACACACTGCTCTTCAAAGTCATGGAGTTTCTTTTGATCTTCTTCTGTTAAGAAAAGTTCTAAGGAAGAGAAGGCCAAAAAGAAATTAGAACACAAAACAATGAAGGCTACCTACCAGGTTTTCAAACTTCAGCTCTTGTGTCTTTTTCTCTACTTATTTATTTTTATAGACAGTGCCTCTCTACACAGTTTGCTTATTTATTTATTTAATAGATAGGTTCTGTAGTGGGTACCTGTTCCACATATGAAATTGAAGTACCAGCCCCTAGTGCATGGCCTCAGGGCTAGCTTAAGCTGAGGGGCACATGAGCCTGGCCTGCTCTCTCCCTCATGGGCTTGGATGGTACAGACTGACTCAGGAGGCAGGAGCAGCGTGGGACAGGACCTCAACCTTCCAGGACCCTGTGATGATTTTGCCTGTTCTGTTTAGTGAGTTGTTTTCTCCAATTTATGTCCTAATAAACTCCCTACACTCCCTAAGCAGACTCCCTTGGATTTCTCAATATAAGGGTCTCTCTAAATAGCCCTGGAACTCATAGACACTCCCCTGCCTCTGCCTCTCAAGTGCTAGGATTAAAGGCTTACACATCAGGCCTACCAAGTTTTAGGCATTTGGTCTTCTTTTAATTCCTTTTTTGTACTACGTCTTTCCTATTTCTTGCTTAGCTCTCTTGTCAAATACCTTATTGGAGAAATTTAAGAAATAATTTTATGAGAAATAAAACCATAAAAAATTTAAGCACAACTGAGGTGATTTATCTCAGTTTGTATAAAGATGCACTAATTTTGTTTGTTTATAGAACATTAAGAATGGCTTTTTAGAACAGGTAAAATGACATAGCATCACCATTTTAACAAGAACAAAAACTCCTGAAGTGCCATTCCCCAAAAGAAGTTAAATATTAAATTGACTTTTATGTATCATATTGTTTTGCTTTTGTTTAAGTGATCAATAGTTTATTCTGAGGACAAATATGAATTACCACAGCTCATAAATAGAGATTTAGATTATGCAAATTCTATGTTCAAACACGGAAGTAGTTTCATGAAGTTTGCACAGTAACAGAACAGGGAAGGTCATAAATCAAGGCACTTTTCAAATACACAGAACAGACTTCTCAGCTATGATCTGATGTGAACTGATGACACTTAGCTTTTTGATTGGTAGAAAGTTAGGGGGTTGTTAAAGTTAACACATTTTGAAAAGTTTTATCTGTAGTCAGGATGTTAGGTCCAACACAGGGTGGGAAATGGAGGGGGGCTGCAAGGAACAGCTATTCAGAGAACTGAAGACTGCCCAAGATAAATAAATTGTAATCAGGCTCTGGACCTGCACATTCCAGCCTCTGCAGTCACTGAGGTGTTAACCAGTCGGCCAGCCCTTGCAGACACCACTTCTTTCCAGGCATTCTCATTCACTGTCTGCTGTTGTTGACATCACCTTTTGTGCACATGGGAAGGTGGTCATATATCATTATTAAATATAGCNATAAATTCCCACATAACTAGGATGGGTTATTCATAATATCTGATATAGATGAGGCTGAGCAGTAGGCAGGACAGCAGATCCTGATCCAGATCTGACTTTTTTTTCCTTGTTTTGGTTTTCTGAGACAAGAGTTTCTCTGTGTAGCCCTGGCTGTTCTGGAACTCACTCTGAAGACCAGGCTGGCCTCAAAGTCACAGAGATCCACCTGCTTCTGCCTCCCAAGTGCTGAGATTAAAAACATGAACCACCACACCCAGCTGAAAAAACCTTTTTGTTCTCTGTATCTGACATAATATTTACATGTGACATATAAAAGGATTATTTGAAATTAATCAAGAACACTGTTTGGCCTAATAAAGTCAAAGCAGCAGATGAGGAAAGTAGGTACCTTAATCAAAATATCTACATGTGTCATCATACTCTTTAACCAAATTGATATGTTTTCCCTCTGTGTCTAGTTATTTGCACTTTATGAAACATTTGATGTTTGAAGCACTTGTAATGATTTACTATCTTTTAATTCTGGTCTTTTTCTGGCCAGTTTGATTTCATAGCTATCACTTTATGTGCTTGCTCTAATTCTGAAAAAGACTGGTCTTTAATATCCAAATTATCGTAGTTCTTATTTGCAGATTCAAACTGTACCTAAAATTGTTTTATGTTGAAGCAAATTTTAAGTTTTCACAATAACTAATCCAATAGGTTGTCTATAAAATCAATACTTACTTAGCATTCAAGTATAATATTGAGTAGCAAGAAAAACATTTTCCAAAATTCTTTTACTTACTTGGTCCATCAGAAGTCTTATCTTTCTTTCTTCTTTTACATACACAGCAAAACAGAGAAACTATATGGCTAAGAATGATAAGTGGAGGAGGCAGAACTGGTTTTTCGTGATAAGCCATAATAAAATGATAACGCTGATACTTCCATACAATATTGGAAATTGCCTTCACTTGTAAATATACATTACTAGAATAATGAACAAAAATAAAGCAAGCAATTATATCCTGAAAATTTAAATATTAAATATTTCACTTTAATTCTGCACTACATACTCGAGTATACTTTCATTCAAAAAAAGTAAATGAATAACTATAACAAATTTATGCAACACAAAAGGTTGATTTTGTTGAGGATCTTAATAAGGACGTCAGAAAAATGGGCAGGAAAGGAATAACTTGAGGATTTTACAAAATTTTATGTAATGGATAAAACACCTTTTTTTTTTTTTGATAGAACAGTCTTTAACTGTTTTTAAGGAGATAGAAGCAGACAGATAACTCTGAATTTAAGGCTAGCCTGGTCTACACAGTTAGTTCTAAGACAGCTAAGGCTATGTAGAGAAAGACCTTGTCTCAAAACAGGAATTTAAAAACAATAAAACCCTCACAGAGATGACTCAGTGGTTAAGAGTTCTTGACATGCAAACATGAGAACCTGAGTTAAAATCTCTAACACCCATGTGTAAATTAGGTGTGGCTGCACATGCATGTAACCCCAGTGTTGTGGGACAGAGAAAATGCATCCTAAGAGAGTACCAGATAGTCTAGGTAAAATGATAAGCCTCAGGTTCAGTGAGAGACCCTGTCTCAAGGGAGTAAGATGGACAGCTATAGAGGAAAACACTTGGTATCCTCCTCATTTCTCTACGTGTGCATGGAACAGAACACATGCACATACACACACACACCTCTTACCCCACCCCCAAAATTAAGCTTAGTCTGGGCTATATAAAGATGCTCTAACTTAAAAATTGGCAACTAGTAAGAAACATAATACCAAGTGTCAGCAGGAAGTTAGGGAATACAGCCTTGACTTGAAGCCAAACAGCCCTAGAAGTATATCCTCAACAGTTCTGAACATTTAGAGAGACAGGGAAAAAACACATTTTGAAGAAATGTTTTTTAGCAAAAAATTATAATGTAATCGAGCAGTTTAATATACTGGCTTGAAATATGGTCTAGATTGTGGAGAATGACATAGACATCAAAAACTGATAAATGAACATGAAGTTTTGCTTTAAAAAATATAAAACTGCCAGGCGTGATAGTGCACACCTTTAATGCCATCAATTGGGAGGCAGAGGCTGGTGGATCTCTGTGAGTTCCAGGCCAGCCTGGTCTACAGAGTAAGTTCCAGGACACCTAGAGCTAGAGAGAAACACTGTCTCAAACAACAACAACAAAAAAAACCAACCAAACAAAAAATAATAATACACACACAAATATTTTGAGAAGCACAATTTATATACTCACAAAAATGATATATGTATGTTACCTAGATATCAATTGTAATTACTGATAAGTTCTGTGTTTTTCTATAATTCTCTAGCAACCCAGGAAAAAAATCTCAGATAAAGAATTTAAAACGTTTTTTTCCTATGTGTGTCATATGCAGGTGTATGCACAGAGGTTTCCTCTCCATGTAGGTCCTGGGGAATCAAACTCAGGTCATCTGACTTGTTAATAAGTACCTTCATCAACTCATCTCACCAGTCTTTTGTCTTTTTTGTTTCCCAAAAGATTGTATTTATAAACAAACTACATGTAGAGGGGGAGATGGGCAGACCACACAGGTTCACTGGCTAGGCAGCCTGGCCAGATTGACAACCTCCAGATTCAGTGAGACCCTCTCTTTAAAAATAAGGTGGAGGGCTAGAGAGATTGCTTAGCAGTTAACACTGGCTGCTCTTTCACAGAGTTTGGTTCTCACCACCCACATGGAAGCTCACAACAGTCTGTAACGCCAGTTCCATGGGATTTGATGCTCCCTTCTGGTCATTGTGGGCACTGCATGAATGTGGTACTGACTTGCAAGCAGGCAAACACACACAAACACACACACACACACACACACACACACACACACACGAATTTTATGTTGAAAATAATAAAACCTAACATTTAGAATTCCTTTGATTTTAAAATTCATGTCTTATATGTAATTTTTAAAAAATAATTTAATACTTGAAGTCTCAATAAAATTGAGATTTTAAAACTCAGTATCTCATTCAAAATGAGAACTGTGTACCAAATAAATATATTAAGTGAATAAAATTCTTACTTGAAAAATGCAATAAGAAGATTAACCATAATGATATACTGTACAAAGAGGTAGACCGCTTGAAGAAATGGAGTCAACCATGTGCCAGGACCACAGATTTCCTTGATAGTGGAATCATTTGCACACACTTTGGGAAGAGAGAAAAGAATTTTAAATATAATAGTTCAATGTTCCAGGTTTTTTGTCTCAACAGAAAATTTTGAGCACATGCAAATCTGCTTAGAGTTTAAATGACAAGGATCTTTGGCAGGAGCCACTGGAGCCCTGCTTTACAAGGAATCCCCACTGAGGGCTGTGGGGCTTTCTGTTCTGCAATACCACGACATACAAACAAGGATTATTACATGCTATATCTCTCTGAAGGCAGGCTTAGACTGAGGGTAACAGCAGATAAAACCCCGAGAAACAGTGAAATTTTAAATTTATATAAAAAAAAATCTGAACCTAAAAAGTATATGACAAATCCATAGTAAACCCTATGAAGTGACAGACTTCATTATGTCTCCCAAGAGTACTAAAATACACTTTAAATATAAAATTATTAGATTTGGGATCTGGAGAGATGGCTAAATGGTTAAAATTGAGGATATGAGTTCAGTTCCCAGCACCCAAGTTGAGTGACTCAGAACCACCTATAACTGCAGCTTTGAATGGATCCCATGTTTCTGGCCTTCACTTAGGTACACATATCCACCCACAGACAAAAAAATATATATTTTAAAATGACTAGATTTGAATTCCCTGTTTTCCATTACTCATATCTGAAATCCTTTCAAAGCTAGGACATAGCTAAACACAAGCAAGGAAGGGCATAGTTTTAATATCCACCATAGTTACAAGAAATAATTAAGATTCAATTGGGTAGGGAAGGGATGAAAACCATCGTGAATTAGAGACAGTTCTATATATATAATTACAGTACACTTACAGTTAGTATTTAATCACTATTTTATATTACTGAAGTTATCATCATCATCATCGCTATGTAGACGAGGCTGGCCTCAAAATCACAGACATCCCAGTCTCTGCCTCCCAAGTGTTGGGATTAAAGGTGTATTACAGCCTGGTAGTGGTGGCGCACGCCTTTAATCCCAGCACTCAGGAGGCAGAGACAATCGGATCTACAATATAAGANAAGCCTGGTCTACAGAGTGAGTTCCAAGACAGGCTCCAAAGCTACAGAGAAACCCTGTCTCTTGAAAAACCAAAAACGAAAAAAGGTGTATTACACTATGCCCAGCTTGTCTGTTTTATAACAACCACACAGTAAGATACCATTAGAAAAATAGCAGGCAACAAAATCCTGAAAAATGACCCTGAACAAGAAGTCATTAAATAAAAATTTTGACAGGTATATAAAGCATCACTATTTCAGTCACTAGGGGCATGTGGGAGATCCAAGTGTGGGGCAG
>LZPO01034854.1:19136-29524 GCA_001675575.1 Neotoma lepida
AGTGTACTCTACAGCTCAAATGCAGAGGTCAGTACACCCTGAAAGCTACTGCCAATCAGCCATGCTCAAAAATCACCTCGCAGAAATGTTTAACAGATATAATGCTTTTACTAAGAATGGGTTGAACAGAGAAGGGCGCTTCATTTATTAGTTTACTCAGGCTTTCAAAATTTTGATATAAACTTGAAAAAAAAAATCAGTTATCCCCTTAAAAGTTATCATCATGTAAGCTTTTCAATTTTCACATGGGACCATTACTTTTGACAGTAACACTATGTTTGATCCAACACCAATCCACCCTAACTCGTAATCATGGTAACCTCATCCCCTGGGAAGGAACCTTCCAAGAGATAAAAAGTCAAGAGTCAACATGAACTAGTGAGATGGAAAGACACGTTTCCTCCTCTAAAGAGATTTCCTCCTCTATGAGTCCTTAGCTATGAATTAACCAACCCCCAAACAACACTCTACTTCTGAATTTTCTATTACGTGACTTAATAAATATCCTCACTGTCTAAGAATTTAGGACAAACTTCTACTACATATGGTTGAACAGTTTTCAAAACACTTTTCAATACATATTTTGCTGTTTCTACTGCTAACTATTGTAAGTTTGACTGGAAAATATGCAATACTTTTAGAATGCAATTATGACTTTTATAAGATAACCAAAAGATGATTTTGCAAACAAACATCCTTACCATCAATTTCATATGCATAAACTTCACCAAAAATCATCCAGTATGGATGAAAAACTATATCTTTAGCAAGAGACCAAGATGGTGCTTCGTGAGGATAAAGTATTGCCTTTCTGGGAACACCAAAACTAAGTAATACAAGAGCCATTATCACTACAATGTAGAACATATTGGCCACCTGTTTAAAAAAAAAAAGGTCACTGTTAAGACACAAGAAAATTTAATTCCTGTAACAAATTTCACCTTAAAAAGTGTTTCTAATGTTGTAATAGATAGTAGAATATTTGAGTTTCCATTTATTGATGATAATAGCATTCAGGAAAATGTTATCACTACATAAACCTTATGAACAAGATTCTATTTAAAATGACCAGTGAAGCTAAAGCAAGTCAGAGGTGTCTTTGTCTCTATAATAAACTGTATCACTAGTCCAAAATATAGCCTATCTAACAAATATATCAAAAAGAATTGGCAAATCTGGAGACTCAATTTCAGTAAATGCCAACTCTTAAAGCTTGTCAATTAACAATGGAAGTGCAGACTTTCTTCTACATTGCCTCATATATCTGTACTTTGCTCATGTCACAGAAGGTGGGACTAGAGACCCATGCAAATTTTCAATAGAAAGAAAAGGAAAGGCCCTTGTGAGTACAGCATAGATAAGAGGCCAAGAACATATGAGATAAAGCTTAAGTGGAAAAACTGGAGATGTAACCTTTGGAGGAAGCAAAATAAAGGCTACTAGGATTATTATTATTTCTTACAGCTCCATGTGAATCTATAATTATCTCAAAATTAAAGAAAAATGGTAGGAGCAAAAAAGAGGGAGGGAAGAAGGAAGGGATGAAGGATGCACAGGGGAGAGTGAAGGGAGGGAGAGAAGGAAGAGAAGGAGAAAAGGTTAGTGTCAGTGANAGCCCCTGTCTACAAGGAATAAGATGAAGGGTAACAGAAGTTATCTAATGTCATCTTCTGTCCACTACATATGCACACACACACACACCACAAACCCACTCCACATAAGCACACACATTGATGAAGTATCCTTAAGGAATGGCAGATTCAGAGTATGAGGCAAATAAACCTAACTAAGAGATCTTTGTGAGTCCAACTAAAGCTATATTAAAATGTTTTTATAATTATAAGAAACAATTTATTCATGCATATCAGCAGACATTTCAACTTACCATTTTTCCAATCATCATTACATAAGGTCCTGCTTGTTGATTTACGGCTAGAAAATCCAGCAAACGCACATACCAAAATATTATATTAAGACAGTAAATTAATCGTCCAGCCACAAAAACATGATTATCATATGCATTCATAAAGTTCCATTTTGCTCCAAATCTTAGTCCAAATCCAATGAAGAAAGAAACTATAGCAATTGTGTCACTGACATTGAAGTAGTCACTAAACCACACTTTGATCTTCTGGCTGATTTTCCCAGCTTCAGACATAAAGACCTAAAGGTTTAGCAAGAAAAAAAGTTGAATTAAATCCTTCCTATTAAAACACATATAGGATCCAATTATAACATCATAGAAGAATTTCAGTTATATTTTAGTTTCAAAGTATCTGAGATCTCTTGTATCTGAAGATGTATTTAATAATAAAACAGTACAAGAGCAGATAAAAACTCCTTACAAAGTCAGGCATGGTGGCAAATACATTTACTCCCAGAACCTAGGAGGCAGAGACAGGCAGAACTGGCAGTCAGGGCTATATAGTGAGAGCCTGTCACGAAAACCAAAAACACACAAACAAAAAAAGACTTCTTATAAATCAATGATTGCTCAGCAAAGTGATGTAACTAGGAAGCTGGAATGTGCAATGCTTTTGAAATGCTCTTTTCAAATCAATACTTGAACACACTGGCAGTACATTCCAAGATGCCTTATTTGCAGAAAGTAAATAATCAATGGTTGAAGTAGCTGTGTATATTTAACTTATTAAAAATATCTACCACCCAAGTAATTAAGAAAATTACCATTTGAGTAATGTATTCATGGCTACAAAATAAAAGTGTTCCCCAATACTGAAGCCTCCTTTTGCTTTCCTCTCTCAAGCAATTTCCCTTCCCACTAAAGGCAGACACAAACAGTACTATTCTCACAAATACATGCAAAAACTGTTATGACTATGTTATCATTAAACAAATTTAATTTCAGTCATACTGACAAAATAATAGATTTCAAAAACACATGCAGCAGGAAAGCAGGAGGGAAATACTATGCCTAATTACTTCTTCAGACATGAACTAACTTAGAACTATTCACAAGTGTGATACAAGTATATAGCTACTAGTTTAAATAGAAAATACTCAGACATGCACATAGTACATATTCATACATTGCAAACAAAACACTCATAACATAAAAAAGAGTCTTTTGGGTTAGAGAGATGGCTCAGTGGTAAAGAACACTGGCTACTCTTCCAGAGGACCTCGGTTTGATTGCCAGCACTTACATGGCAGGCTCATACCTCAAGTCATCTAGAAGATCTGATGCCCTTTTCTGGCTTATATGGGCACAAACACAGTTAAAACACTCATACACATAAAATAATGTAAATAGCCGGGCAGTGGTGGCACACACTTTTAATCCCAGCGCTTGGGAGGCAGAGGCAGGCAGAACTCTGAGTTTGAGACCAGGCTTGTCTACAGAGCAAGTTCCAGGACAGGCTCCAAAGCTACACAAAGTCTCAAAAAGCAAACATACAAGCAAACAAAAAAGTAAATAAATTAAATGTTTGTTTTTATTTTTGAAACAGGGCTTCAAGTAGCCTAGACAGGCCCTCAAATCCACTGTATAGCAGAGGATGACCCTGAACTCCTAAACCTTTGAGCCTGCCTCCCAATGTTGAGATTACAGATGTACACCACCATTTCCCATCTTAAGCATTTTTTTTTTTAAAGGAAAGAACCCCCTCCCTCAACTTAGGGTGTCATAAAGTTGAAGATTTTAAAGTGGAAAAATAAGAGACACAGGAATAAACCCAACTGGTGATTCGGGGCAACATAGGATACTCCAGTGGGTATACAGCAGAAGTGCAAAATGGAAATCCACCTTTATTTACCTGACTACCGACATACATACTCATTATTTCTGAAGAGCGTCAGAGATCATGTGAAACTTGAGGAAGTAAGATCTACGCTTTGTTTCTGAGACAAATTATTATATTTGTAATGGTGGCAAAGTGAACATAAGTTACTAATAACCACTTTGTTGTTTTCCCGAGAGAGGATTTCTCTGTGTAGCCATGGCTATCCTGGAACTTGCTTTGTAGCCCAGGCTGGCCTTGAATTCACAGAGATCTGCCTGCCTCCATCTCCAGAGTGCTGGGATTAAAGGTATATACCACCACAGCCTGGCTTAACCAATTTTTTTAAAACCATGGTATTCATAATGGCAAAATAAACATGCTCCAGACTTCTAAGTATCACCACTGAAATTACAGTATCATACCCACACACAACAAAATTAAAGAATCCTGCATACATACATACATAAGCTACTGGTAAGAAAAACTGTAGACATACCTCACGGACTTTCTCAATAGCATAGGTAAAAATATAAGCAATAACAATCCATTCTTGAACTGAAGGTAACTGTTCCATTTGTACAAGAACTACAAATGTATAAAGCATCAGAAATCCTAAGTATGCCAACTAATAAAAAAGAAATAAAAGTTACATGAATGAAACTGATTACAAAATAAAACATTATGGACATTTTCATGTACACATGAAATCTAATTTGAGCTATGGTAGGCTAGGGAAATGTAAAGACATGTGGCAATCTGGGCCAGCTGTTTTAAGCAGTCACTCACAAAAGTGAAAATGTAAGCAATTCTCATTATTTCCATTAGTGGGACAGAATCTGGGGATCAGATAATAGAGGTGTTTGCATTATCTACATCTAGAACAAGAAATTTTCATATACAGAAAAAATATAATAAATTAATCTCAGGGTAATATGGTGTGAGTATGAATGAGAAAGCAATGAACAAACTCTCAAATATTCATCCTAACACGAAACCATTTGTCAGCTTTGGTAATTGTCTAATACTGATGAAAGTGCACAAACACCATTACTTTGTTTTCCTGGGAAGGGGAATAAAAACTCATTCTCTCATGCAAGGCACATGCCACCATATACAAGCATTAGAAATTTGTAAGCCCAGCACTTGTGAGGTAGAGGCAGGAGGATCAAGAGTTCAAGGCCAGCTTTGCTTACATAGCAAGTTCAAGATCAGTCTGGCTACATGAAGACCCATTTCAAATAACCCAAAAATCATCTTTCTCAGACAAAGCCTGTGGTTTGAAGGAGGGGCTAATTTCATGCAAATATGTTCCTCCCTAGAGGATGCCACCAAGACAGCCAACTAGATGTTCCTAACTAGAGAACCAACAATGAGTAAAAACTACATTTCAACATATGGATATATTCTTCTATGGATTTATGCTTTTGTCAATACATTATTCCCACCCATTATTCCCATTGGCCTAAGAGAAAGGCCAATGCAGGAAAGCAATGGAGCACATGACTAAAGAAATGGCCACTGTAAATAAAGCCACAAGAGTGATCATCTGGATTACTCTCTGCCTTCCAGTTTAAAGCAGCAGACTTATTATTTCTGAACATTTCTGTGTGCTATCTGCACAACCCTAAAACACAAATTATAAAGTTTACTGTTTTGAGTTGACCTTTCAGAATTATTTTTGTTTATTATGACTGTGTGTGTTTGATGCTTGTGGGGGGTGTGTGTCACACAGTGCACATGTGAAAGTCAGAAGACAACACTGGGGATTTGGTTCTCCACTACCTTTATAGCCATGTTGCCAGCTGTCAGCATTACTTTAGGTTTTCCCCACATACATCAAGTATGGAGGTTGAATGAAGGGCCTCATGCATGCTAAGCATGTAGCTCTACTACTGGGCTATATTCACAACTTTATTTTTAATAGAAAATTTGTATTTGTTACCGTCTTTTTGTTTTTTGAAGACTGTCCTGAAACTCTCTATGTAGACTAAGCTGGCCTTGAACTCCCAGGGATCCATCTGCTGGGATTAAAGGCATGTGCCACCACAACTGCCTTATACTTGTTACCTTCTAGAAAGGCGTATGCTTATTACATTATTTAATAAAATAAAATTTGTTAGTGCTTATTATTCTAGACACTGGCAGATTAGATGAAGTAAGCCAAATGTAATACTCTTTTAATAAGGAATGTATTTTCAATGATCTAAATTATATGAAGATTAATATGCACTCCAGACTAAAAGTTTTCTAAAAAGCATTTTTTTGCTGGGCAGTGGTGGTGCATGCACTTGGGAGATAGAGGCAGGTAGATCTCAATTTGAGGCCAGCCCTGGACTACAGAATGAGTTAGGACAGTCAGAGCTACACAGAGAAACCTTGTCATGAAACCTGCGCCCTCCTCCCCCACCCAAAAAGCATCTTTTAAAAACACTATGCTTTCCCCAGAACTAAAAACAAATAAACCAACTCCACCAAACCAAACCATGAACATAACAATTTAAAAACATACCGTGTTAAACCAGAACTTTACAATTGGTGCATGATAAAAGGCATAAAACTTTCGTGTTATTGGAAGTTTTTTTGATTTAATATGTATCTCCATTTCATTCTTTCCTTCACTACTGTCCAAAATCCGTACTTCTTTAAACACTTCCTAAAATTAAACATATGTATTTAGTTTCTATTTACTCATAACAAACTTACATCTGCTCTGAAGTCTTCCATCCTTACCATGGGTATCTCTTCTGTTATGTTGTGGAAATTGTTTTCACTGTCCTCCATAGTCATCTGATGAGCATCTTGAGATTGTGGGATATGGGACATTTCAGCTTTGGTTTTATACTCTAGCATTAATATGGCAGGTGGAACTAAAATGCTTAATATGACCTAGAATTTTTAGAAACATAAAAGTTTGCATTTTAAAATGTTTGAGAATAAAACAGTAAGTTATGTGATATTTAATACACATATTTGATTGCTACCCATTTTACCCTAAAACTGTAAGGAAAATTAAAACTTCAATTTTCTTTACATACTGTATCATCTTAGCATTATGATCAGTATAAACTGGTCCTTTAAATAAAATCATTATTAAGCCGAGCAGTGGTGGCACACGCCTTAATTCCAGCACTTGGGAGACAGAGGCAGGCAGATCTCTGTGAGTTTGAGGCCAACCTGGTTTACAGAGTGAGTGCCAGGACTGTTTCACAGAGAAACTCTGTCTCGAAAAACCAAAAATAAATAAATGAATGAATGAATGAATGAATAAAAATAAAAATAAAATAAAATCATTAAAATTTGTTAAGAAAAATATTTTTATTTAGACAAAACTCAAGCATTATGAAGGTGCTGTTGTTATTTTACCTGAGACCTCTCTTATAAGTGCTCCATGTTATAGAATGATGACTCATTATACAACTATAAACCAGGACTGGAGAGATGGCTCAGTGCTTAAGAGCACTGACTGCTCTTCCAGAGGACCCGGGTTCAATTCCCAGGACCCATATGGCAGCTCATAACTGTCTGTAGTTCCAGTTCTAGGGGACCTGACACCCTCACATAGACATGCAGGCGGGCAAAATACCAATGCATATAAAATAAAAATAAAAGTAAATCATTAAAACAAAACAAAACAAAAAANCTATAAACCAAAGTTTATTTCTAAAACTTTACATATGACTCACACAACCTTCTGCCTTCTAATTTCTTACTGTATTAAAAGATGTAGGAGAGAATAAAAAGGAAGTTTAAAGTAGTATCTCTCACAATGACAAGCAGAAAGGACTAGCCATTTTACCCAAATTCTTAACCTTAAACTCTGTATACATTAATACACTAATCTATACTATAAACTAGGCACACGGATACATGTATTCAGTNTATTTCAGTAACACACTAAGTTAGTAGATGATAGCTCTGGAATTTTACAAATTAGTAATTACTCACTTCCTCATGTTCTAATTGCCCTCTATTATCCTTGCAAATCATTTTACTACATATACGTAGGCTAATTTGTTTATACTTTTGTGGGAGCCCACAGAGGTTTCCTAGTGAGATCAGGCTTGCTTTACCAGCAGGGCTGCATAACAGGATGACTGAACCACCCGCTTAGGTGCCAGGTGTTTGGAAGGGTCTGCACTTGTCTGTATCTAGCAAGAAGGAGGTCTTTTGACTCACCCCATGGCATTGTTACAAAAAGCCCTTTTGAATAAAGTTCCGGGCTGTTGGATATTCATCCAGGTCCTCCTGAAACTATTCTGTGTTTCTTTTTTTTCTTCTTCTTGGCTAGGCTATCATTCTATCTATCATTCCTTATTTCTCTCTGTTCCTCATAGGAACCCTGGAAAAGGTGGGGGCTGGTCCCCCAAATACTCTGAATCTCATTATATACTTTAAATCTAATTATTTTAAGATATACCTTATACCAGGAGTTTTTTCTCATATTCAGCCGTCCCATCCACATATCAGATAACAACATCTGTGTGCAGGTGTGAGCTACAAAAGGTCTGAGTCTTGAAGAAACTGCTAATTTAAGGCAGGTTGAATTACTCCAGTTTTTCAGTTCATAAGTGAGTAATTTCATAGCCATGGTTTCATCTTGCCTGAAGGATTGTTCCAATAACTCAACTGCCAGTTGGCCAAAATCACTACAAAACAAACAAACAAAACAAAACAAAACAAACAAACAAAAACCCACTAAAGTATACTCAGGTAAAGACACTGTAAGGTTATTTTTTTTTTGCTGAGAATTAAACACCTTTAAGCATGCTGGACGGAAACTCTAACACCCCCTCCAAACAAAAGAATCAATAAAATATAATTGAAAAAATTAAGAGCTGGAGAGATGGCTCAGNAGTTAAGAGCACTAGCAGCTTTTCCAGAGGGCCTAGGTGTGATTCCTAGCACCCACATGGCAACTCACAATTGTCTGTAACTCTGTCCCGTGGATATGCCATCCGTTTCTGGACTCCTTGGGGATCAGGCACACAAGAGGTACACAGACATACATGGAAGCAAAATACCCATGCACATAAATTTAAAAAAAAATTTTTTAAAGAAACTCTACTATTGAGTTTATCCACACTCCATTCTACAAAGTGCACTTTTAACCAACTACTCTTAAATTATCCTCTAACTTTATTGTTTTCTTTAATATTGATTTTTAATTTAACTTTTATGGGTATGTGTGTGCCTGAGTATATGTATGTGCACTACAAATGTGCAGAACCCACAGAGGTCAGAAGTAGGCATTAGATCCCCTGGAACTGTAGTTACTGACTGTTATGAGTCACCATGTGGGTGCTGGAAATTGAACCCAGGTCCTCTGGAAGAGCAGACAATGCTCTTAATCACTGAGCCATCTTTCCAGCCTCTCTACATTGTATTTCAAACATGGAAACAGGAACAATGTAGCTAGGGTCTAATTTAATCACGAGAAATAACACACACTGTAAATTCCCACTAAGTAGAAAAAGAATCCCTATAAGAGTTTTCAGTAACAACTGTTAATCTCTTCCAAAATTGGCTTACTTGGAGACAGGAAGAACTAATTATCTATTATAAAACTTCCAAAAATTACCTTTCCAGATTGATATGAACACTATCTCCCTAAGCAAACTATAAATAAACTATTTTACTCTTTAGTATCTGTGATTCCATCATCCAAAATGTCTTCCCAGTTTAAATTCAGTTCATTTCTTAAAAACACACTCAAACCAAACATTCTTTTTTTAAAAAAAAAATTTATTTTGATTTTATGTACATTGGTGTTTTGTCTGCATGTATGTCTGTATGAGGGTGTCAGATCCCCTGAAACAGGAGTTACAGACAGTTGTGAGCTGGCATGTGGGTGCTGGGAATTGAATCCAGGTTCTCTGGAAGAGCAGCCAATTCTATTAAGCACTGAGCCATCTCTCCATGCCCACACTCTTTCTCTTACATTCCAAACAGAATTCTTAACATAATTGCTACTATGTATACTTATTTAACTTCTCCCATTTATTTCTTGTTTTCTGAAATTTTTAACATATCAAACAGCAAATTTCTTTTCAAATTTTAAAATTACATAATACACCTAAAATATTTCTGTCTTAGTCACACCAATAAACTCAATACACCCCTCAACCCTACACATATCCCTGTTAAAGACACAGCACCCGACAGAGCATGCAAGCAAACACTTTAATGTGCTAAAATGTCACTCACTTGGAATACTGTTTCAGTTCCTCTGAAGTATCATCTACCAGGTCACTCTGCTTTGCTTCATAAGCCATTGAACGATAGATCTTACAGGCAACTAATGCTTTAGCCATGGATTCTTCACCATGCTGCCATAGAAAGCGGGCCATGACCTGCCTCTTCATAAGGCAAGCCCAAATTAATAATTCATTAAGAGGATAAGGAAAGCGCTTGGTTTCTGGATCATCAATATCTACAATTTCATCTTTGGTTCTTTTCTTCTTCCCTTCTTCCATAGCGGTATCCATCTTCAAGGGAAAAAAATACTGTAAGACTCACAGTAAGGCCACATGAGGGCTGGGGACATAACTCTGTGGGACACAGCCCGCCTACTAGGCAAAGAAGTTTGGACCTGACCTCCAGCATCTTAAACCAGTAGTGTTGGTAATAAGAAGGCCATATGACAAT
>LZPO01034854.1:37626-50832 GCA_001675575.1 Neotoma lepida
GTGTGTGTGTGTGTGTGTGGAGAGAGAGAGAGAGAGAGAGGAGAGAGAGAGAGAGAGAGAGAAGAGAGAGAAATGGGGTCACCGATGAGCATGACATATAACATCTGTAATATCAGCACTGGGACGCTGCATCAGGAGGAATGCCATGAGATTAAAGCCAGGTAAATAAATCTACAGAGTAAGTCTGACTAAAAACCTAAGTTTAGTAGCTACCTTAGGAGACTCACTCTACATGGCTTTCCTTAACAGAATACTTTACTTTGTATATATTAATCTTTTAAGCATGAAATAGTTAAAACATTCTAGTACATTGATATTCAGGTTACTCTGAAAATTTTCAGGTATATTTTAGTGCATGTTTGATTATTTAAATATGATTCTCTAGAAGCTAATTTTCTGGATATAAGAATATCACTTTAAGCCGGGCGGTGGTGTCACACACCTTTAATCCCAGAACTCCGAAGTCAGAGGCTGGTGGATCTCTGTGAGTTCGAGGCCAGCCTGGTCTACAAAGCAAGTTCCAGGATAGCCAGGGCTTTCCAGAGAAACCTTGTCTTGAAAAACAAACAAAGTTATCACGATACATTCAGGAAGCTTGTACCATTTACATAGAAGATCTGTACTTCTCTATGTGGGAGGGGAGGTAATGGCACTTATTTAGAATTTATTTATATTTTAATTTATTATCATTATTAATTTTTGGGTCTTTGAGACAGGGTTTCTGTTTATCCCCTAGCTGTCCTGGAACTCTCTCTGTAGACCAGGCTGGCCTTGAACTCATAGATCCACCTGCCTCTGCTTCCCAAGTGCTGGAATTAAAAGTATGCATCACCACTGCCCAGCAAAGTTAATTTACTATTTTTAATAAATAAAATATATTTTCTAGGGCTGACCACTGGGTATTGAATAACCAATTGTGGGACTTCTTCCTGGTGAAGACTAACTCTCAGCAGTGGATAATTACCTGTAGCTATTCATCTAGGGGTGGGGCCCTTTGAGAGTCACCCATCCACTTTCCATGTCAATTGGTGTTATTGCTTAGGTCTTGTTTAGATATCATATTGCTGANATTTCATGTGGCAACCTTGTCATAGCTAGAAGATACAATATCACAGCAGACTTCTTGGTTTGCTGGCTCTTACAGTCTTCTTTTAAAATGTTCCTTAGGTGTACATTTGTGTTGCAAATGTAGCAATTGGGATTGAGCACCCCACTGTAAATTGTTCTCCACATTTTAAGCAGCTGTGGTTTTTTTTGTAAATGTCCCTATCTTACATAAAAACAAGCTTCTCTGATGAGGAATGAGAGCTACATTTATCAGACTAGGTCAGCACACAGAATGGCTTATTTCAAATTCCTCCACCTTAACATTGATTCCTTAGTTTCTTCCTTCATAAGATGAAAAGATAAAGAAGTCAGGCCATGTAGGACGACTGGCTAGCACACAGAATACATACATATGACAAACAGTACAGAGAGATAGTGTTCTATTATTATCTTATGTAGTGTTATCTATGTCATCTCTCTTTTTTACTTACTATATCTATGGCTTCTGGGTTTCTTAATATTTATGCATCTCTTGATCCCAAGATGATATATACTTAATTCTTTTATTTTTACATTTAAAAACATTATATTGTTTTTAAAAACATACTGGCAAGTTGCTGTGGTCTAATAATTCGGACATCCTTATGGATAACAAAACAGTGACCTTTGATCCTGCCAAATATGTTATTTTCAGGTACCCAGACAGGACACTATTTTCATTTCTTATTTTTGAAAATACTTTTCACTGTGACATTTTGTTTTATCAATGGATATGTTTGGTAAGATTCTGAGAGAAAAACAAGTACATATGTATCAATCCCTTAGTCCTAGGAGACAATGCTAGTTTTCAAATTTTCTTCAAAAGAAAATAGCATATTTCACACCTTGCTTGTGATGGAGCATCTTACTACCTTAGAGTATGCCCTTTCAGAGGCACTGGCCAACAGTGGGCCCCTCTGGAGTCTNTCTATCTCTGCCCCCAATACTGGGATTACAGTATTGGCTTTTTATACAGGTGCCTATACAGACAGCAAGCATTTTACCCACAACTCACACCTGTCACATACTTTTTTTTTAATGTTTATTTTTATTACATGTGCATTTGGTGTTTTTACTGCTTGTATGTCTGTGTGAGGGTGTGGGATCCCCTGGAACTGGAGTTACAGACAGGTGTGAGCTGCCACGTAGAGTACTGGAAATTGAACCCGGGTCCTGTGGAAGAGCAGTTAGTGCTCTTAACAACTGAGCCATCTCTCCAGCCCGCACATATTTTTTTTTAATTAAAAAACTGCTTTTCCTTATAATGTATTTGATCAAGTTCTCCTCCCCAATTCCTCCCAGATCCATTCCTCCCTCGACATCATGTTCTCTCCCCTATCAAGCATATAAGCACGCACACCCTCACACACAGAGAACCCCAAAATGAAAATCAAAATAAACAGAAAGCCAATAATACAAAATAAAAAAAGAACAAAATGAAACAAAAATCCTCCCCCTACAGAAATAAACCACAGATTCCAGGGCAGGTCCCATGCCCAGGAATTATTAGTCAATATAAAACCTGTCACAAGCTTAAGGAGATAATTGAGTCTGGAGGCATTAAGTTTAAAAAATAAAAATAAAAGTCTACAAGACAGAAAACTACAAATCTACAAAACTAATCTGTTGTCAACAAAAAGTAATACTGTCTTTCATTTAAAAAAAAAAAACTACTTTTTAGTGGGTTTTTTAACCCACTCCTTAACCTTTAGCTAAATGAAAAATCCTACCTTATATAAATAAGACATAAATTAAAGATAATATAAGATTTTAGAATCTTACCCTTTTATTCAAGCATGGTGGCTCAGACCTTAAACCCAGCACTCGGGAAGTAGAGGCAGGAGATTTACATGAGTTCCAGGACAACCAGGGCTATGGAAAGACCAAGTCTCAAAAAAACACAAAACAAAAATAAAAACAAAACAAAATAAAAAACCCTTACCTTTTAGCAGTGCTGTAAGTATTGCCACATCTATATCTTGATGTTCCTCTGATCCAATGTGGAAAACAGTGATCTAGTTCAAAATATATTAATATTATGCCTTTATTTTTAAAGCTAAGGTATTATAAAACAAAAATCAATTTCCAACACTACAAAGGAAAATGCCTTTATGTAGATTTGTATAGAAACATATCTTACAGGACTAGCAAGATGGCTAAGTGGGTAAATGTGCTTGCCATATGTGACAGTTTGAATGAGGATGGCCCCGTAGGCTCATGTTTGAATGTTTGGTCCTCAGTTGGTAGAACTGTTGGGGAAGAATCAGGAGATGTGGCCTTATAGGAGGAGGTGTGTCACTGGGTATAAGCTTTGAGGTTTCAAAAGCCTCTACCATTCCCAGTTAGCTCCCCTCCCTTGTGGTTTTTGTCTCAACATGAAAGATCTCAGCTACTGCTCCAGCTCCATGTCCGCCTGCTGCCATGTTCCCTGCCATGCTGATCATGAACTCACCCTCTGAAACTCTAAGACCCCATTAAATGCTCTTTTGTAAGTTGCCTTGGTCATGGTGTTTCTACACAGCAAAAGAAAAGTAATTAAGACACCACACAAACCTGACAACTAAGTTCAGTCTCCAGAAACCATGTAAACGTGGAAGGAAAGAACTGACTGCACAAAGTTGTCCTCTGACCTCCACGCATGCCCACACACTCACACACACTCACAATATTAATGTTTTTTATACAGAAATAGAATTTTGAAGTCACTAACATTATCTCTATAACTACAGATTTCTAAATCTATAGACATAAGTGATCTAACATTTCAACCCTAAAATTAAACAGAAATTTAAGATTATCACTAATCAAATATATTATCAGGCATATCCAAAAGTAGTTTGTTTCACATCACAATCACTTCTTTTTAATCTAGCTTATGTCTGTCAGCTGACTAAGCAGTTTATGGGTAGAGGTTAGAGATTACTATCAGAACAAATCATGTTGCTCTTTCTATGGAGTTAGCACTTATTCAAGTGATTAATGTATTCCTTTTTCTTTTTCTTTCCAGGAAATTTCTTGCAATGTAGGAAGCTTTTACCTAGGTACTTTTCAGAAAGTAAAAGACGATTACTATGCAAAAACAAAGTTTTCAACTAACTTCATTTCATGGAGAACAAAGCCTGTAATGAAAGACAATGCAAATCAACATTTGACCAAAGCCAAAAGAACAAGAAGCAACAGCAAATCCATGTTCCTATCTACTTACATAACTTTTATCTCTGAAAATAAGCCTATGTTTACATGTATGAAACGAAGCAGCAGACCTTTAATCTAGAAGTTTTCCACCAAGTAAAAGGCTTAAAATATCTTCCCAAACATTTTATTAGAGAAGATACTATATAGCAACTATAGTTCTTCTTCTCCTTTGTGCATGTGTGCGTGCGTGCATGGGGGCATGGTGTATGTGTGATTTGCACACAGCATCCACATAAAGGCAAAGAGCAATTTGCAAGAGTTGGTTCTCTCTTTACATCAGGTTAAGTTACAGGAATCAAATTCAGGTCATCAGGTTTGATGGCAAGCACCTATAGCCACTGAGCCATGCTGCTTGTTCCTCTGCAGTCTTCTTAAATACTAAGAACAGTCGGTTGAGACTCAGTTATGAAAATTCCTTTGAAAGAATAAATACAATGTCTCAATACTATATGAAAATTAATCTTTCAACGCCATCACTCATCATCACTTATTGAGACCAGTAAGTAAATGACAGAACAGCTTTAAAAACTTAAAACACAAACTAAAACCTAAAATATTGTATGAATTAGAATGTGGTTTAAAAGAATTAAAATATTTATCTGCTGAAATCTACTCACAAGCTCTTTTTTTTTCATGCACTCCATCAACGTTTGAAATAAATGAACTGCTTCACTCTGGCCAAAGTTAAAAGTTTTTTTGATAGTTGATATAATATCAGGCTCTGCTGCATCAGGAAGATTCCTGGTAGAAGAAGAAAAACAACTTACTTCACTCATTTCATCTTCTCTGTAGGATCAAAATGAAGTACAGGCAGACCCAAGCAAGGCTTCTGAAGGTTCTGTAGTATTATTAAATAGTAACTTCCTGAGACACCCATTATTAAATCTATGACATAAGAAAAGGAATGGAGTATTTTCACTTTGAATTATTTTGTGAATGTTTTAAACAAAGTATGTGGTGTAGTATTGGTACTCAGATTTTACAAGGTATCACAAGGATAATTCTATATGATGGTTTATAAAACAATTTACCAAGGTGTCATCAACATGGACACATTTACACAGCTCAAAGTATCAAAATGCAGAAGTTCATGATCAAAGTCTCTGTTTGCCTAGCTTCACTTCAGTTCTTTTCAGGAATCACAATCAACAAGTGTGATGTTCTGTGGAGTATTCCTTTACACTATGTGAATATTATGTCGCTGTGATTGGTTTAATAGAGAAGCTGATAGGCCATAGCTGGACAGGGTCAAGTTAGGCAGGAGAACCAGACTAAGGACACGGGGAAGAAGAAGGGCGGTGTCAGAGGAGTCATCAGCAAGACTGGGAAAAGAAACAGGAGATGCAAGATGAAAGAGAGGTAACACCATGTAGCAAAATATAGATTAATATACATGGGTTAATTTAAGTTGTAAGAGTTAGTTAGCAACAAGCCTGAGCTATTGGCTGAGCATTTATGGTGGTTATTTGGGAGCAGCTGCCAGGACACAGAAAAACTCTAGTAAAGTGAGTAATTTCCTTCTTAAAAGTGAAAAGCTTCACAAGTTCCCATGTCATCTTTGCATAAAGGGCATGCTACTCTCTGCACCACACCAGTTTGGATGTGTGTGCTGCCATAGGCAAGCACAGGTATATCCTTCTCTGGAAACAGGGCCCTACATCTTCTTCCCATTTAGTTAACTGCTAATGCTCAGAAATCAAACACACAGGTTCCGTCTTTACTGAGTTACAACAATTTCACTGTATAGATATGCCCAATTTTATTTATTTAGGCCTCTTGTGGTGATTATATTATGTCCCCCAAAATATTGTGTACCCTAATAAAACTTATTTGGGGTCAGAGAACAGAACAGCCACTAGATTAAGCATAGAGGTTAGGCAGTGGTAGCACATGCCTTTAATCCTAGCATTCCCGAGGCAGAGATCCATCCAGATCTCTGTGAGTTCAAGGCCACACTGGAAACAGCCAGGCATGGTGGCACACACCTTTAATTCCAGTGGCACACACCTTTAATTCCAGCACCTGAGATCTCATGTCTTTGCTTGAGAAAGACACATGCCTTTATTCCCAGAAAGGAGTGGCAGGAAGCAGAAAGGTATATAAGGTGTGGAAACCAGAAGCTAGAGGCCTCTTAAGCTTTCAGGCTTTGAGCAGAGTTCAGCTGAGATTCATTCGGGAGAGGACTCAGAAGCCTGCAGTCTGAGGAAACAAGATCAGCTGAGGAGTTGGCAAGGTGAGGAGGTTGGCTGTGGCTTGTTCTGTCTCTCTGATCATTCAGAATTTACCTCAATACCTGGCCTGGTGTTTTCAATTAATAAGACCGTTTAAGATTCGCTCTACAGCCTCTTCTGGTAGATGTTCCACTATGTTCTTATCTTGTACAAATCACCCTACAACAAGAAATTCTATACACGTGTTCACCTGCAGAAACCATTACATGAAACTAAACTATCAGGTCAAAGGTATGTCTCTGAAGCAGCCACTGTTTTCTAAAGATGACCACACTTTAGTTCATTCCAATAGTGTATGACACAAGCTACTGCCTTAGGTCTGAACAAAGTATTTTATTAAATCTGAGATTTTTATGTTCAGTAAATAGACAAAAGAGTCCAGTAATGCATAAACTACAAGACTCTAATATAGTGTAAAGTCTGCTACACTCTACACTCACCCTCCTTCTTCTGTCTGCTTATGGATATATGCTAGCAGATCTGCAGCTCTGCCTGTCCCTTCACACACAACAACTGGAACAGGGGGGCTTTCCTGAAGGTACTCCAGTACTGTAAGGATGACATTTGGCCCGCCTTCAAATATCAAAGCCACCACAGGAACACCTTGCCCAATTCCTGAAAAGGACAAAAGTTTAATTAGTAAATCTGACAAAACTCAGTAATTTAATTTTATTTCTTACGAGATAGTTGGCTTTCCTTGAAGCACTGGGTGTTGGTAACAGCCAGTCTCATACAACGGAGTACTAAACACTTAATCACTGAAATCTGTTCTGAGTGATAAAATCAGGAAATTCAATAAATGACTTATTGCCAACTAGAATGTGTATATTTATTGAAAATAAACTTTTGTGTATTTATTAATTGAGCTCCTGGCAAGATATGAATTAGGATTAATTTGTGGCTTAGTATGCCTAATTTGTTTTTTCTTATTTTTGAAAGTCTTGCCATGTAACCCAGGCATGCCTAGAATATAAGATCGTCCCGTCTCAGCCTCCCTAGAGCTGTGATTATAAGCAAGAGCCACAAAAGGGGGCTCATTTTACATTTTAATACTGTATTGGTTGAATTTCTAATAAATATCTACTTTTATTTATTTTTAATAAGAATCTAAGACCTCTACAAGATGAAAGAAATAAATTAGTGAAGAATACTAATTTTCAATTTTACAACAACCTAAAGTGTGGTGACAAAACATAAAATACTTCTAAGTACAGGTTTATAAAACATCACTAGTTCTCAGGGTGGGCAAGACAGCTCAGTGGGCAAAGCAAAGCATCTGACAATGAGAGTTCAACTGACAAATTCCACAGCGGACCTTGAGAATCAACTCCCCGGAGCTATCCTGTGACTTCCAGTCACCCCACACAGGGAGAGAGGAGAGAGAGGGGAGAGAGGGAGTAATAAAATAATTTTATTTATTTAAAATTTCCTTTATGTGTGTAAGTGTTTTGTCTGCATGTTGGTCTCTGCACATGTGTGCCTGGTGTCCTTGGAGGTCAGAATAGAGCACTGTATCCCCTGGAACTGTTGTTACAGACAGTTGTAGGCCACCATGTGGGTGCTGGGAACTGAACTCAGGTCCTCTGCAACAGAAACAACTGCTCTCAACCACTGAGCCATTTCTCCAGGCCAAGAATATTTTTTAAATTACTGGTTTACACAAACGTTGTGACTCTACTATGTGTGCTCTTGTGTAATTTTTGTATTTCTTTATCACACCATCAGAGTTCTTCTTCTTGGTGTACTAGGGTTACAGAATTCCTTCTACTTGTAACAAAATATAGAGGTTGAAGAAGAAAGTTCAGCCACAGTTGGAAAGGAAAATCTGTTCCAAGAATATCAGCTTTGAAGCTTCATTTGCCAACAGCAATACAGACTCACTTGATAAACTTTAGTGGTATTGCTCCTTTTACATCACTGCCCCCCCCCTTTTTGTGTGTGTGTGTGTGTGTGTGTGTGTGACAGGGTTTCTCTGTGTAGCCCCTGGCTGGCCTCAAACTCACAAAGATCAGCCTGCTTCTGCCTCCAAAGTGCCGAGATTAAAGGTGTACATCACCGCTACATCACTATCTTGAATGTTGAAATTACATATTAGAATTACCACACATTAAGACTGTTAGTGAGTACTTTGAGCTATAGGGGTTTACAATAGCAACAAAGTTTTAACAAAGTTTTTCTTTTTGGATTTGGCCTTGAAACCTAAGTATGCAACTTGGCTTGAAAGGTCTTTTCTTAGGTCATACCATTTTGTTAAAGATCAGCCATTTTTAGATGTTTTGTAGGTTCTCTTGCTATGTAAAGAAAGGTGTACTTACTTCAAAGAGCATGCTACTTTTCAAGTATGCTGCTATTAATACAGCTTTGAATAATTAAACAGTAACAAATCTGTGAACTTCCTTACTAGCATGAATTCGCTGCTGATTGATGGTTTTTTCAAGGTCTCGTCTCAGTCTGACTTCTGCCCCATACTTCCCAACAGTGCCATCATCCACCAATATGAAATGGGAGTGGAGATTATTCAGCACATTCAATTTGCTCAGGGGATTCAACAGGGTTTGATAAGGAGCAACCACCTAAACAAGAGCAACCCAAGAGTCAGTGGAAGGAAGCGGAGTGTAGTACAGTGTAAGTTAAATTCTCAAGTGACACAGATGAAAGGTAACATTCTATTTTCATTTAGATATAAAGAAAAAGCATAAGCTTTTCAGTATTTGAAGACGAATAACAGATTGAACCACATTATTACATCTTGCTCCTTTTTGCAAAATTATTTTTCTATCATCACATGCAAATGGAGCAGTAAGGAAGTATATATACAGTGTTAATAAATTATAAGGTTATTAAGTGAGTAAAGTACAATACAGAAGACAATAAGAAAACAGTAAAATATGATAGTTTATTTCCCAAAGCATAAATACAACCATTTCAAGCTGACATTAGAAATTTAATAACACTTGAAAATGATCTCCATAATTCAGTTTTTGTTGTTATTGTTTTGTATTTTGAGACAAGATTTCACTATATAGTCCCAGCTAGCCTGGAACTTACCACGTATATCAAGCTAGCTTTGAACTCAAGAGACTGGCCTGCACCACCATGCCCAGCCAGTTTTATTTTAATAGTCTTATGATGAATATCTATAAACCAATTCACATATCTTCAACCTATTCAAATAAAGCACTATCATTTGATTCCTAATCTTAATGACAAAATTAATCATTAATGTTATAAACAGCAGGCCGATCTCTGAGTTCAAGACCAGCCTGGTCTACAAAGAAAGTTCTAGCACAGTCAGGGGTCTCAAAAAAAATTACAAATACTAATATGAAATGGAAAACACGTTAAAATAACATTCTAGGGTGGGCGGTGGTGGCACACACCTTTAATCTCAGCACTCAGAGGGCAGAAGCAGGAGGATCTCCGTGAGTTCAAGGCCAGCCTGGTCTACAGAGTGAGTTCCAGGACAGGCTCCAAAGCTACACAGAGAAACCTTGTCTCAGAAAACAAAACAAAACAAAAAAACCATTCTACATGAAAGACAGAAAATAAAAAAGTACCAACACTACTATAAGCATTTATACTGATCAGAAAAAGGTCACTGGAACTTTTGTTTTAAACTTAATGTGAAAGTATAGTATAGCCTATAGAGTCGGCTAACATTATTTCTGTTTATATACAAGCTCAAATTTAAGATATACAAAAAGCATTCTTACATCTCTCCCAACAAGATCATTTCTGTTTTCTATCACTCCCCATGGAGCTATTCCAATAGTGCAAATCTTTCGAGATGATCTGGAAGCATGTTCTTTGAGGGCATCACCAACATGTTTTGCCACACCTGTTCATACAAAATTTATTCACCATTAGAAAAACCCTGTATTTACTTTCTAACGTTACAATTTACGATGATTCTTTAAATAGATTCTAAGGCTGTTAGATCATAAGCTTGGCTTAGAAAAAAAGCCAAGCTTACAAAAAAATGTAAGATAACCAATTAGATTAACAAAACAAAACCCCACAATATCAAATACATTGCAACTGTCCAAACACATGTAAACTGAATCCTATCACACTGGTAGGTAGGCCGAGTCCTAACAAACTGATGTATCTTTTGGTTTGCTTCTTGTAACAGGTCAGATCTCATCTTTCATGGAAAACAACATCTTCCCTGACCTTTTCCCACTGCCTTCCTTGCTTACAGTCCATATTCAAAATGCATTCAAGTAATCTTTGTTCTTACCAATTAGCACCTTTAAAAAACCTTCCCTTCTTATTCTAGAGGAAAAGCCACAATGTTTGTAATGGCTTGTAAGACCTTAAAAAGTTATCTGTCTATTACCCATAATCCACCATGCTTCCGTATTACCATGCTTTACCATCTCCCAGGAACTTCTGACCAATGGTCCTCGCTTACTTCCCCTTATGTTACAACACACTAGTGATTTTCTCTTCTCTTTGTGCTCTGCCCCAAGTTTCCTGTTCCTTTGTTTCCTTCCATCTTTCTTGAAATGTCAACATATCAGTAAAAATCTGCATACTCTGAGAAGTGAAGAGACTGGTAAAGCTCGGGTCTGGGTGTCTGATGTTTCTAGACGAAGACTCTGATGTGATGAATGGATTCATAGTACAATGCCATTATTTAGAGGTCACGAAGGGTAGGAGGTAGGGCCAAACTGAAGGAAGCAGATCCCTAGGGACATGTGCTTGCTCCTTATATTTTCACCTCTCTGCTTCCTGGCCACTATGACATGAACTTCTCTACCTGCCATGCTCTTCCCACCATGGCAGACTGACATTTCTAAAACCATAAATCAAAATAAACAGCACCTCTCTTTAAAGGTAGTTTTTCTCAGGTATTGGTAACGTAAGGAGACAGATATAGTAGTCTATCATTCTGTGAGATGGTGCTTCTTTATCCCATGTTTCTGCATAGCACTGATCATTTAATACACTATACATATCTAAATTATCCTCCTACTGCATACATATCCCCCACTGTAATACTGAAAGTGTCTATTTTAAAGAACAATATATATCCTACAGCTTGAAGAATGCCTAACAATGAGGCTCAATAAATAATTATCAATAATGAATGAATGAGATGCTTAAGGTGATTTAAATAAATAATTATGTTTTGCTTTAATCACTAAAATTAACCCATCCTCCTTAAATTCAAAGTTTAAACATTATACAAAAGACCCTGAATTAAGGGAGAATAATAGATGAAAAATTAATTTTTGAAGACTACTTTTTTCTCACAATTTTATTTTTATGTGCATACATATTTTTATGTCTGTCTGCATGCATGTATGTGAACCACACACGTCCCTCGTGCCTGAGAAGGCCAAAAGAAAGTGGCAGATTCCCTGGAACTGACAACTGTGAGATGTCATGTGAGTGCTGGAAACAAAATTCATCCTCTGCAAGAGCAGCCAGTGCTCTTACCTGCTGAGCCATCTCTCTCGGCAGCAAAGGACATGCCTGTACCGCTACCAAAGGAGCAGACCATTATTCTTCAACCAGCTTATCAGTAGTCAGAAAATGGTAACACTTTGCTTTACAGTAGTCAGCAAGTATTTTCATAAAGGACAAGCAGTAAGCCTTTTGACTGTGCAGAGTATTTACTTACTAGTCTTTGTTATAATTATTCACCTTTGCTATTATAGCATAAACAGATGTACACAAATGAATGTGATTATGTTCAAATAAAATTTTATTCATACGAACAAGGATTTGGCATACAAGTTAACTTTGCCAACTTTTGCTCTAAAGTGTGTGTTTTAATGGCCTGAATGACAGCCAAGCAGATTGTTATTTTTACCAGTGATATTACCAAGGATTATAGATTAAGAGAAGAAACAAATATATTTATAATTTATTATTTCAAATGCTTGATATAAAAGATTGACAAATATATTTACTAAAACTGATTGATAGTGTTCATATTACCTGTGTTTACTCCTCCAGTTAAAATCCAAGCTCCAGTTGTAACTGCAGCTTTAATAAGACCCTTTCCAAGCAACTGCTTGATTCTTGGATGAAGCTCAAATTTCTGCATGCCTCCATGTACAGAAATAACAAGTTTGGGTAACTCCATTTGCCATTCTTTAAGCAGAAGTTGCAGAATGATTTCAGGTTTGGTATCATATGACAGTCTCACATACTAAAACAAACAAACAAAGGACCAAAATAACTATGTTCACAGATTTAATAATGCAACATTATCTGATATTCAAAAATTTACTTGCCTGGAGTTGGTGGCGCACGCCTTTAATGCCAACAATTGAGAGGCAGATGCAGGCAGATCTCTGAGTTTGAGGCCAGCCCAGTCTACCAAGTTGTGGGATAGATATTTGTACACTGTGAAGGTGTATTGCTGTGACTGGTGTAATAAAAAGCTGAATGGCCAATAGCTAGGCAGGAGGTATAGGCTGGATTTCTGGGGAGAGAAAGGAAGAGGAGGAGGAATCTAGGCTAGCAGGAGAAGCCAGGAGACATGGAGAGGAAATAGGAAGTGCAAGTTGGAAGAGAGGTAACACCGTGTGATAGAAAATAGATCAATATAAATGGGTTAATTTAAGTTATAAGAGCTAGTTGAGACAAGCCTAAGCTAAAGGCCAAGCTTTCATAATTAATGTAAGTCTCTGTATCATTATTTGGGAGCTGGCTGGTGGGACATAGAAAGACTTGTTAC
>LZPO01034854.1:74207-87174 GCA_001675575.1 Neotoma lepida
TGGTGCTAGAATTGCCAGTGGTTATAAGCCACTAAATATGGGTACTAGGCACCAATATGCAGTCTTCTCTGGCTCTTAGCCACTGAACCATCTCTCCAGTACCAATTCCTATCATTCTTTTAGCCTTTATTTTTATGTGTATGGGTATTCTGACTGCATCGCATGCATGCACTGCCTGTAGCCATCAGAAGAGAGCACTGGATTCCTCTAGGATTAGAGTTACAGACGGTTGTGAGCTGCCACATGAGTGCTGGGAATCAAACCCCAGTCTTCTGGAAGAACAAGCAGTGCTATTAACCTCTGCACTCTCTGCCAGCCTACCACCTCTATTCCTATTCTACCACTATCATTATTTCCTTTACAAGCCTAATCAAAATAATCCTTTCTCTCTTGGGCAGTCCTATCTACATATAATCACAGTAATCCAGGCAATCATATTAAACTCTCCTTTTATGTTATATATACTTATATATACTTATATATACTTATATTGCCCTTCAAGGTTATTATCACTGTGCAAGAAACCACAAAAGACAATGTTTGTTTCATGAAGTAACAGATCTTCAATTGGACAAGTAGATTATTTTATAAACTAGTACAATGTGAGCTGTTTAAAGGCAGATTTGTCTATAGGGCAAGGGATGCAGCTCAGTGTTGAAGCAATTGCCTAGCTCACTTGAGACTTTGGGATGTAGTCCCATTAATGTAAACAAAATAAAATCGACTAGAGAGATGATTCAGCAGTTAAGAGCACTTGCTGCTCTCCCAGAGAGGATCCAAACTGGGTTCCCAGCACCCAAGTCAGGTGGCTCACCGTGGTCTATAATGCCAACTCCAGGGAATCCAACACCTCTGGCCTCTGTGGACACCAGCACTCAGGTGCACATACCCACATGAAGACACACATCTATAGCTAATTTAAAATAATAAAAGTAAATCTTTAAAAAAAGAAAGAAAGAGAGTAGAGTTGTCTGGCCTATCTTTGTCACTCCAATATATCATAGTACTTGGAATACATAACTAAATAAGCAACTGACTATCAAATGAGTAAGACAAAAGTTTCCTATAGCTATGACAGATAATTTTGTTGTAGGGTTTTATGTGTCTGGGGGAGTTGTTTTTGTTTTTGAGACAGGGTCTCTCACTACTCAGCATTGGCTGGCTCAAACTCACAGATAGCTACTTGCCTCTGCCTCCAGGAGCTCTGGGATTAAAGACATGCAAACCACTCCAGACAGATGAAATTTTTTTTGGTATCTTGTTACTTTTATATTGTTATTTTGTCAGCTGGCTGACTAAAACTTCTGAAACCACATTTTTATACTGTTACAGTGTCAAAGTAGAAATTACTTACCAGAAGTAAATGTTTTAAATAACAATTCACAGTAAGAATTATACAGTATAGACCTAAGTGAATACCTAAGTGAATTTTTGGTCAGATTAACGTAAACGGTGAAGAAACTGAATAAAGAACCCACCTTTTGGCCAGGAATGGTGGTGCAAGCCTTTGATCCCACATCCAGGAGGCGGATCTCTGAGTTGGAGGCTAGCCTGGTCTACTGACAATCAAGGCTACACAGAGAAACCCTGTCTTAAAATAAAAACCAAAAAAATCCATATTTTAAGCTATCCTAAAGTTTTACTGTAACTCAATTGCATATTGTAATGTTTACCATTCAATTCAATAGCAGTCAGGACTTAAGCAGTATTTTTTAAAAAAGAAAATTAAGACTCAATTTCAGCGAAGTGGTGGTAGCCACGCCTTTAATCCCCACTCGGGAGGCAGAAGCAGGAGAATCTCTGAGTTCAAGGCCAGCCTGAACCAGCCAGAGCAAGTTCCAGGATGGCAAGGGGTTACACAGAGAAATCCTGTCCCAAAAAATAAATAAATAAATAAATAAATAAATAAATAAATAAAGGATTCTTAATTTCAAATTTTAAAGTGAGATTGTTCTCTCAACAAGTTTATCCATGTCCAAACAATATTAAGTTCACACTATTCGCCATATATGGTGAATTACAAAGTAATTTTGAGGGCAATTTCATCTGTTAATGAAAGTTTTTTTTAAATATTGAGTCAGTATGTTCAAATTTATGCTGTTTACCATCTAAAATGAAAAACTAAACATATCACTTAATAAGTCAGTATTCTACGACTTGCAAGGCACCACTTNGATTCAATTCACCCGCCAGTAGAGTTCTTTAAATCAAAGCCACTTAAGTGTTTAAAACGAAATGATTTAGCGGAGGTAGAGGGATTTGAACTTTCCTTTCAGGAGGTAGGAAAAACCAGAGATGGTGACAGACAACTGTAATCCCAGCGCTCAGGAGATCGAGGCTGGAAGATAAGGAACTCACTGGCAGTCTCAGGATTTGAGGTCACCCTGGGCTACAAGAGACCCCGTCTAAACAAACAAAAAACTCGTCTTCACTGACACATTACAAAAGAAGGTGGAAAATGCATTACTTATTCAAAGTTTAAAACCCTGATTTAAGTTTGGTAAGGCACTTCTAAACCTAGCCCGGCGTGGTGGCGCACGTCTTTAATCACAGCACTCGAGAGGCAGAGAGGTAAGCGGATCTCTGAGTTTAAAGGCCAACCTAGTCTACATAGTGAGTTTCAGGGCAGCCAGGACTACATAACGATACCTTGTCTCAAAAATAAAGAAAAGAAAGGAAGAAAACTAAACCTGTCAGACTTCGCCAAGGGGAGACCAGTTTGCATAAAGCCTATCAAGTTAAACTACTGACCAGGAATGCCTTCCCTGCTCAGGTCCTTGATCTAAATGGCTTTCTTTGTAAGAAATCTCCAAATCCGGTTCCTGGCCTTAGCAACAACAAAAGCTCTACCCAACGCTGCAACGCACCGACTCCCTCCTGTCTGCACCTTCGCTTCGAACTGTCTGGGACAACAGATGAGCTAGTTCGACGCAGACCTGGCAACGCACTGTCTCAGCCTCCCAGGAATTGTCCCTTCCCCGTCCCTCCACTCTTGCTAACGAAAACCCCGAGCCACATCACCGTCTACACCATCAAAATCACTCCAGTTCGGCTAAAACAAAACAACAANAAAAAAAAAAATTAGAAAATGTACCTGTAGAGCGCTTGCGGCACAGCCAACAAGTCACAGCTCGGAACCCGCTCCCTTCCCCTTTCCGTTACCACGCCAGCCCTCCCTCCTTTGCCGTGTCAACGCGGCGGCTCCCCTGCTAGCGACGGCGCCCCGGAGGGCCGCAGAGCTCCCCGGAGCGCCGCGCAGGCTCCCGCGAGGCCCGCCCGCGCCAGGCCCGGCTCCCTACCATTCTCCTCACGGGGCGGACTCCGGAAGGGCAGCGGCTCCTCCTCCTCCTCCGCGGCCTGCAGCCATCTATCGGAAAGCGTCTCCGGAGGCGGTGGCACGGGCCACCGAACAAGGACAGCCCCGGGAAACCTTCTCAGAACTAACTCAGCTCCGGCGCTAGCAGCAGAAGTCGAGTCTTTCATAATTGTGCGACCAGCTCCGCCGGGTGACTGGCCACAGGGACGCGCCCGCGCCCGCCTCCGCCGGAGACGGGCCGAGGCAGCCACGTGACGGGCGCGTCGAGCGCGTCGCGCGGAGGGTGCGTCACGTGAAGGGCGCGCTTACTGCGGCCCACCCCGAAGCCCCGCCCAGCCGCGGGCCGGGAAGGGCAGAGCAGCCGCTTTCCCGGGTGCTGCNGGCTTCGGCTTCCCCTGCCTCCGCCAGTGAGAACTTGTTCCGCTTTAGTGACAAGACCCCAGGGTTCGCCAAAAATAGCTCCCACGGCGGCGCACGCCTGTCTCTTTTGCTATCGCATCGGTCTACGTTGGTTACTAGTGATCGCTTCCCTCACGTCATCCTTTCCCATCAAGGGTGCAATCTGTTTATTATTTTTATCACTGTTATTATTAGTGGCTTATTATTTTATGTGCATGTGTGTCTTGCCTGAATGTATGTCTTGTGTATCGTGTGTGCAAGTGTCCTCAGAAGATCGCGCTGGATCCCCTGGAATTGGAATTTCAGACACTTAGTGGTTTTTGAGTCTCTTGTAGCCCAGGCTCCTGGCCCAAGATGACCTTGAATTCTGGATTCTGCTTTTAACTCCATAGTGCTGGGATTACAGGCTTTTGCCATCCTGAAACAGTTTTTTTAGGCTAGGAGTAACGGTACCTACCTGTAACCCCAGCGCTCAGAACGCTAAGGCAAGAGGACTGAAGTCAAGTCTAGGCTAGCCAGAGAGAGTGACACCGTCTTAAAAACACAAAACCAAACCTGCTTTTGACATGTCTTCTTTCTGCTCTTAGAGATTTAAAGACTCCTCATCTTGAGGCTCTGTTCTGCCTCTATCTTCTCTCTTTAATTTTTTTTTTAAATTAAAAAGCCGGACGTAATGATGCACGCTTTTAATCCCAGCACTGAGGAGGCAGAGGCAGGTGAATCGCTATGAGTTGCAGGCCAGCCTGGTCTACATANCCAAGTTCGAGGCCAGCCAGGGATACATAGTGAGACCCTATCTCAATAAAAGAACAACAAACAGCAGCAAAAACAGATTTATTGATGAATAATTGACACATTTAAGTGTACAATTTGATAAACTTCGATGAAATCATCGCTGCAATCAAGGCAAGGAATGAATTCATTAACCCTAATCCCCGGCACCCTTGTTTGTTTCTTAGTTTTTCCTGTGTCTGACTATCACACCCTCTAACTGCAGTTGTTTCTAGGTGTCTGCAGGGAATTCGTTCCAGGTCTCTCCATACCTGTAACAAAACTAGCAGACGTTCAAGATCCTTTTATAAAATGGTATATGTTTATATATAATATACACCCTCAAGTATGCATTAAATTAATATGTGCAATACCTAACAAAATGCAGACATATATTTCTTTAGAGATTAATAAAATGTTCAGTATAGATACAATTTTATTTCCAAATATTTTGGAATATTTCCAAATTCCTTCTTTGGTNTGAGTCCACAAATGTGGAACCCAAGGATGAGGAGAGCTGACTGCACTGGCCTGCTTTGTCACTACAGATGTGCTCTGTCTGTACAAGCTGAAGTATTGTACAATGTGCATGTAACTTGTTATGGTCTAGCTTCTTTCATTCTGCATAATTATTATCTCCCAAGCAATATGACCCACAGTTCAGTGAAGCAGAGCCTCTTCAACAAAACTGACCCAAGCACTGTTTCTCTAACAAGTTTTGAGGTGCAAATAAGCTACCTTCAGGCACTAGGTACTTCCTCCTTATCTTGCAGGACTAGGAGGAACAGGGTTTTTGAATGTTTTAATTGCTGGCCATGTTGGCACATGCCTTTAATCCTAGCACTTGGGATGTTGAGGCAGGCACATCTTTGTGAGTTTAAGGCCAACCTGGTCTACATATCAAACTCTAGGCCAGTCAGGACTATATAGTGAGAACTTGTCTTAAAGAGAGAGAGAGAGAGAGAGAGAGAGAGAGAGAGAGAGAGAGAGAAAACAAAAAAAGTTTTAATATAGTTTTAATATGTATGTTTTAATAGATTTCCAGTCAAGAGTTCAGGGATCTTAACTAACTTATACAATCATTCAATAAATATCTTTTTATTTCAACTGGATCTATATATTTCGTGCCTTTAAAAATCAAAATATAATGAAATGAAAGTACTTTATTTCTTGGGAACTTTGTAACTATGGTCTTTTTGTACCTGTAGCAAATGTTTCGTTCTTTTTATGGATGATGTAGAAATAAAATGGTAAATAAGCTTCCAAATTCTGATAAATTGAAAAACTTAAAGTGAGAAATGGTGAGTGGGAATAATCTTTAGTTGAACTAACCAAAATAAATTTCTAATATTCAGATATCAGACAGCCTTGAAATTTATGCATGTTCACCAACAGTCATTCTGAAGAATAATTTATTAAATAAAAAATATTTATTGATTATTCTGGTGGGAGCTCCACCTCAGCCCCTGACACCCTGGCATCCATATACCCAAAGAGTCTGGAATGTTCTGGTGGAACATTCAACTCCCCTCCCCATCTCTTTCCCCAAACCCTCCCCCTCAAAGCTCACCAAACACAGCTCCTCCCCCAGAGATGCTCAAGACCATTCCCATAGGGTATTTAAATTGCATCCCAGAAAACAGACATGTGGTATTCTGGTCTATTGTCCCCGTCTCCTCTCTAGGGGGCTAGAGAATCACCTGGGAACGCTTTGGCCATTAAACCGGGGCTTTTTCTAATTCCATCTGATTTGGTTTTATTTGGATTGCTGTGTCGGCAGAGAGGCTTATTGGGGTGCAAAAACTTTTCATTGAGTGCAGAAGAATGAGTCAGGCACATCTGGGTGCAGTGGCACATGCCTTTAATCCCAGCACTTGGGAGGCAGAGGCACTCTGTAGGCAGAGGCAGGCAGATCTCCAAGTTTGAGGCCAGCCTGTATATGTCAGGCACAGTTGCATTTAATGTCAGTGATTGTCTTAGTTAAGGTTTTATTTCTGTGATGAAACACCATGACCAAAGCAACTTGGGGAGAACAGGGTTTATTTCGCTCACAGTTCCATCTAACAGTTCATCATCAAAAGCAGTGAGGGCAGGAACCTGGAGGCAGGAGCTGATGCAGAGGCTATGGAGGGGAGCTGCTTACTGCCTTGCTCCTCATGGCTTGCTCAACCTGCTTTCTTATAGAACCCAGGACAACCAGCCCAGGGATCCACCACCCACAATGGGATAGGCCCTCCCCCGTTAATCACCAATTAAGAAAATGCCCTACAGGCATGGATACAGCCTGATCTTAAGGAAGCATTTTCTTTCTTTCTTTCTTTTTCTCCCTTCCTTTCTTCCTTCCTTCCTTTCTTTCTTCCTTCCTTCCTTCCTTCCTTCCTTTCTTTCTCTCTCTCTCTCTTTCTTTCGTTTGTTCTTTCTTTCTTCCTTCCTTCCTTCCTTTCCTTCTTTCTTTCTTTCTCCCTTCCTTTTTTATATTTTTTAATTTAACATAATTTCTTTATTGATTCTTTGGGAATTTCACATCATGCACCCTAATTCCGCTAACCTCTCAGTTCCCCCATATCCTCCCGTCACCCCTGCACTGCCGCCCAAAAGAAAATTTAAAACAAAACAAAACAAAAATGTCTTCACCCTTCTATCTTTCCCTCCCCTTCAACACCTCTTCATTGTCCTGGTGGCATTGGGAGCGGTGTGTCACACAGTATATACCCTTTTGTCCAATCAACTTTGCTTGCAAATGTTCATTGCAATGAGTCACTGGTCTGGTTCAAGGCCTCTGGTTTCTGCCACACCATCCATCATCACTAGATCCTCACTGAAACTCCTCCAAGGCTTCCCCAAGTCATGGAGATCCTGCAGGTATCTTTCCATGGGACCAGTCCCTTCACTAGCTTCAGTAGGTCCTAGATGGAGTAGATGTTAGGGTAGGCCAACCCCAGGACTGGCTGTGGGCCGGGGTGATAGCTAAGCTATTCAGTCCAAGCCACTAGGGCAGCCCCCCTCGGGTGAGGGGTGGAACCAGCTCCCTATACCCATGGAGGCATTTTCATAATTGAATTTACCTCCTCTCAGATGACTTTAGCTTGTGTCATGTTAACATATAACTATCCAGCACAGTGATGAACAAGACTTATAAACTGAGTGTTTTAGAAAATGTTTACTAAATAGTGGTGATTCGGTGGTTAATAGCACTGGCTGCCCTTTCAGAGGACCTAGGTTCAATTTCCAGCACCCACATGGCAGTTTATAGCTATCTGTAACCCCAGTCCCAAGGGATCCCACTTCCTCTTCTGGGCTTCGTGTGCACCAGGTACACTGTGGTACACAGACATACATACAGACAAAACACCCATACACATAAAATAAAAATAATTTTTAGAAGTAAAAATAAAGCGGATTAATTCAAGAAACTTTTCAGAAGTTGGCAAAATGGTTTAGTGGGTAAAGGTGCTTACTGCAGAAGCCTAGAGATCTGAGTTCCTTCCCTGGATCCAGTGTTAAGGCAGAAAGGGAACACACACTGATAAGAAGAAGAATTTTAAAGGTGAGCCATCTCTCCAGCCCACTCCTTATCTTCTTGTATTACAATAATAATCATAGTCACAATAACATTTGTAAAAGTGGTGTCCTGTGGGAGGTCTTTAGGTGCTGGGGCAGGCACTGACTTTTGGTTACCTGGAGTGGGTCATCGTAAGAGTTCATAGGGCATAAGAGCAGTACAAAGTTAACTATAAGATGAATGAACCCGTAGTGAAGATAAACACTACCGATGCCATATTAGCTAGCCTTGATAATGCCCTCAGTGTTTCTCACCTTCCTGGTAGTCTTACTCTGTGGTTGACAGTCTCACAAGGAATAGAGCTGACCTCATGTTCTCAACAGAGTGTTGTAGAAATGACAGTGTGTGAAATCTGAGGCTTGATCACAAAGAATGCTTTGGCTTCCATCTTGCTCATTTAGATCACTCATTCAGAGAAAGCTAGCTGCCAAGCTGCCCTTCAAAAAGTACACATGACAAGAACTAAGACCTCCTGCCAACAGCCTTTGCCTACTTGCCAGCCACGTAGGTAAGCCACTGTGGAAGGTTTCAGCACCCTCATTAACTCCAAAAACCTCTGAGAGGAAATCAGCTAAGCCATTCCCAACATTCTTATCCTTGGGAACTGTGAAAAATACTGTTTACTGTTCTTGTAAGCCTCTAAATTTTGGGATAATTTATGTAGCAATATCTAACTGGTAAAATTGCGGTATGACTAAATAGTTATTTCATGGTAGAATCTAATCATGGGGGAAGTTTGGAAATCATCAAGCAGTTGAATTACAATTGAGTCTTGTGAANAGATACAGAAAAAGGGCATTCCCAGACAAGAGAATACTGCAGAAAGGCATAACCAACCCACATCTGGCTGTTGACCATCCTCTGAAGAGCAGTATGTGCCCTTAGCTGCCAGCCATTTCTCCAGCCCACCAGCTCTTTCTCTGCTCTAATTACCAACTTATTAGTCAGCTGCCTACCAAACATTCAACTGAATGCGGATCATAACCTTAGCCATTTTCACCAGTGTCTCCCAGCCCAGCACTTAATAACATAAAGATGTTTGTTTAAAAACAAACAAACCTTAAAGGCTGGCTGATTCTCCAGTGAACCGGAACTCAGCAGCTCACAATTGTCTGTAACTCCAGCTCCAAGGGATCCAACATGCTTTCTGTCCTCTGANGGCACACATACATATATGACATACACAGAGACAGATAAATACACATATACATAAAANTAAATAAACACTGTCATAATATGCAATTTAATATGTAACTCTTTCCTCCAATTCTGGCACACAGAGGATCATGTCAAATTGAGACAAGAGGCTGGCCCTTACATAGTAGAAGGTAACATGAGGCAAAGCACAGCATGGAAATCTGTGTTCTACAGTGCAAAGAGAATCATCAGCCATTTACACATGGGTGCATCAGCCTATCTGTTGAGCTTCCACAGAAACCACACATGGATTTGAGTCCCAGAACTATAACAANAATAAAATTTACTTTCCCAAATGTCAGCCGTTAGCTCCATGGTTTCTTCATGTCTATAATTTAAATTTGTAAACAATACACAGTGTTACACTTCCAGCTTACAAACTTTTGGAAGTACACTTTGTTGGTTTAATTCATAAACAGCCACAGCACAGATAAGGCCACTGTAAAGCAATCATTTCTTATTTATTTTTGCAGTGCTAGGGATGCAACTGGAAGCCTCACACATGCCAGGCAAAGGCACTATGACTAAGCTACACCCAAGGCCTATTGGGTGACAATATTCCCAGGGAAACATGAACAAACCATCTACTCATCCCAGATAAGGAGCTAATGACAGACCAAAGGAAGGAAACAGCAAAGTCCGACTTGGTGAAACAGCTCGTTTGATTGGGGTTACTTATCAGAGTGTGGATGAGAGGTTACTTACAGCAGTAGAAATGCCTCAAAGATAGTTTCATCAAAAAGTCATTCTAGAGCCAGGCATAGTGGCACACACCTTTAATCCTAGCATTTGGGAGGCAGAGGCTGGCGGATCTCTGTGAGTTTGAGGCCAGCCTGGTCTCCAAAGTGTGTTCCAGGGCTATTACACATAGAAACCCGTGTCTCAAAAAACAAAACGAGCCAGGCTGTGGTGGCGCACCCCTTTAATCCCAGCACTCGGGAGGCAGAGGCAGGCGGATCTCTGTGAGTTCGAGGCCAGCCTGGGCTACCGAGTGAGTTCCAGGAAAGGCACAAAGCTACACAGAGAAACCCTGTCTCAAAAAAAAAAAAAACAAAAAACAAAAAAAAACAAAACAAAACAAAACAAAAAACAAAAAACAAAACGACTACCACAACAACAACAAAAGCCATCCCAACGTGGGTGATGGCTCACAAAATCTGGGAACCTGAGCACTATACAACTTGCTGGCAGCTCAACAAGTGGAAGACAGGAGGCTGTCTCCATCAGATAGCTTGGGTGGTCTGAGCCTTTTCTAGGCACTCAGCTTGTGTAAGAGTGTCGTTCAGCAGTCCTTCCAGGTTGCATGTGCTTGGAGAGGAAGGGACCTAGTGTACCTGGTCAGCCTCAGGGACTTCCTGAAGTCTTCCAGCTGTTTTACCTCAGGCTAGAACATCCTGTTGTTTTACCCCTTTTTTAACATCCTGTGTCTTAATGAGCTTCCCTCAATGATAGGTCTTGCGCTCAGTGGCTACACAAATAGACCCCACAGCAATCATTTTAGACATTTGAAAGTTTCATCAGAGAAAAGGCATGGAATTGAGGGTCAGGAGGACACTCAGCCTCTGGAAGCTCAAATCTTTCTGAGGGAGAGGTTGGATGCTGAACATCTTAGGGAGAGGTTGTTCTTGTCTTGGTGGCCGCCTAGCACCAGCAAGTAAGCCCCTTCAATGCACCATATCTGCAGCTAGTGCATGGTGGCCTCGCTTGCCCTGATTGAAGCCACACAGAAGCTGGCCTGTCCTCTTGTTCCTGCAACCTCACAGCTGATGCTGTGGAAGAGAACAGTTGTGAACTTGGCTCATTGAATTCTTATGCATAATGTACCATTGGTGGGTTTTAAGTTGTTAGCACACTGATGTTGTACCTCTAGATTTGTTTAAATGCCACCTGCAGGTGGCCCTCCCAAAGAACAAGGGCATGTTTAATGGATTCTCACTTGCACCGAAACAGAATGGTATTCATGGTTTGGCTAAGGGACCGGCTCCAGTTCATTGGCTAATCTGTACAAGTCTGGATTTTATGAAGTTTTCAAAGCTTTCAACGTGCTTAGTGAGAACAGCTAACTCTAGTGCACATTGCTGCTTCTGGCTGCTTCTGCTAGTGCTGAATTCTTTCCTGAAGTTGCCCCAGTGCCTATGGGAGCTGATAAAGTTCAAATTCAAACCTTTCCAGAACATGCTAACAATTGGATGCAGCTCCCAAAATGTATAGGAAAGAAGGTCTGAACACATTCTACAAGGGCGCTGCTCCTCTGTAGATGACATGGACATCATACTCTGTGAGGAAGTTCACCAGCTTTGAACCTACTGTTGAGGCAAGTACAAGTCTGTGCTTCTTAAGTCTCAAAGAGAATATTCAAAGGCAGAGCAGCTGGCTGTGACACTTGTGGCCAAGTACACACCAGAGTCCCCTGTGGTGTTTCCTCCCCTGGAGAATCCAGAACGTCTGTGCTGAAAGCAGAAAGGTAGTAGTGCTTCTCAGTTCCTCCATAGACTTGACTTGAAAGGTGTCTGGGAGGGAGGACCACCTGTCTGGAGCACCATGACTGAAGGGAGGACCACCTGCCTGGAGCACCATGACTGAAGAGAGGACCACCTGCCTGGAGCACCATGACTGAAGGGAGGACCCCCTGCCTCGAGCACCATGACTGAAGGGAGGACCACCTGCCTGGAACACCATGACTGGTACTCTGCCCTGCAGCTCCTCTATGACTAAGTGAAGCTTTATTTCCCTCACTCTCCTCCACATGAGATGCCAGGGTGTCAGAAGAAGCCCACATTATCTTAGGAGATATAGCAACACAAATATGAACTCAGTGTGCTCATTGGTCAGTGTTAAGGACAGTGCGAAGGGAANTGTTGTATATTTGACGGTGTAGGAAACTGTCAGTTGGGATACAATTACTACAGTGTCCTTCCTCTTCCAGATTTACTGCTGAAATAATCTGTCTGCTCGTGAAAAAAGTTTTTCTTTTTTCTTCTTAAAAGAAAATCTTAAATTGATTAATAGTCTTAATTCTAGGTTTGAAATTTAACTAAATTAATCTATTTTTGGTGCTGTGGATTGAATTTATACATGCTAAGGACATCCTCTGCCAGCAAATTTAAACCCCAGCCAAGAAAATACATTTTTAGGAATCAGTAAGTTAAAAGTATTACAATTTGTAATTACAAATGTCTAACACTAGTCAGGTTTTAAAACTTCCTGAAATTAGCCAGGAATTAGGCCTGATGGCACACACCTTTAATCCTAGCACTTGGGAGGCAAAGGCAGCAGATCTCTGTGAGTTTGAAGTCTACAAAGTGAGCCTGGTCTACAAATCACATCCAGGACAGCCAGGACTGTTACACAGAGAAACCCTGTCTCAAAAAGACAACAAAACAAAACAAAAAAATCTTCCTGAAATTATTTAAAATTGCTTCACAAATCTTGACAATGTAGAGGTTTACTTTCAATGTAAGTAAAAGCAGGATGGTAAAATAATTTGAAAACAGAAGACTCCCGTTGTAGAGCGAATCTTACACGGTCTTATTAATTGAAAACACCAGGCTGGGTATTGGGATAAATTCTCAAAGGTCAGAGAGACAGAACAAGCCACAGCCAACCTCCTCACCTTGCCAACTCCTCAGCTGATCTTGTTTCCTCAGACTGTAGGCTTCTGAGTCCTCTCCCGAATGAATCTCAGCTGAACTGCTGCTCAAAGCCTGAAAGCTTAAGAGGCC
>LZPO01034854.1:89782-105318 GCA_001675575.1 Neotoma lepida
TACCACTGCCTAACCTCTATGTTTAATCTAGTGGCTGTTCTGTTCTCTGACCCCAAATAAGTTTTATTAGGGTACACAATATTTTGGGGGACATAATATAATCACCACACTCCTGTCTTAATGCATCATGGCTGGCATTAATTATATGGTTTCTTCTAGGCTTCTGCTGTTCTGATTACTCAACATTAACTCATTAAGTTCTTGTGCCTCCACGAGCTACGTGTTATCATTAACCTTACTGAAAAGAAGAATTGTACAGAGGGCAGAGCCAGCTATTCAGGTACTATATTATCCCTTCCAGAGTTTGTCCTCAAGCTGTGTGCTGTGTTCCCTTTTGTGACAAAAAGACCCAACTGAGAAACACCCAAAATAGTATAAAAAATAATATACATGTTTTAGTCTTTTACAAAATCTTTCCCTATTCCGTTTAATCAGTCAAATTGCTGGGCTGTGTGATTATTTCCACATTAATCATCCCTCAGACCTCTCTCTGGATGGGACTGCCACCAGTATATCACTAGTCAGCTAAGAGGGGACACTATATATTAACCAATGAGGTAGAGGTGTGGGTGAGCCAGCCCCAACAGCAGTGAATGAGGGAGAGCTGCCCCCATTACTCACCTGTCTGGAGGTGGCATGGGCAGTCAAGAGAGTTGCCCATCAACACCTGGGGCAAGTGAGAGAGAGCTGGCCCTATGGTCATAAGAGCAGAAGAGCTGTCCCTGACCCCCACCAGCTGCAATACTCAGGAGAGCAGGCCCTGCACCTCTCCAGGGCAGCACAATAGAAGCAGCCTTGTTAGCACAGGTATGGGTAAGCTTGGGAGAACTGTCCCCATTACTCATCTGTCATGTGGCAGCATGGGCGGGGGAGAGATCCCCATCCCCCACCCCGCCGCCGCCTATCAATGCCTGAGGCAAGTATGAGAACTGGTCCTGAGGTCACAAGAGCGGGAGAGCTTTCTCTGCCCCCCACTAGCTGCAACACTCAAGAGAGCAGGCCCTGCACCTCACCTGGGTAACACAGTAGCGCCAAACTNGTTGGCGGAGGTGTACCCAGGTGAGCCAGCTCCGAAGTTGTAAGCATGAGAGAGCTGTCCCCACTACACTGTCATGTGGTGATATGGGAGGGTGAGAGATGCCCCCCTTTACCCCTCACCCCTTACCACCTGTAACAGACAAGAGAGCTGACCTTCCCTCTTACCAGCTGCAGCACTCAGGAAACAGGCCCTGCCCCTCGCCTAGGCAGCACAGCAGAGCTGACTGGTGGTCGCAGGTGAGGGTGACCCAGCCCTGATGTTATGAGCAAAGGAGAGCTGTCCCCATACTCATCTGACATGTGGTAGCATGGGTGAAAGAGAGATGCCCTCCCACCCATCAACACCTGAGACACGTGGAGGGGCTGGCCCTGGGGCCATAAGAGTGGGAGGGCTGTCCCTACCCCTCATCAGCTGCAATATTCGGAAGAGTAACCCCTGTACCTCACCTGGGCAACACAGTAGAGCTAGCCCTAATGGTGCAGGTGTGGGAGAGCCAACCCTGAGGGGGTGAAAGCAAGAGAACTGGCCCTACCCCTTGCTCATTGCTGCAAGAGGTGAATTAGCTGGGGCAATGCTGGAGAGCTCACCCTGGTGGTGAGGACAGGGAGAACAGTCAGGTAAACCAACCCTGCAGCTGTCCAGCCCAGATCCAGAGTTATGACTTGGCCCACCCGACATCGACCCCATCTAAGATCTGCTGGAGCATTCAAAGGGACCTGACCCACAGAGCCAAAGCTGTAGGATCTTCACAATACTGGGCAACAATAGGATATCAAGGAAGAGTCCTAGTGAGAGCTCAGCATCAATGGTGTAATAGAAACCAGAGGCCTCAAACCAGACCAATGACTCTTTGCAATGAACACTTGCAAGTAAAGATATATGGACAAAAGGGTTTACGGCATGCCTCACTGGGTCACACTGCAGCTTCCATGGAGAGATTTTTTTATTTTTCCCTCTTTTTTCTCTTAAATTTTATTTGGGGGGGGTGCAGGGGTGGAAGGCAGATACGAAGGAACAGGGAAATGAATGGGATCAAAATACATGATGTAAAAGACACATAGAATAAATAAAAAGAAAAAAAGAATTAAAATGTTGACATTAAGTAATTTAAATCAATTAGAATACCAAATAGAAAGAAAGCCAGTATATTAAATGTCCAGTTAATGTAACTTTTTTCTATTACTTAAAGTCTGATAGTCAGGAATGTCTGGCAGTCAGTACAGAATCATTTATATAAACAGAGGGTGATTAAACCAGTTTCAACAATTTTTGCCCTGCTTTGGAGAGATTAGTAGATTTTTAAAAGATACTATTTCAAAAGTATTACCCTCAGTCACAAACGGAAAACTTACTAAATGCCAACTACAAGTACTTGGAATGTTTTGAATTAATCTTTAATACCTGTACCTTGGTGCTGTTGACACAAAAACACGGCTCTCACCTCAAAGGGGATAGGAGATAGTTTATTCTGGAGCCCAATATGAGTGCCAGTGGCCCAGGAACACAGATTTAGGTTACCGCAAATTCCATGGTCCAAATGGAATCAGTTTCATGACGTTTTTATGGTAACAGAAACAAAGTCATAAATCAAAACACTTTTCAAATACATTACCGGTACGTTGTGTGGCTGGGTTATAGTACTGGGTAGGGAAGAGAAAACTCCGTTATAGGCTTAGATGCTAGCTGAGAGCTTCTTAACCTTTTGATTGGTGGAAGTGGGCTTTATTACGTTAATGCATTCCAAAAGGTTTTTATCTGCTAGTCAAGGATGTTAAGTTTGACTTTATTAGTCACAGATTGTCATGTCCAACCAGAGATGGGTGAGGAATGGCACTTATGGGGTTCAAGACAGCCTGAGATAAATGTAATTAGGCTCTGGACCTTCANCTTCCACTTTCTTCACATCCATGAAGTTCTAATCAGTCAGCCTTTGCAGATAGCTGCACTCCAGGAATCCCATTCACAGCACAGTCTGGCATATCATAAGTATTCAATAACTATTTCCTGAATGACTTAAGAAGATGCAAACAGGTCCTCTTCAACCATATGTCAATATGCTAATTAGCTATACAATATACAACTAAAACATTTTATAAACTTTTATTATATATGAGTGTGTTTATACATATTTATGGAAGGAGGCTATGGATAAACCCAGAGCTTTAGGAATGTCACACAAGTGCTCTACCACTGAACTGTGCTTCAGGACCCTCAGGGTTTCTTTTCTTTTTAAAATTATTAGTGCATGTGTGTACAAGTGTGTGTGTGTGTGTGTGTGTGTGTGTGTGTGTGTACAACATTGAAGAGTTGGGTTCTCTCTATCTGCACATGGGTTCCAGGGATTGAGCTCAGGCTTGTGTTGTTAGCTTGAGAGTACCATTATCCACTGAGCTACCTCTCTGGCCCTCCCCCAAATTATTTTTAAGTGGAGAAACGTATCTTCCCTAAGTATGTTTTATTTTGTTGTTTGTGTGTTGGTGGTGTCTTTTTTGGTTCAGTGTTGAAGATTGCCTTCAAGGACTCACATGTGCTAAACATGTTCTCTATCACCAAGTTACTCCCTTGCCTTCTCCCTAAAGTTTTAAAAGTCTTCCTTCAGTGACAAGATTTAGACAAAATCTAAAACAAATTACCAGAGCTGGATGTGGTGGTACATGCCTTCAATCTCAGCACCCTGGAAGCAAAGACAGGCAGATCTCTGTGAGTTCCAGGCTAGTCAGGGCCACACAGTGAAGCCCTGTCTAAATAAACAAACAAACAAATAAACAAACAACAAACAGAATTACCAGTAGCCACACAGAGAAATTTCCCTCCAAATTTAGCAAAGCTTCTATGCTAATTGTAGAGGCAAAAAGATAAAAGGCCAAAAATAAAAACAACATCCCTCATTCTCCAGCAGCTGAACCCTAACTGCTGGAACCCTGACTCAGCCACTGGAGACGCCTTATGTAAACAATTCCAGCCTAATGGTCCCTAGGGGTGCATCCCAAATGGCCAGTCTCAGGACACTTGGTGTTTACTACTTCAAAATAAACTCTATTCAAGTACGACATCACACAAATGGACCAGAAAGCAAGACCAGGTAACTACTCTTAAGGGCTCTATAAGAACCCCACTTTTTCTGAGAGGGGGTCATTCTCACCCCTCCATGCCTCACCTATCATATGTTCTGCAGCATTTCTGCCCACACCTTCCATTGTTTATTAAAACATTTGTATCAATTCTGGTCTGTAAATGTATTTATCACTGGGCCTTGGTCTTGTCATTCTCACCACATTAGTGAAGAATATTATTGCTGGGACTGCATATTGAGTGTATGATGAATCAATTATTTTGGCTTATTTAGAAGAGTCAAAGACACCACCCTATAATAAGCTATAATATTTTACTAATTTTAATGGTGTAGCCATCCCTATATCATCTGATTTATTTCCTGAGAATTAAAAAAAAAAAGACCTAATACTATTTGTGTAATTTTGTTGTTGTTTTTGAGACAAGGCTTCTATGTGTAACAGCCCAGGCTGTCCTGGAACTCACTTTTTAGACCAGGCTGGCCTCGAACTCACAGAGATCTGCCTGCCTCTGCCTCCTACCTAAGTGCTGGGATCAAAGNCATGTGCCACCATCACCATCATTGGCCATTTGTATAAGATTTTAATCTATATTTAAAATAACTAAATTTCAGTCTGAGGCAAAGAACTTCTTAAAAATGAGGGATGCATAATCATGAGTGATCTTAAGACACTAGGAATCATGAAATTGTGCTATTGATTTTTAATTTTTACTATTTTTAATATTAATTGGTAGTTCTAATAGTAAATTGTTATTTATCACATTAACACATCAATGTTTTTGAAAAAACTCAGGAGATAAGACATAAAAAAGACAAATCTGTTTAAACTGGGTTATCTGGCTTTACACATAATGCTGTTTGTTCTGGTAAATTATTCTGGATTGTTTTTATTTTTATTATTTATTTATTTATTTATTTATTTGTTTGTTTGTTTGTTTGTTTGTTTATATTATTATCATTTTGTTTTTCACAACAGTGTTTCTCTGTGTAGCTCTGGCTGTCCTGGAACTCAACTGTAGACCAGGCTGGCCTTGAACTCACAGAGATCCTCCTGCCTCTGCCGTAACATGAATTCCTAAATGGTCTTAATAAAAAACCTAGAGCCAGATATTGGGATGAATGCTGAAAGATCAGAGAGACAAAGGAACAATCCACTGCCACGTCTNACCTCACCAACTCCACGAATCCCGACTGAATGTCTGTGAGTCCTCACCCAAAAGGCTCCAGGCGAAAATGCCTCTAGCTGAAAGGGACACTTTCTCAGAAAAGCCTTTAGTTCCTGTCTCTTCACGCCTTATATAACTTTCTCCGTCCAGCCATCACTTCCTGGGATTAAAGGCATGTGATTCCCAAATACTGGGATTAAAGGTGTGTGCCACCCCTGCCTGGCTCTGTTTTCTTTCCTAGACTGAGTCAATCTCATGTAGTCCAGGATGGCTTTGAACTCAAGAGATCCAGATGGATCTTTGCCTCCCAAATGCAAGGATTAAAGGTGTGTGCCACCACTGCCTGGCCTCTGTTTAATCTAGTGGCTTGCTCTATTCTCTGATCTTAAGGCAAATTTATTAGGGTACACAATATATCACCACACGATGCCTCCCAAGTGCTGGGATTAAAGGCATGAGCTACTATCACTTGGCCTGGATAGTTTTAAAAACAAGGTTTTCAGGGGCTGGGGGAGGGGTGGATAGCACACACCTTTAATCTCAGCATTCAGGAGGCAAAGGCTGGTGGATCTCTGATTTTGAGGCTTGGGCTATACAGTGAGAACTGTGTCTTGTAGACGAAAGTTTGTCCAGTTCCCCTGCCCGGCTCCCACGGCCGCTTAGACCCAAATAAACACACAGAGGCTTATATCATTTTTAAACTATGGCCCTGGCAGGCTTCTCACTAGCTAGCTCTTACATCTTAAATTAACCCATTTTATAAATCTATGTCGCCACATGTTCCATGTGGCTTTACCTGTGTGCTGTTACATGCTGCTTTGTAGATGATGGAATGGCGTCTGCCCCGCTCTGCTTTCTGCTGCTCTCCCCCTAGTTCGAATGTCCCNCCTAAACTTATTCTGCCTCACCATTGGCCAAACAGCTTTATTTATCAACCAATCAGAGCAACACATTTTTAGAAAGACATTCCCATCAGTGTCTTAGTTATTTTTATTTTGCTATGGAGAAACTATGACCAAGGCAGCATACAGAAGAAAGCATTTAATTGGTGGCTTGCTTATAGTTTCAGAGAGTGAGTCCATTATCACCATGGCAGAGAGCATGGCAGCAGGAAGGCATATCGATGGTTCACTGCTGAGAGCTCACATCTTGATCCACAAACAGGAGCAGAGAGAGACACTAGGAATGGAGTAGGCTTTTGAAACCTCAAAGCCCACCTCAGTGATAACATCTCCTCCAACAAGGTCGAATCTCCTAATTCATCCCAAACAGTTTCACCAACAGGAGACCACACATTCAAATCTATGAGCCTATGGGGACCATTCTCATTCAGACAACCATACGAGAACTCATGTTTTTCAGGTGCATTCTATTTTTTGGGTTCTGGGGTAAACATTGTTACTTTCAATTGATTGGCTTTAGTGTTGGGAAGCAAACCAAGGGTCTTATATATGCCAAGCACAAACACTTTCACTAGGCTATACCCACAGACCCTACTTTCAATTTAGTTTGATCTGGATCATTTGGGACAACCAAAAAAAGATGAAACCTTAAGACTCTAGACTTCATGGGATTTTAAAAGTGGAAATGACCTTAATATAAAATTTAATTCTGCTTCCCATTTTCTGTATAACAAGATGCATTTCAAACTAGTGTAATTTTTTAAATAAATTTTAAATCTAAATATAAAACAAACTCCCAGTAGATTATTTCTCCCTTAATTCACACTACCTACATTTTGTTTTGTTTTGTTGTTTTCAAGACAAGGTTTCTTTATGTAACTTTGGAGACTGTCCTGGAACTTGCTCTGTAGACCAGGCTGGCCTCGAACTCACAGAGATCCACCTGCCTCTGCCTCCCAAGTGCTGGGATTAAAGGCGTGTGCCACCATCACCTGGCCATACTACCTACTTTTAACTGTTTTCTGTCATGTACCTTTCAAGCTTCTGTAGGAAATATGAGTAAAACAGTTATTAGTATGAATACTTTTATAATACAGTGCTAAGGGTCAAATGTACAGCCTAGCACTGTACAAACTAAGTTACACCCCTAGTCTAACATGAGTACCTTAATTAAGAGAACAACAATGGACTTTTATGAGTTGTACTTTGAATACTTAATAGAAGCATAAAATAGAAACCCAAAAGGCCACAAGGATCTAGGCAGAGGTGCAAAGTTCTTCTTCTTCCTATGCTCTAGCCATTTCTCTTTCTCTCTGAAGTACTGTGTATCTTTCCAGATAGTTGGACCAGTGGGATAAGGTTCCTCCCTACCAGAGCATGCATGGAAAAAAAAGTATTTTCTCATCATTTCAAGACTACAGACACACATGTAGGCCAATCTCAATGAAAGACAGTACAGGACTGAGGATGTAACTCAGAGAACCTGCCTGGTTCCTGGTGTTGAATCTCCAGTGCTACAAAAAAAGAAAACAGTACAACAGCAACAGGGAGAAACACCTGGAATGTTCCTAAGAGGTGAGATACTTAAGGTTTTTAAAAATTATTGTCTGTGCATATATAATGTACATATGGGCATGCAGGCACTACACTGCCTGTGTAGAAGGCTGAGGACCATTTTTAGAGTGGGTGTTTTCCTTCCACTGTGGGTCAAGGGATCACTTTTAGTCACTGAGCCATCTTTCTGGGCTGACATGGTACTTTCTTTTAATATTCATTATTTTTATTTATGTATATGTGGGATGTGTGTGTGCCTGTGTTGAGTTTATGTGCACTACATGTGTGCAGGTGCCCATGAAGGACAGAGGGTGTTGGATCCCCCAGAACTGNAGTTACAGGCAGTGGTGAGCCTCCTAATGTTGGTGCTGGGGTCCTCTTCGAGAGCAGTAAGTGCTCTTAATATCTAAGCTATTCCTTCAGCACTAGGTAAGATATTTCCTAAAAACATCAAATCAAACCAACCAACCGAACAAAAATGCCTGCTGTTGCCCAACATGGTGGCATCCACCTATAACCTCAGTATTTGGGCGAAGGCCAAACTGGGCTACAGAATGGGACATGTAGTAGATTATTTTAAGGTGTGTTACTTTTGTTTATGTTGCATTTATTTAACTCTGTGAAGCTGTGTTACTTTGCCTGTCTAAAACACTTGATGTCTAAAACAGTCTAAAGAACTGAATGACCAATAGTGAGGCAGGAGAAAGGATAGGCAGGGCTGGTAGGCAGAGAGAATAAATAGAAGAACTCTGGGATGAGTATTGAAAAGGAGGAAGCTACACAACCAGCAACGGAGTAAGAATAAGATTTACAGAAGTAAGAGAACGGAAAAGCCCAGAGGCAAAAGATAGACAGGGTAAGTTAAGGAAAGCTGGCTAGAAACTAAGTCATGCTAAGGCCAGGCATTTGTAATTAAGAATAAGCCTCCGTATGTGATTTATTTGGGAGCTGGGTGGCGGCCCCCCAAAAAGAGTAAAAAACAACAATAACAGGGACACTCATAACAAACAATAACAACAAAAAGATCCTGTGGGGTGTGGTAGTGCAAGCCTGTTTCTCAGCAGTCCAGAAGCTGAGGCAGGAGGATGTAGAGTTACAAACCAGCAAGCTCCTGTCTCAAAAGNAATCTACATATATTTTAACAATTATTTGCTAAGTGTTGTTAGGTATCACTATAATTTCCAAGTAAGTCTCACCTATGGAATCTGGGTTTTAAAGATAAATTGTCAAACCTGAATAATTGCAAAATTTCATGTTGTTCCTTTTTGTGAGAGTACATAATACATAGACATGATCTAGTATGCCTTTGGTTCATTTTTGATGATTTCTTTTGCCATACAAAATAAAACAAATTCAATTTTTTATTTTAAAATAGAATTTATTGAACACTGCAGTAAATTCAATACACTAAAAGTTGTTTTTCTTATCAGAATTGGCACATGATGAAGAGAGCTTATCTTACTGAAAAATTAACACTCCAAAAATGTAAGTCTTAAATCATGTTCCATATAAAAGTAAAGTCTAGTAGTGTTATAAAAATACCAATTTACACTAACTTACATAGAAAAGTATTAGAAAAAGAATCCCATATACAAATCAATCACCTAAGAAGTAAAAATCCAATTATGTTTCTTAAAAAGGTAGAAAGGGAAAAAGGGACAAAAGCTACGGAATTTACACTCACTTGTCCTACTGGGAAGTTGCAGGCTAACCAAATATACTTTAGGTATTTTTTAAAATGTATATTTCAAAGGAATAGCAAAACTGTTTATAACATTTTTAATGCCCAGTCAAAACCACTATGTGGCCAACTGACCATGTACTACAACCTTCAGTTGATTCAACCTATTTTTCTTATTCATAGGAAACTACAAAAGCTTCTTTAAGCACTGTAGTCTACTAGCCAGGAAGACAACTCCCAGCTCTGAAAGTTCACTGATTGGAACCAAGCCAAAGTTCTAGAGAATCAGCTTAAAAGATTAGGTATGTTTTCATCAAATGTAACTATAATTTCCACTTCTACCTAGAGCACAAACTGGGGAGCTGGACATCCTGCTCAGTGGTACAGCACTTGCTCAGAATGTGCAAAGCCCTGGATTAGAGCCAACAACCGAAAAATAGCTTTAAAAATGTGGATGTTGGCTGGGAGGTGGTGGTACACACCTTTAATCCCAGCACTAGAGAGGCAGAGGCAGGAGGATCTCTGTGAATTCGATCTCAGCCTGGTCTACAGAGTGAGTTCCAGGACAGTCAGGGTTACAGAGAGAAACACTGTCTTGAAAAATAAAACAAAACAAAAAATTGTGGACATTGGAAGTGCAAAGAAAACAAAAAAGATCATTAGTATTTATTAAAAATATGCCATTGTACCAGAACCTATCTGCACATGTAACTAAAATACATGAATGCCAGCAGCATATGGAACAAAAGTATCTGCCTTCAAAAGGCTATTAAATTACATTCTACTATAAAGAAATTGCTAATTAAAAGGAAAACTTAGAAGCTGGAAGAAAATACAATGCATTGAAGATCAAGGATTTCTATTTGCTAAACCACAAGTGTGGAACTTTCTAGCAAGTATTTTATTTTGCAATAAGTGCTAATAAATACAATATACTTTGTTTTTAAAGTGTGTTCAAGGGGGAAAAAAATCCAACTTNCTTACCTCTTAAAAGTTACTGGTGTTAGGTAAGCAAGAGAGAAAGAGATGACAAATTTTCAGAGTCTAATTTTCATCTCTGGTATCTATTCATTTTTATTTCCAAGACCCAGTACTTATGTATTTTATTTTCTCTAAGGAGCTCTTTTCATCTATGTTGCTAAGAGGGTTGTTTAAGTACATATGAAATTGGCAGTAAGGATAGAGAGACTCTAGGAAATTCTTTTTGTTATTTACAGCTACTTAGTAAGTTGTTTCATTGGCAGTGCTGGGGTAGGCTCTTGGAACATGGTAGGCAAGTACTCCAACACTGAGCTACGCTCCAGCCCATATGTAAGACTTTCATTAAAACAATATGACAGTTGGGTAAAATACATGTTGTTTCAAATAAGTCAGAATTCAGATTTGTAGATGTGGTTTTTTCCTGGAGAAATGGTTTAGATTAAGAAATTAAATATTAGTTACAAATTAATAAAACTAAATTATTTTGAGAAATTGTGTTATTTCAACATAGCTTTAAAAAGACTAATTTTAACATTCTTCATAAAATGTAATTGTGCTCTTGAATATCACAGACTTGAATGAGGATGCAGATGTTAGTAAAACAACTGTATTTTGGCAAGCGTTTTATTGACATTTTAAGTGAAAGTACAGTTGGAATTGCAAAATGGCACTTAACTCCTCTCTTGTCAGATAGCTAGCTCATTGCTGTAAACAGAAGACCCCACACCTGTACCTCAGTAGAAAGAAGGATCTGTGGTGCAGCTTCCTATCATTTACTCAGCAAAAGTTAACAATTAAACAAAAGCATCTAATTGAACTTTAGTTCAAATATCAAAGGTCTAACTCANTTTTTCAATGCACCAGTTTTTACCTTTGAATAAGCTGAATTGGCCTTAACATGAAAGATTAGATTTGTTCACATAGCGTGTGCATTATTTACACAGAAATGCAAAATCCTGAGCTTTTGTAACGACTTGTCACTTGGTACTTTTTTTTTTAAGAGAAATTAAAACAATTTGAAAGATAATTTCACCTCTAATTTCTAGAAAAACACCTGAGATTTTGCAAAGAATAAGAAGAAAATTATTATTTTCAAGTTGCAAGTTAGCAGAGTTGAAAACTGCTCAAACCACTCATTTTGGAGGTGAGAAAATTGATGAACAAAAGTACATTTGTACTGAACAGTACACATCCCTCCAAGGTCAACAGTGCTCACTTATGGGAAAAGGACTGGAAACCAGGGGGCGATGACGATGGAGAGACTGTCAGGATGGTTGAGGCAAACAATAAGTTATACATATAATATCTAGTCAGATAAGAAAAAGATTTAAAAGATAAAACCTTACCTAATCAATGGAATCAAATTTCAAAGGTCAGAAAACCAAAATAAAACTTAGAGTAAGTACAGAAGTTTAATCTTTATCTTCAAGTAAATGGTGTACTGATATAAACTAGATTCAGTTTTTTTATCCTTCTAATGATTATTTCTATATATTATGTTTCCTTCTATCTAAAAAGTAGTCTAATATAATACATATGCAGCCTGAAGCAATTTAGGTCCTCAAGTTTAAAAAAGGGTTACAAGTTTTTAAAAACTTAAAACTACAAGGCTGGAGAGATGGCTCAGCATTTAAGAGCATTGGCTGCTGTTCCAGAGGACCTGGGTTCAAGTCCCAGTACCCACATGGCAGCCTACAGCCATCTGTAACTCCAGTCCCAAGGGATCCAACACCCTCTTCTGGTCTCCATTGGCACCAGGCATGAATGTGGTGCACAGACAGACATGTATACAGGCAAAACACCCATACACATGAAATGAAATAAAGGTAAAGAAAAATTTTAAACTATAAAGGGATGTGTTTCTATGTATTCCCTTGTGTAGTTTTTAAACCTCTACATGATATAAAGACCAGTTTTCAATGATGAACTAACTGCCTTCTTGCACAGCCTTAAGTAGTTATTCCTGTAGAAGGGATAAATGAAAACATTTACTCAAGAAACTTGCTTTGATAATTATAAACGATCTATCCTTAGATTTTGGAGAAATATTTTAGTAAGAAAAGTACAGGGGAGGGTCAAGGTGGCTTTTTTTTAGAAAAATATAATGTATATAATACATTTGGAAGCTACACAATACCTATGTTTTTCATTGATTGTGAAGGCACAACTTTAACATAATTAAAAGAAAATGCATTTTCGCTATGTAGGATGAATTTTACCAGCTCATAAAAATAGATGGATTGGCAAACATCACTGCAAATGTCTCCAATTTTCAGCTCAAAATTTGATTTAAAATTTGCTGGGCATGGTGCAGCCCAGCTATAGTCCCAGACATTTGGGAGACAGAGGCAGGAGAACTGTGGGCTCCAGTCATGACTCTGTCTCAAAAGGCAAAAAAAANCCCAAAAAACAAAAACAAAAGCAAAAAAGGGTGGTGGTGGTAGGCAATTCTATTTGTGAAAAATCAATAGCACATCATTGTAGGTCCACGTAATTACTGCCGCACAGCCTGCTCATCAGTAGTCACTGGGCTCTCTTCATTTGTTGAATAGTCCAGGTGGTCCATCACCTAGGCATAAATAAAAGATATCAGAAAATGCAAATGTTAAATTTGCCTTCCAGTCTGCATTAATTTGGCAAAGTATTCTGGCTTTGTGTGATGCATGTGTGTGTGTTTGCATGTGTGTGTGTTTGCATGTGTGCATCTGGGGAAACAGGCATGNNTATGCCCATGGATGAGGTTATCTTCCTCAGCTGCCTTCCACCTTAGACAAGCACTGTTGCCGAGCAGCTTGCTAACCAGAGAGTTCCAGGGGTCCTTCTATCTCCACAATCCATCCACACTTAGCTTTCTTTTCTTTTTCTTTATTTTTTTGAGATAGAGTCTCACTTATGTAGCCTGAAACTAACAGAGATCCCNATGCCTCTCCCTCCAGAGTGCTGGGATTAAAGGGCAAGTGCCAAGCCTGAGCCCTTCCATGTGGCTTTTTAAATGAGTGCTGGGCATCTGAATTCACATCTTCTTGCCTGTTCAGGAAGCACTTTACAACCCAGCTATCTCCCCGCCCACCCTTTTCCCTTTTATTGAAAGTAGATTCTTGTGGGGCGGTGGTGGTGCACATCTTTAATCCCAGCACTCCAGAGTCAGAGGCAGGAGGATCTCTGTGAGTTCGAGGCCAGCCTGGTCTACAGAGCAAGTTCCAGGACAGGCTCCAAAGCTACACAGAGAAACCTTGTCTTGGAGAAAAAAAAAAAAGATTCTTTTCTCATACGATATATCCTGATTACAATTTCCCCTTCCTCTATTCCCCCCAGTTCCTTCCCCCTTCCCTCCCCTCAGGATCCAACTGAGCTATCTCCCCAGCCACTCTATGCACCTTTATTTAATTCCAGCTCTCAGGAGGCAGAGGCAGGCCAATCTCTAAGTTCGAAGCCAGCCTGGTCTACCCAGTAAGTTGCAGGACAGCCAGTTACATACAGAGACCTTATCTCAAAACCAAAAGAGAGTAATCTTGGAGCAAGAGGGAGATGGCTCAGAGATTGAGAGCACTTGCTCTCAGTCTGGTCCCTAGCACCCACTTTGGTGAGATCACAACTGCGTATAATTCGAGCCCCAGGGAGATCCTTTGCCTCTGGCCACCATACCTGCGCTAATGTGTTTACACTCACATACATACACATAACTAAAAGTAATAAAAATAAAACTTAAAAAATGAGTGACCTTATGGAACCAAACATTCCTTCTTTCACTGTCTAGGTCAACATCAAGTTTAACTTCTTAATGAATTATAAGACTTGCGGTCCATATGAATACTGCATTTTCTGGATCTTCCATTTATCTCTATTTCTAAGTGTGAATACTGTCCTTTGTAGCAGTGGGAATTCCGCTTCAAAAGAAGACTGTACGAGGCAGCGAGTACGTGTGTAAGTGGAAAACTAAGATGGTTCCAGAGTTAGTGTAAAAATGACTGCTGGCTGTGCAACCTTGTAACCTTCTTAAGATAGTGTAAGAATAATATAGGAAGCTGCCCTTAATTCCAGCACTTGAGAGGCAAAGGAAGTCAGATCTCTATATGAGTTTCAGACCAGTCTGGCCTACACACAGCAAGTTCTAGGCAAGCCAAGGCTACACCGGGAATCTATCTTGAGACACACAGGCACACCCACACACTCACACACCTCTCAAAACAAGCAAACAAAACCAACAAAAACCTCACCATCACTACTCAAGCAAGTAAAAGAATGATACAACTCTGAGATACCATCTTACACCTGTCAAAATGGCTATGATCAAAAACACTGATGACAGTCTATGTTGGAGAGGATGCGGAGCAAGGGGAACACTCCTCCACTGCTGGTGGGAGTGCAAACTTGTACAGTCACTGTGGAAATCAGTATGGTGGTTTCTCAAAAAACTGGGAATCGATCTACCTCAAGACCCAGCTATACCACTCTTGGGCTTATACCCAAGGAATGCTCAATCATACCACAAGGATACATGCTCAACTATGTTCATAGCAGCATTATTCATAATAGCCAGAACCTGGAAACAACCTAGATGCCCCTCAACTGAAGAATGGATTAAGAAAATGTGGTACCATATACACAATGGAGTACTACTCAGCAGAGAAAAACAATGACATCATGAAATTTGCAGGCAAATGGATGGAACTAGAAAATATCATCCTGAGTGAGGTAACCCAGACCCAGAAGGACAAACATGAGCCCTCATCCAGAGACTGATGGAAGCAGATGCAGAGATCCACAGCCGGGCACCAGGCCGAGCTCCAGGAGACCAATCGATGAAAGAGAGGAGGGATTCTATGAGTAAGANGCATCGATTGGATGATGGAAAATGTACAGAGACGGCCAGCCAAACTAATGGAAATGAATGAACTGTGGACCAATAGCTGTGGAGCCCCCATGGTACTGGACTAGGACCTTGGGATACTCGAGACAGTTGTTTAGCTTGAACTCTTTAGGGGGCCCCCAGGAAATGGGATCAGGACTCATCCCTGGTGCATGATCTGGCTTTTTGGAGTCCAGTGCCTATGGTGGGACACCTAGTGCAACCTTGGTGCAGGGAGGAGGGGCTTGGTCCTGCCTGAACTGAATGTACCAGGCTCTGCTGACTCCCTAT